>CM017322.1:3395605-3491617 GCA_006937295.1 Carpinus fangiana
GTATTAGGCCCAATGAAGGCCCATGTTCTGAAAGCCCAAGAGCGTCTCGAGCCTCGAGAGCCCACGCAGGCCTCGATCATCCGAGAACACCTCGAACAGGCAAAAAGGCCTCAGGCCTCGATCACCCGAGAACCGCCTCGGGCCTCGATCACAATATACCACCAATACTTTGAGCTTAAGGCTTCCTAAGCCCGAAAAGCTAGGGATCAGGAGATCAAATTCAAAGATCCTATCTTATCCGTTCCTTTCAAATGCCAAGTACCTGAAAGTGCAAGATTAGATATATTATCCACAAGTATTCAAAATTTAAGGTGCCATAACAACCAAATCCTATCTCGATCTCGTCAGATCTTGATACTGATAACTACCCAAATCCCTGATAACAAACTACCTCGCAGAAAATCAGGGAAGAGTCAATCATTGATAAGGGAACAATCACTCCATGCCTATATAATGCAAGTCACCTCCACATGTTCTGGTAACGCAACTCTAGCATTCTTAAAGCTTCTGTTGTTTCCTCATTATCTCAAAAGCATACACTGACTTAGGCATCAGAGTATCCCCGCCGGCTCACCCCCGGTCTCTTCGATCCTATTCTTTTCTCTATTGTGCAGGAAAAGTCAAACTTGGATCATACATCAGGAAGTCAACAAGCGTGCCACGTCACCAATCGGGAAACTGTGTATCTACAAAAACCATTGAGAGAGATAGAATGGCGCTTTTTAACTGATAATGCATGGTAGGGTTTCCCCTTTTTTCCTTCAAGGGCTATATTTAGTATTTGCTGGCCAGGGAATTTTTTTTTTTTTTTTTAATTATTATTTTAGGCAAGATGCCAACGTGGCAATGGCATGTATGTGGCCACAAGAGTCATGTGACTAGTTTGTCGTTTAAGTCATGAAATTATTAATTGAAATAGGAGGTGAACAGTGGAGATAGAGTTTGAATTTCAACTTTATGCTCTAATATTATATTAAATTATCATTTATCCTAAAAGTTTAACTTAATAGAAAATGATAAATTTAACATTTGTGACCTACATGTCAATTGGTACAGTATCTTCTATTGTCGCATTCAGGCGAGTACGTGCGAGAATAGAATATAATGGTTAGCCTACTATCATGTTTTGACGAGATTTCATACGAAGTTAGGAAAATGTGGTTTCTGTAGTGGCATTTGTAATGGATACCATACAGATTGTAGTTGGTTCAGATAAGCCTTTAGTTGTGGTGTTGGCAGATCTGCTCGTTTGTTCGAGTCACTTATCTGGGTAAGATGTGACAATAAAAATAATTGAATAATGATTTTCAGCTAAATTGTGGACAAATAGCTCTCCGCTGTCCCTTCCAGGAATCTTTGGGATAATTTTGGGGTAATAGGAATAAGTTTTATACAACTATAAACATAATAAATTTAACTCTTATTGATTTGGCTCCAACATTATCATCATATATATATATATATATATATATAAACACGAATGGTCAATTTATGCTCAAATAGATGGACTTGATCGAGTGGAGTGAATCTCTTCATTAATCCAAAACCATTGACAATCAATATTAACATAAGTAAACTTGATTGGTGGGAGCTACAAAACCTTTATATATATATGGGGAAAGTTCACAAACCCCTTCAAACTACCACCAAATTGACAATGTCTCCCCCCCCCCAAACTACCAAAACATTGCCAATATTTTTCTCAATGACGAAACTACCCACAATAAAAATAAATAAATAAAAAAAATACTAGAACTTCTAAAAAAAAAACATAAAACTAAAAAAAAAAAAAAAAAATCCAAAGGGTGGAAAATTAAAAATTAAAAAAAAAATCCTTTGTATAAGAAAAAAATAAAAAAATTTCAATTTTTCTTATAAAAATTGTTTTTTTTTTTGGATAAGTTCCATGTAAGAAAATAAAAAATTTCGTTTTCTCAAAAAAATGAAAAAAAATCATTTAAAAAAATTTTGTTTAAAAAATAATTTTTTTTAAAGTTGTTCTTTTTAAATTAAAATTTTTAATTTTTTTTTTGAGTATATAAGGACATTTTAATATTTTTGCTAATCTTAGAAGAGATATTAACAATATTTTGATAGTTTGGAGGAAATACTATCATAATTAAAAGTTTGAGAAAAATATTATCAATTGGGTAATAGTTTGAAGAAAAAATATGAATTTTACCCTATATATATATATATATATATATATGTGTGTGTGTGTGTGTGTGTTCCTCCTGGTCTATTATCGATGGGTTAAACAAAAAGTGTATGGAAAGTTTGGTAAGGAGCTCTCGTTTTCATCCTCTCCTTTAATTCTGGGAGAAGAGTTTGGCAGCTGCAGCGCATCCGTCTAACCTTCAATCACTGTCGTAGATGATGATCATCACCGACGACGTTACTTGATTGATTGTTTTTGTCACGTGGCCACCTACACACTTTTTTTTTTTTTTTGTTAACAGGCCACCTACACGCTTGATCTAACGGTTCTCGGAAGGAGTAGACTGCTGAGTCCTGACCTGATTGGTTATACCCCACGTGCAAAACTACCATTAATTTCCACTAAGTTGGGGGATATTTTTGACAATTAAATAACAACATTGTTTATTTACAATAATAATAATAATAATAATAATAATAATAACTACTTTGTTTGACGCAGCTCACAACCCAAAATCATTTCTATATTTACGTTGGATTGGGATCTTCGACAATATTATCAAAATTGCTCATCAATTTTTTCTCAAATCCTGATTATCCAATGTCATCCAATAGTCACCAATTTATCACGTGTCTCACTAAATAATAAAATATTATTTATTTTTTTAAAAGAAAATATAAAACACAATATTAAAATTAAAATATTAAAAAACATGGGGTGGCGGAAGCCACTCCCAGGGGCTGGTCCATGGCCAAAAAAAAAAAAAAAAAATTTGGGTTTTGGCCCTAGGGGGTGGCTTCGGCCATAGGGGGTGGTTTTGTGTATTTTTGGGTTTTGGCCATGGGAGGTGGCCAAACCACCCCCTATGACCTCTGGGGGTAGCTTCCGCCACCCTTGTGGCTCAGTTGGGATGGCCGGCCACCCAGTTTTTTAATTTTAATATTTTAATATTTTGTTTTATATTTTCTTTTTAAAAAATAAATAATATTTTATTATTTATCTT
The DNA here is from genome assembly GCA_006937295.1 of Carpinus fangiana. Taxonomy (NCBI): domain Eukaryota; kingdom Viridiplantae; phylum Streptophyta; class Magnoliopsida; order Fagales; family Betulaceae; genus Carpinus; species Carpinus fangiana. The sequence goes on from CM017322.1 coordinate 3,398,767, forward strand.
TAGTGGGACACGTGACAGATTGGTGACTATTGTATGCATTGGATGGCCATAATTTGAGAAAAAAATTGATGGATAATTTTGACAGTATTGTCGGGAATCCTAATCCATTCACGTTAATATGTTGGTACGTCATTTTTCCTTTATGGTTTCAAAGAATATCTCTCCATCAATAGTAATAACTAAGACCATTTCTTTAAAAACAAAAACAAAAAAAAAAACAAAAAAACTCCAGATTTTCAATTTAGTATCTATTTTATTTAAATATTATTTTTCAGAGTTTTTTTTTTTTTAATTAAAAGTAGTGCTAGAACTATAACACAAAAGGTATTTTGACTAGCCTGCCAAAGAAAAAAAAATAGCTCATATTAACTAAATAGTCCGCTAGAGACGCTCTAAAGGATATTGATTAGTGCCATTCAAATTTTCTAAAAGAACAGCTTTCACACCATTTGTATTATTATAGAGTAAGTTGCCACTGGTCTTGCAATTTTTATGGTTTAAAAAGTGTGTTTTTAAATAAAATCATGAAAAATGTATTAAAAAAAATAGCAGCTTCAAGTTGATTTTAAAGACTGAACCACAATTTTACCAAACGGTTAACTACTTTTTCAAAATTTGGCATTTTTATTAACTTTGTTCTAAAATTTCTAAACTAAATTGACAAGTAAAGTCTTAGATAATGGAGGCCTAATTATGCTTATTTTGTAATTAATTACCCTGAATATACATATAAATTCACTGTTCTTTAATTACAAATTTGAACTTATAGAGTAGTTGATAAATTAATATGCCATTAGCCTGCTGAACTGAGTTACTGGTTTTTAAACATGAAGAACAATCAGAAATCAATATATATATATAGAGAGAGAATATTTGAGAAAAGTACGGACAAATTCAATATCACATGATCATTAATGCTCTCCGCAACTAAACTTTAGTGCACTGTCCACGCAGTCAACGAGGCCGGCTGAACCTGTTAGGACTTAGGAGACGAAAATAACATCATGAAAAAGAATAATAGAAAAAAGAAAAAAATCTCTTATCATATTAAATCACAGTTTATTAAAAAAAATATAAACAAATAAGAACAAATGAATTTAATTATTTAACCAATATTATAACATAATTAATATATTTAATCAATAATCGATCTTGATGATTAACATGTTGATGAATTCTTTTGGTAGTTGGTATGAACAGCATGTGTTTCAGTAAACTCGAATAATTCAGCTGCCATTCTTATAGATGGTGCCAAGTGCTGGAGGTACTTAATTATAAGAAAACCAAGATCCACTTCAAATTAACCCAGCAACCAAATAATATTCAGACAGTAGTGCTATTTGGTCCTTGGAAAGGAAAGTTAGATATGGTAGCAGCAGAAGCTTCTGATAATATGCTGCTTTTGACGAAGCCCTTCATCCTTGTTAATCTCCCAAAATGGGTGTCTTTGCGTTTCCTTATTCTATTACTTTTCTCAGTAAATATAGCCTTTTCTGGCTCTATCGTCAAGTATCTTCCCGGCTTTGGTGAGCTTCCATTTAAGCTCGAAACCGGGTAAGTTTTTGTATAATATATGGTAATTAATGTAGAAATATGTTCATGATCTGATCATGGGGAAATTGGTTAAGGGTTTTAATTAATTGGGTTTCAGATATATAAGCGTGGATGATTCGGAGCTGTTCTACTATTTCATTGAGTCCCAAGGAAACCCTCAAGAAGACCCTCTTTTTCTATGGCTCACAGGAGGCCCTGGCTGTTCTTCTTTCTCTGGAATTGTCTATGAAATTGGTACTTCTATTATCCTATTATATATATATGTTCTCATTTCCGAGACAATCAAACTTGTCTATGAAATTGGTTTTTTCTTTTATCTTTTATTAATTTTCTCATTTTCCTAGACGAAGCTCTATGAAATTTTCTCTTGTCCCTTTTTTTTTTTAGGGTTTGTTTTGATAAAAGTTTTTAGAATTTTTTGGTTCAAAGTACTTTAATAATATAACGTGAAAATGAAAGTAATTTTAAGTATTTGATATTTAAAATTATTTATTAAAATTTTTATTTTTTTGTAAAGAATTTTCCAATAATGTAGTGATATATATATATTAACATATTTACACGAAGGAAATGGAAGGGAGATTCGAACTAGTAATATCCGCTTTATAAGACGTGTTCCACAATCGATTGAGTTACCCTGACCCTTGTAAACTAATAATGTTGTGAATTTGTGGACACTTTCAAATATATATATAACAAACGGGGATTATTTTGCATATATAGTTGCATTGCATGCTTTTGTTAAACAAAAATGACGTTGACAATAATTGGAAGTTGTTGCTAATAAAGATGCGAAGCCACTTCCTTTATTATATATGGACCCCTAGCTAACTTAATCATAAATGAAAATCATCACTTCCTTTTTATTTATTTTCTTTTTTTAATTTTGCTTATGTGTCATGGTTTTACCTCACATAGAGCATTCACATCCGGCTTACCAAACTAGCCAAGAGTTTGTTGAGAAGTTGTTGATCACGGTACCTCAACAATCTATAATTCTATTACTAAAAAAAATCATTTCATCCTCTCTCATCTAATCATTTAAACTTCTCTCCTCACTCGTATAACTACATAAAGAATAAAGAATAATAAATTTTAAATAAAATTTTAAAAGTTGATAGTTAAAATGCTGAGTTAGTTGTAGGTATTTTAAAAAAGTGGATAGTTAAAATAGGAAAAAAAAAGGGTAATATTTTAGCTAATCAAATGTGAATGCTCTAAGTCCCTTATATGATTGTACAATAGAATATAGATGGAATAATTTATTTAATAAAGTGAAAACAAAGGGTGTTAATTAAAAATTCAATGAGCGAATTGATAATGGCTTAATTAAATCACGAGCAATGTCGTAATTTTTCTTTTTTTTATTTATTTATTAAATATGACAAAAATAAGTATTTTAAATAACATTATTTAATGAGTAATGCTAAAAATTATTATTTTTATCTTATAATTATTCTGGAATGCTAACGTGGTAGTTTCATCTAACTATTTATTTTATTTTATTTTATTTTTTTAACAATAACTGATTTAAGGGTTGGGTGCGACTATATGTATCACATCAACGATAGTGTAAAAAAATTATACAATTTTTAGCATTATTTTTATTCATTTCAATCCATAAGGTTAAGCTTTGAGACTGAAACGGTGTTCAAACGAACATGCATGTTGTATTAACCAAAAATGCTATGCAACTCTTACTCTTACATTGATGACGTAATACTAAAAATGAATTTAATAATAATCAATCCAAAATATAATGGTAATTTTTAGTGTTACATCAAAGATCGTGGGAGTGGAACGTGTATAGCATTTCCGAAGTGTTATTTGTTTAATATATCATTTAGTTGGGTCATTTTTTCTATTTTCAATTCTTTTGTGGGGTTAAAGAAAGAGTTTCTAGATTTTACTCCCTTGATCGTGAAAAGTGGGTAAGATTATTAGTTGTTGACTAGTTGTTTTGAAAAAAAAAATTTACACTGCCTAGGCCTTTTGGGTGTAGAGAATGCAATAAAAGTCTAATCAGAATTCACCAACAAGCATCTGGGTCGGTCTATAGGTTATTTCTCAACACAAATTTAAGAAAAATTATATTGAAGCAATATATAAACTATAAAACTTATTACTATACATATATACATATATATATACATATATATTGACTTGTCAAATCTTTGTTTATTTAAACTCCACGTGTGGCATGCACTTGAATCACACTTACTCTATTATGAAGGCCTTTCACCAAGTTTTTATAATTTAATCTAGGAAAAATTTCAATTATTTCCCTTAATTATTTTTTTTGTCACTTTTACAATCATATATACTTTTTAAAGTAAAATGTGGTTATTATTTTTTAGAAGTTTACAATGCATGTCAACCTTCCGGTCCAAATTCAATTTTAAATCATAACTGAGAAAAGTAAAATTTTCAAAATACCCTATTTCAAATTCAAGGTATTTTGTAATTTATAAACATTTTAAGGGTATTTTGGAGATTTCACTCATCAACAGTTTGGACCATGGGGGAGTGCTCCCGTGAAAATTTTTTGGCCCGTTTTGGTGTTTTGACACAATTGAGGGATTATATATTCTATTGTCGATTCTGACTAAATTAAAGTTTTATATGGATGAATAATTGACGCTTTTTGTATTAATTCTCTTGAAAATAATAAAAAACTTCCCTAAAACTTTGTTGACGAAGCTCTTAGTCGTGAATTAATAAATTTGTGTTTTGTAATTACTTGTTGCGTTCTTTTTATATTTCACATTTCACCGATTCTGGGAAATCTAGATTTCTCATCACTCCTCCCATAATGAAAGAACAAAAATTGTTAATTATCTGATCAAAAATTGTGTGCAGGTCCTATCGAATTTGATATTAACACCTACACTGGGGGCCTACCAAGATTGATAAACTACACATATGCATGGACAAAGGTTCAAAATGCAGCCTTCTTCACTCCACCCCCTCCCCCCATTATTTTTTTCTTCTGTTTTCTTGTACAATTCTCATAATTAATCTGTGGTGATAAATGTGCAGACAGCGAGCATCATATTTCTAGATGCACCTGTTGGCACTGGTTTCTCCTATTCCACTACTCAAGAAGGCTGGCCTAGCTCAGATTCTAAATCAGCAGAGCAATCTTATCAATTCCTAAGGAAGGTACTGCACAAAACTCATGCTTTAAGCAGGAAAATTCTTACTTTTTCATAAAAATATTCGTTTATTTTTTTTGGGTATGATGCAGTGGTTGGATGAACACCCACAGTATCTCCCAGTTCAACTATTTATTGGTGGTGATTCTTATTCAGGCATGACTGTTCCACTAGTTACTAAAAAAGTCATAGATGGTAAAATAGTTTCTTGATAACTAGAAACTTGAAATTATTTCTTCATTGAAATCAAACCCTTTCTATATTTAATTAGTCTAAACTAATTAGCTTGGTATATGGACTTGCAGGTGTTGCTGCTAAAGTAAAGCCACGAATGAATCTCAAAGTACATATTCACTTACCTTAGTTGGGGAGTTTTGTTTTGCTTTTGCATTATAGTTTTGACACTTTTTTTCTAAATTGTCTCAGGGGTATCTAATTGGGAGCCCAAGAACAGATTCTATTATTGATGAAAATTCCAAAATAGTATTTGCTCACCGGATGGCACTCATATCAGATGAACTTTATGAGGTAAATCATTATATCTATATATATATCAGATGAACATTAATGTAGAAAATTATTGACAATGGAGGCAGAACACTTCTTAGCTCTGAGATTTTGTTTCAGCAACTCAAAACAAGTTGTAATGAGACTTATGTGAACGTAGATCCATCCAATACAGCATGTGTCATGGCTCTTGCATATTACGAAAAGGTGAGATGGATTTAATTATGTATAGTTATAAGAGTTACTCATGAATTTTGTTCATTAAGACACTAATTAGTGATATAATTCTCCAAAATTACAGTGCATCGAAGATCTTTTTGCTAATGATATTTTGGAACCAACGTGCGCTTTTGCATCCCCGAAACTAAACACAGAAATGGGTCGAAGATCTCTACAACAACAAAATCCAACAGATTTCATACTTTCACCTCCCAGAATTCCTGAAGAATGGTGTCGGGTAATTAAACATATATACTTGTTTGAAACATCTACAGCCGTACGATGAAACACCAGTTGTTCATGACTTTCATCCATCTTCTGTCTGCAGAATTTTAACTATGCATTAGCGTACATGTGGTCAAATGACGAAAGGGTTCAAGAAGCTCTACACGTTCGGCCGGTTTGTAATTAAATTCTTCAGGGTGATGATGCTTGAGTAGTTGAAATGGTATTATATATTGATTTGAGATGATCGATTGTGATTTTGTGATGGCACCAGGGTTTTGTGTTGGATTGGAAGAGGTGCAACAAGAGCTTGTCGTACACAAAAGATATCCCAAGTGTGGTTGAAGTTCATCGATATCTTAGTCAGTTTGGCTTACAAGTCCTTGTAGAAAGGTAATCACAATTCATATCTTCTCTTCTTGTGTGTGTATATATATATATATTACTTTTTAATTTGATATAAAATTGTAGTTTCAAGAGGAATCCATCATAAAGATAGACGAAATTAGAGGAAATGATCAATTTGTTATAAGAGACTTTCCACAAAGAATTTTAAAATACTTCTTATTAAAGTATTGATTAAATGATTAAATTTACTTATTCTTATCAACTTCAATTTTTTAGAAAAATAACGATTTAACATGACATCAGAGTTAGAGTACGTTTCATATGATCGTTACTAAAGATTATGCTTTTAACATGCAGTGGTGATCATGATATGGTTGTTCCGTTTGTGGGCACAGTGAGGTGGATAAAGTCTCTTAATTTGACTGTTGCCAACGATTGGCGACCTTGGTTCGTTGATGGCCAAATTGCGGGGTGGGTATTCTTTGCAATATTCTAACTTTTGTTTTTGTTTTTTTTACCTAAATATATATTAATCTCTTAATTCTTGAATTTAGGTACACAAGAAAGTATTCAGAAAACGGATTTCGTTTAACATATGCGACTGTAAAGGCAAGCAATATATATATACCTTTTTCCTTTTCTTTTTTTTTTTGGATATATAAAGATAGAGAAGTTTTGCTTTGTCTTTGTATAGGGTGCTGGTCACACAGCTCCGGAGTACTACCGTAGAGAATGTTACCACATGTTTAAAAGGTGGGTTCATTATTACCCATTGTAATTCATTGAATAAGGGTTGGAGCTTCAATAAACATCCGGCATTTGCTCCTTGTGTAACGATCAGCTTCTCTTATTTATAATCTTTTGGTGCTTCTTTTATGTAATTCATGTACTAATTAAGAACATTTTGTACGAAGTGCAAGTAGGGTATTTCTTTTTCTTCTTTTTAATTGAATAAGGAAATGATTACAAGGAAGGATCTTTCCTATTTCTGATCCGAAAGGTAGAAGAAACGAGAGATCTTATAAACGAAAAAGGGGTGGGCTCCCCCAACAATAAACCCAAAACAAAAGGAGAGGACGTCCCAACAACATAGCCCAAATGATAAAAAGCAATGTAAATATAAGGACAAATATTAGATCCGGTCCAAAAGAACCGAACATGAGGCAATGGTATTTACCAATAATTCAAAAAGAACCAAAGACAAGCCAGGCCTATTCCATGGCTGCACAAGGCGGTGTTAATTGCAAAGAAGTATTTCAATATAGTGTATTTCAATATATAAGAAGTATTACTACTCCATTTTCTAAGCTATAACGACATTGGACGGTCCTATAGGAGAATGAATATGAGCAAACAAAGGAGAATGAGAAACTCCCCCTGGCTGCATAGCATTTAGAGGGGGATTCGAAGTATATATATATATATATATATGTATATGTTGTATCAATTCTTTCAGAAAAGTGAAGAGTTGTTGACATGGGAGAATCCCAAAATGGGTCTTTAATCAGGATATATATGGATTGAATTATTGCGTATACTTCGGGCAAAACGGGCGCAGAAGAAATGTCTAAGCTCTTGCTACAATGCATTGGTGTCTGTTGTTATTGTGCACAACAATGATAAATAATACGGAATCGAAATATATATATATATTTAACACTTTTTAGACCCCAAACTTAAAGCTTAAACAATCACAATACAATTATCAATATCAAATAAAAATTATGCAGTGGTAGTAATACTTAAACCACAAAGATAAACAAAATATCACAAGTAGAAGTTTTATTAATGAAGAGGAAACCCTTTGACACTTCAAAGACAACATTTTTAGATCAGCCTAATTAATTCAAGAAATCACTATAGAAGAATAATACACAGACAAGACATTTAGTACTTAATCCTTTATAGTTCTAGACAATGTGCGCAAAGGAGTTGCTCACACATTTCCTTGCTTCCTTAGTAGGCTCCAATTCCTTATTAGCTAGCCTATCATCTTCAGTGTTCAGATTTCCTTACCGACCATCCGATATATATACTTCCGTAGACGAGCAATGATGTGGCAGCACTATGGTTTTTGATTCACACTCCAAGAATCTTCACTTCATGCAAGCAATCTTCTTACCACTCAACCCCATGCACCCTTGTATAAACACAACAATAGCAGTGCTTGGTACCCAATGGATCTCTAAATTCCTATATGTAAAGGTTCTTGAAAATCGTTCAAGAAATCTATTTCAGAGAATGAGCAAAACAGTCTTAGTAATTGATGTTATTTTAGGGGAAATTAGCTTTACCCCTCATAAACTACCACTCTCTCTCCATTTGCTCCCATGAACTACCAAGGTTACCTAAGACCCCCCATGAACTGCCATTTTGCTACCAACGACCCCCTACCGTTAGTCAAAGGCGTCAAACATAACGGTCAATTGTACTATTTACGGCATTATTCCGTCAGTCAACGACACTGTTCATAGTACTGTTCACGTTGACCATCATGTTTAATGTTCTTGACTAACAGTAGGAGGCCGTTGGTAGTGAAATGGCAGTTCATAGGGGGTCTTAGGTAACCTTGGTAGTTCATGGAGGCAAATGGAGAGAGAGTGGTAGTTCATGGAGAGTAAAACTAATTTCCCCTTATTTTTAAGTTCTACATGGTTGCGTGTAACAGCTTGGTCTCATATTGTGAATATGAGGAATAATCTCATATAGAGTAGATGGTAAGGGTGTCAACTCGGTACAGTTTCTCAGTTTTTGGCCAAAACTGAGGATTGGGACCGGGGTACCCCCGTTCTTGGTTTTTGGAAATCGGAACCGAGAACCGAGTCCCGGTTTCCGGCCGGTTCCAGTTTGTACCCAGTCTAGTAACTAGTTTTTCAAAAATTATTTTTTTTGGGTTATTTTAGGTATTAGGCCTAAAATAAGCCCATTTTTTGCACACAATTGGCCCATTTTTTTTAAAAAAAGAATTATTAGCTTTTTTGTCCAATATGTTTTTGTAATTTTTGTCCAATTTGCCTTTTTGTCCATTTTTACCATAATTTTTTTTTATGAATACACATTAAGCAACTTTATTAACAAACAAATAACCCCATTAACAAATATATATAAATTTAATATATATAAAATATTAAAAAATTATTATTATATATATATGCACCCGGACCCCAATTCCAGTTTTCCAGTTTTTACAGGGTGCCAAAACTAGGAATTGAAACCGGGGTCCTCGGTTTTTTGTTTTTTTGCAACCAGTATCGGAACCAGCTCTCTGGTTTCCCGATTTTTCGGTTTCTGGTTTCAGTTTCCTCATTTTTTTTGACACTCCTAGTAGATGATTTATAAAGATAGTCATGAGTACTAAATCTCACATTTGATTAGTTACTAGGTCAAACTAGGCTCTATAACGAATTCTACAAAAGCGCTAAATTGACTAGTCATTCTAGACATATGACCACTATGTCCAAACATTTGCATTAGTGGTGCCTTTTTGATCTAGGCATGTTTGTAGTGGTGGATACAAGCAAGGGCGAGGGGCGCCTAGCCCTGCAAAAATCCTGAATTTTTTTTTCCTACCCATAATTTTTTATGGTTTTTAAGTCTTAGCCCCTACTCTTCTTCCTTCAACCCCTCCTCTTTCTCTTTCTTTTTATTCTTCTTCTTCATTTGCTTATATAATATTAATTATTACTCTCACTCCTCGCCCCTACAAAAACAAGATTGTAGATCCGCTGGACCGCCACTGATGTTGAATATGTGGGAACATGAGAACATATGCCAAGGATGTTTTGTGTCTGTTATGCAGAGGCTATTTTATCTATTTTAGCTAATAACTTTTAAAATATGTTATACATTTCATTATCTATTCTTTTTCTATATTATTTAAATATACTTTCTTTATTGGTTCTTTTTTTTTTTTTTCTTTTTTTAAGTATCTAATTTTTTCAACAGTAATTTTTTTTGGGACGACAGTCATATTTTTTAACGGTCATTGTTTTCGAACATTCATATTCTTTTCTCTCTTTTTTTTTTTCATTCTTTTTGCGTAATCTGATGGAGAAAGTTCTTGGAGGAATGGTTAGCTATTTTAAGCTAAAACGGCAAAATGGCTAAGCGGCCTAAGCCATTGGCGATGTTCTTAGCTAGAAGATAGGGAACTTTTGCTTTTTTGATGTAGGAGAATATGGAAAGAGGTGTTGAGCAAAAGTATGATTGTTGATCCTTGCACAATTATTGAATTAATTGGGGGTAAAGGATTTGAAGGGTTGTGGAATGAAGGTGAGTTTACACCGCTTAAGTTTGGGGACGATAATTTTCAATTTGTGGAAGCAAATGAATAATCTTAAAACATGGGAATCAACCTAGATCAGAGGAAGAGATTGTTCAAAGGATTAACTAGGAAATCAGAACAATAATAGCTGCCAAAGGCAGAGTTAAGTTGACTAGCTACCAAGAATCTAGAATTATACAGGGTCTGGAATTTTTCTCATGATTGAAGTTTGTTATGCATAATAGGGAAGGAGTGATTGTTTTGTTTAATTTGTTGATGCAACTCTACTAGGTTGCTGCAGAATGTTAGCTGCATAATGTAGTTATTTGCTGATATAGTAGAACATATATATATACATCCATTTTGAGGAAAGAAGAAACTTTAGATTGTTTAGGTACCCCAAAACATCAATTCTTTCCATTGATAGAATAAGAGCAATATGTTCAAACCAAAAAACAAAAAAATCGTAGGAAAAAAAAAAAAAGGGAGAGAAAATCGTAATTCTGTAGCTTGATAAGGGCTAAACAGGGCTTGTGGTCAACTCTGAAGGACCAAAGTTGTACAATATTGCCTTTCCTGAGCCCGTTTTTATTTGCGACTATTTTCCATGGAGAGCTGAGCATGTACGTGCTGCTGCTACCTAATTTCCACTTCTTCAAGAAGATGGCCGACTCCTTTAGGCTTGGCTCTATCAACGGCACTTTCAAGCCTTTGAGATGTATCCCATCTTCTTCTTTTTCCTCCAGTTTAGCTTCTTCCTCTCGCGTCAGAAACTCTGCCCTCATTTGGCCCCTTGGAATGGAAAGCCGGTCCTGAGAATCCTCCATGTCCGTGGTCGTCAATTTCTTTTGAATCACGAGCCTCACGTCCCAACCATGCAGCCCCATGATTTTGTCCTTGAGCGCAGTTGGCATACTGGGTGGTTGCTCTTCAACCGTTTGCTTCACCTCTGCCGGCTTCTTCCCCTGCCTTTCGAGTTTCCTACACTTTCCTTCTTGTCGAGTACAGTGGTTGGAATTCTTGGGCTCAAAATTCAAGGAGTTTTTGGGAGGTAATACTCTGATCACCCTCTTCTTCTTCTCCTCCTCCGGACCCTTTTCACTGTCACAATCCAATGGTGAAGATCACTTTTTCCGGCTGAATTGAATTAAATCAATCAAAATTCTCTCGGTGAGTATTGCATCTTCTTCATCCTTATTTTTAGCCACAGCTCTGATCTCCTCCCTAATCTTGTTGAAGGACCCACATAAGCCAGGAGAATCGCCCCTCAAATTCTCAAGAGTGGCCATCTTTCTTCTTCTTATCGAGTTTCGAAAGAGTTTCAGAGAATCAAAGAAATGAAAGAAATTGGTTGACAACAAAGTAGAAGAACCGAACAGAAAAGTGATGAAACTAATAATTGGGTTTCTTCTTCTTCTTCTGATATAGGATTATTTATAAATTGGAGGAATTGCTTGAGGCGGAGGCTTCCTAAATCTGATACCACTCGGAGATGCAGAGCTTTTCTAAGCATGGTAGTACACTAGTACTCGAAGTCTCGGAGAGGCGGTTTCCTTCACCGCCTTTGCCATATTCACCACCATTGCGATAACGGTCAGAATTCCAACTTCAAACAAGACTATAACTACGATTGTACCCTCATCTTTTAAATGCCATTACCGAAGTGCTATTACGCAATAGTCCTTTTGTTTTGTTCATGTTTATTTTCCTAGCTTATTTCCTTTTTGAGAATTGCTTCTTTTTGTCTTCCTAGGCTCTGAGCACATCTGCTATTATGTGGGTTGTAGTGGTTTGTTGCTTAGTGTTTACCCGATCTGGATGGGCTTCAGATTCTTTATCTATGAAGTGGATCTTCTTTTCTTTTTTATTTTTTTCCAGTTCTTTGAGGTGTTAGTGGTATGTTTGAATTGGGTTTTTGTTAACCCTAACCGGTTAGACTTCAGACTCACTGTCTGTGAAGGAAACCTTTTCTCACTGTTACATTTCATCTAAATCTCCATTAATTACTTTTTAGGAAGCATGTTTAGATGTTTGATAGGGTATTCGCACTCCCGATTGTTGTATCCATCAGATTGCTCCACGACTTTTTAACTTTGTGTCTGTCTTGTAACCTCTTTCTGTTTTAATGGATGTTGGTTTGTTAAAAAAAAAGAAAAGAAAAAAGGATACTTCCCAAAGAATTATATGACTTCATAAGTCTTTGAGTGGAATGGTTATGTCTAAAGTATGTTGTAAGGGTTTGTTTAGGTTTACAATTTCAAAATGTGCAATTTAAAATAGCAATTTAAAGCGTGTGATTTTTAAAAATGCAGATAAGTGGTTGGTAAACTCACAATTTGACCTAAATTAAAATCGTAATTTAGCCTTTAAAATTATCCGTTTTTTAAAATGTACCCTCTTACCAGTTACCTCTGATATGAAAATACAATTTTTTTTTCTTCCTTTTCAAATTGTAATTTTTAAAAAATACACTTTCAAATGATACATTTTTTGAAAGTATGATTTGTTCATAAACAGCTCGAGCTTGACACATAAATCAACTCAAGATCGATTTGTATAAACTTTTATAATTTTATTTTTATGATTTTTTTTATAATTATTTTTGTTTGAAGAAGAAGAAATGATATTCTGTGTTAGTGAATGAGATGAAAAATGGTTTGATGAATAAGAAAAAATATCTTTATGAAAAACAAAATCACGAGATATAAAGAATTAATAAAGGGAAATATCATATAGCTTGTATCCTTTGACACCACAAGGATATCCAAGGAATATACAAGCATGAGTCCTAGGATCAAATTTTGATATATTCCTAGTTATAGTAGAAGCATAGTAGAGACAACCAAAAACTCTTAAATGAGTATATTGAGGTTATGTGGAAAACAAACATTCAAAAGGAGTTTTGTTTTTAAGAAGTGGAGTAGGAGTTCAGTTAATGAGATATGCAGCAGTTAATACACATTTATCCCAAAATTGTAAAGGTAGGTTGGCGTTTTGCCACAACATTTTATTGTGGTGTTTCAACACATGTAAGTTGATGGATAACACCTTTGGAAGAGAAAAAATCAGTCATGCTAAACTCACTCCTATATATTGTCAATTCTGATTTTTAGATTAAACTGAGTTTCAACTAAATGGAAGAAAGATTGAATAAGAAATCTAGTTTGGGATTTACTTTGCATAAAAAACACCTAAGTAAACCTACTGTAATTATCTCCAATAGTAAGGAAAAACTTTGATTCATTTAAGGAATGAGAAGAAAAGTGATCCCAAATATTAGAGTGAATAAGGTCAAATATATGAAGTGAGTGAGTGATGCTACGAGGAAATGAAATTCTATGTTGTTTGGCCAAAAGGCATACAGAACAATCTTTATTAGAACTTTGAGAGTAATCAGGAATTACATCATGAAGTGAATGTAATCTGGAATCAAACAAATGACCCAATCTAGAATGCCAAACATTGGCAGAAACTTTTACAACAGCAACAGAATTGAAATTGCAAACAAAATTTAAAACAGGTTTTATGTTCTCATAGTCTTAGAGCTTATAGAGGTGTCCGACCAAAAACTTTGAAAGGTTAAAAGTTTGTGACTGGCTTTTCCATTGTGGCATAACATCTTTGTTAGCCTAAAAGTAGGACACATATAAATCAACTCAAGTTTGATTATGTACGAATTTATAATGCGAAAATAATAAAGCGGAATAATAAGATAGAGATGACACAGAGATATATGTGGTTTGGTCTATGACCTATGTTAGAACAGATTTCCCCAAGGTGGATGTGCGTTCTTTGGGGCCTTCAAGATCTGCAATACGTCGTCGTATGCATTCCAATTTGCTACAAAAGAACAAAAAGCGTCAAAGGGCCCGACGATGTTTCTACCGCAAGCATTTCGATGCCAAAGTTAAAACCTAAGAGAAATATTGTGCTTCGGCACACAATAAATCAATATGCTTAATAATTTTTTATCCGAGTCTCCCTTGTACCTTGTGTAGGGACCTATTTATAGGCTAAAGTGTTGAGGTTAAATTGAATTGGTTCTCATAGAGTTTGAAGTTGAATTGAACTGGTTCTCTTGGAGTTTGAGGTTGGATTGGACTTTCTCTCTTAGGGTTGTGGTATAATCGAAATCGTTCTCCTGGAGAGATAAGCTTGAATTATCTCTCCCCAATCTAGACTTTAAGTAGGTCTCAATGACTGTGAAATAGAGTTTTCATTGGACTGTGTCTTTTGTTCTTTGATTGACTACCCTATGGGCTTTGGGCCCAAAACTCTACTGGGCTTATAGGGTGAATTTATTCTTAACAACCTACATCCACAAGATTAAGCCCTAAGGCTGCATTAAGCTCTTATTTCTCTGGGTAATATTTAAAATATAACATGCTCATATTTATAGGAGAATTATGTTGAATACAAATAGACTTCTAGTCTAACTAGGTTAGCTAGATGATAATCTTAACTATTCACCAATAACTACAGTGATAATCTTCAAATGTGACTCAGTAATATTCTTCAATTGTAAGTCAGTAATACTCAGTAATAGTCTTATACTATGACTATTATTCTTGAACTCCATGATATATTCTAACATATTCCATTATTAAACACATCAAATTTGAACATAAATTTAGGATCATTTATTAAATGACTAAATTTGTATAACTTTGACATGATTCGTATAAACTTGTATTATATATATATAAACTTTGTAATGGGGATAGGTTAGGTATTTAAAAAGACAAAACTTCTTTCCTAATATGATAGACATAAGGGTAAAGTCCACTTAACCCCCTCAAACTATCAATTGTGACAATTTACTCTCCTAAACTTTCAAAACAACAACAATGTACCCCCAATTTTAACAAAATGATGAAATTTTCTTTACTAAAATAAAACAAAAATACTAAAATTTAATTTAATTTTTTTCAAAATTTTAAGTGTATTTTTTGTCTTATTGAAAATTCTATATGGGTAATTTTGTCATTTTGCTAGCATTAGAGGGTACATTATCATTGTTTTGGTAGTTTGGGGGATAAATTGTCATTTGAGTGATAGTTTGAGGGGATTAAATAGACTTTACCCTACATATAATTTTAAATATATATGTGTATGTGAGTGAATGCACGTGCATGTATGCATAATATATATATATATATAGAGAGAGAGAGAGAGAGAGTGAGAGAGTAGACTATAAATGGTCACGTATCAAGCGTGTGACTAATTTCCTTCTAAATTGACGGAGGCATTTAATGGAGTGGTCTTTTTGGCACACATTTGTAGTTTGATGTATTATTTTAACACACTTGACACTTGATAGAACTTTTTTGACTATGCATTAGCGTATATGTTGTCAAACGACGAAAGGGTTCAAGAAGCTCTACACGATCGGCCGGTTTGTAATTAAATTCTTCAGGGTGATGATGTTTGAGTGAAATGGTATTATATATTGATTTAAGATGATCGATGTGATTTTGTGATGGCACCAGGGTTTTCTGTTGGTTTGGAAGAGGTGCAACAAGAGCTTATCGTACACAAAAGATATCCCAAGTGTGGTTGAAGTTCATCGATATCTTAGTCAGTTTGGCTTACAAGTCCTTGTAGAAAGGTAATCAAAATTCATATCTTCTCTTCTTGTGTGTGTATATATATATATATATATATATATATAACTTTTTAATTTGATATAAAATTGTATTTTTAAAAGGAATCCACCATAAAGATAGACGAAATTAGAGGAAATGATCAATTTGTTATAAGAGGCTTTCCACGAAGAATTTTAAGATACTTGTTAAAGTATTGATTAAATGATTAAATTTACTTATTCTTATCAACTTACATTTTTTAGAAAAATAACGATTTAACGTGGCATCAGAGTTAGACGTTTCATATGACCGTTACTAAAGATTATGCTTTTAATACGCAGTGGTGATTGCGATATGGTTGTTCTGTTTGTGGGCACAGTGAAGTAGATAAAGTCTCTTAGTTTGACCGTTGCCAATGATTGGCGACCTTGGTTCGTTGACGGCCAAATTGCGGGGTGGGTATTCTTTGCAATATTCTAACTTTTGTTTAACCTAAATATATATTAATCTCTTAATCCTTGAATTTAGGTACACAAGAAAGTATTCAGAAAACGGATTTCGTTTAACATATGAGACTGTAAAGGCAAGTAATATATATATATATATACCTTTTTCCTTTCTGTTTTTTTAAGATAAGATAGAAAAGTTTTGCTTTGTCTTTGTATATATAGGGTGCTGGTCACACAGCTTCGGAGTACTACCGTAGAGAATGTTACAACATGTTTAAAAGGTGGGTTCATTATTACCCATTGTAATTAATTACATAAGGGTTGGTGCTTCAATAAACATCCGGCATTTGCTCCTTGTGTAACGATCAGCTTCTCTTATTTATAATCTTTTGTTGCTTCTTTTATGTAATTCATGTACTAATTAATTAGAACATTTTATAAGAAAGTGCAAGCAGAATTTTATGATGAAATAGTGTATGTCAATATATAAGAAGTAATATTACTACTCCATTTTCTAAGCTATAAAGACATTGGACGATCCTACGTGGGTAAATTTTTTGAATATGAGCAAACAAAGGAGAATGATAAACTCCCCCTGTCTGCATACCATTTAGACGGGAAGAACATATGTTGTATCAATTCTTTCGTGAGAGCGAAGAGTTGTTGATATGGGAGAATCTCAAAATGGGTCATTAATCACAATATGGTTTGAATTCTTGACTATACTTTAGGCAAAACAGGCGCCGATGAAGGGCCTAAGCTCTTGCAACAATGTATTGGTGTCTGTTGTTACTATCTATAACAATGATGAATAAAAAAAAAACTTTTTAGACCCCAAACTTAAAGCTTAAACAATCACAATACAACTATCAATATCAAATAAAAATTATGCAGTGGTAGTAATACTTAAACCACAAAGATAAACAAAATATCACAAGCACATCAACAATGAAACCCTTTGTACACTTCAAAGATAAAACATTTTCAGGTCAACCTAACTCAATAAATCACTATAGATTAAACATGCAAGCAATCTTCTTAGCACACAGCCCCATGCACCCCTTGTATAAACACAACAATAGCAGTGCTGGTACCCAACAGCTCTCTGAACTCCTATTCATAAAGGTTCTTGAAAATCGTTCAAGAAAGCTCTTTCAGAGAATGAGCAAAACAGTCTAAGTAACTGACGTTATTTTTACTCAAAAAAAAAAAACTGATGTTATTTTTATGTTCTGCATATATGGTTGCATGCAACACTTTGGTCTCATATTATGAATAGGAGAAATAACCTCATATAGAGTGGATGGTTTATAAAAATAGTCATGAATGCTAAATATTCTCACATTGCATTATTACTAAGTGAAACTCGACTTTATAAGGAATTCAAAAAAGCTCTAAATTGACTAGCCATTTTGGGATAATAACGCAGATATAGTTAGCATTTTTTTTTCCTTTGTCGTTATATGGCATCTGAACATGTTATAGATATGTCTGGACATTGTAACGACCCAAGAAAAAGCGCTACCTACATCTACGCTATTACTCCAAAAGGACTAGTCAATTTAGAGCTTCCTTAGAATTTATTATAAAGCACAGTTTCATCTAGTAACTAGACAATGTGAGATTTAGCACTCATGACTATCTTTATAAACCACCCACTCTATCTGAGCTTCTTTTCATCCTCCCAATATGGGACCAAGGTGTTACAGGATAGGTGGTTGAACTGTCTAAAATTTATTTGAAAGATGAGTCTCTCATACAGAGTTTCTCATATTGCCTACTTAAATTACTAACAATTTAAACAGATAATTACGATGAATTAGACGATTGTTTAAGTGAATGTCTCAAGTCTCAATTCAATAAAAATGTTTTTGGCCTACTCATTACTAAATATTTTGCTTTTGCCATAGTGGCGACTGCGATATGGTTGTTCCGTTTGTGGGCACAATGAAGTGGATAAAGTCTCTAAATTTGATTTTTGCCAACGATTGGCGACCTTGGTTTGTTGACGGCCAAATTGTAGGGTGGGTATAATCTTTGCAATATATTCCTAACCTTTTTTTATTTTATACCTAAATTATGATATATTTGTGTCTCTTAATTCTTCAATTTAGGTACACAAGAAAATATTCGGAAAATGGATTTCGTTTAACCGATGCCACTGTAAAGGCAAGAAAATTAACCATACTCTTATTATTTCTTTATTTATTTCCATTACATTATATATATATATATATATATTATAATGTTTTCCTTCGTCTTGTTTAGGGTGCTGGTCATGTAGCTCCAGAGTACTACCGTAGAGAATGTTATGACATGTTTAAAAGGTGGATTCATTATTACCCATTGTAATAAACATCTGTTATGAATATGTAATAAATAAAGAGCATGTTAATTTATTACATGTTTCACGTATCCTATTAGGATTAAGGAGTTCATCTCCTAATTTTATCTTGTAATCTTTTTATTTAAAGTCACCATCGATCAATCAATAAAGAGCACGCAAATTTAATCCCCAAACACAAGGTTTGGATTTGGTGAATTATGGATTCAAAGTTTGAATAACCAAAATGCACCCCCCATCGGTTTTCCTCCCCTTCTTTACAGCGTCTTCCCCTCCTCCTATCTCCTCGTCTACCAGAGCGAACTTTCTTTTATTATCTTTCTCTGCCTCTTTTCCCGACGGTAAACCAACATCTGACCATGCTCTGGCCTTTCTCTTCCAGGTACGCAGGCTGCTATCGGGATTCTCTTCGTGCATGGCTGTGACCGCTTTTGTTCCAACGAGCCCAGCAGCTTTAGAGAGCTGTTCGGCCAGCCGTTTTTGGTTATGCACTTCCGCTGGGCCTTTTTTAACGGATTATGGATTCAAAGTTCGAACTTATGATTCTATGCTCTAATAACATTGCTCTGATAACATGTTAAATATTTACACATGCTATTAAAAAGTATGTCATTCTTATATATTGAAGGACGCATATCATTTTTATAAATTGGATTAGATGAAATCTTTTGTCCCCGGCCGGGCGCATGTATGTATAATAAAATATACGTATAAACTCTATATTGTATTGTTTAATATTCTAAATAAGGTTACAAGATATAAATAATCAATTAATTTCGAAATTAAAAATTATGTATCATTTATAACAAATACAAAGTTAGTGAAATTAAATTTTATAAGTTTCTAAATAAAAATTAATTTATCTTATTAACTCAAAATGATAAAATCTTAATAATAATTAAGTAACTAGCTCTCGTGGCTTGTGGGATTGTGGTTCGTTTGGTGATGTTGTGGCTGAGTGTACGTGACGGCATGTGAGTGGTGGTAGGGTTGTTCGGCTTGGCAGGCTCTGTGCCGTGTGCATCGAACTGTTGAGTGTGCTCCCCCCCATTGTTTCTTTGAAAAAAAGTAACTAATGCTTAACATGGATTTACAAATATATATATATATATATATAGGCGCAATGACAATATTTACCTTATATATATATAATGAGAAAGTTAATTGAGTAGTTTGTGAACTAATTCAAGTTTGTTAGAAAATAAATGAACTGAGATTGAAGAAATTATCTAAGTAATAAGCTCTCAACTCATGTTCAAAATAAAATTAAATGAACCAATTAAACTTAAATATTTAATACTCAACTCGATTGCAGCCATGCTAAACGACATAAGTCATGTTTCACTAAAATGGCAGAAAAGAGAGAACGCATCTTTCACCGGGACATCAAAGAACAAAGGCCTTGCTAAGCGATGGTCTTGACCTGGATTGACTGGAAAGCCATTGGGGTTGAACGAGTTGGAACGACATCTGAGACCACCAAAATGGTGTCTCCTTGTTTCAACATCGCCCTTGATTTTATTAGATCAATGGTTTTTGAGATGTTAGCTTCCATATCTTCTGATAAATCAACGAGAAGCGGAATTACTCCCCATTGCAAATTCAGAGCCATGCGGGTATCATCATTGTTCGTCAATGCAAATATGGGAGGGTTTGGACGGTTGCGTGACAGAAGTGACGCCATGTGTCCGTGCTTTGTGTAGACGAAGATGGCATCCACGCCAAGTTTATTAGCTGCAAACACACCACACAGTTGTTTATGAAATATAACCACTAAAACACACATTTAAGCATAACATGCATAGTCCCACATTGGGCGTACGAGAGAGAGAGAGAGAGTGTGTAATGCCCCAGTTTTCTATTAGGAAGATGAATACTCACATAGAGTAGGTAGATTATCAAAGCACTCATGAGTGCTAAGACCTACATCGATTCTTTACTAGATGAGACTAAGTTTTATAAGTGATTCTAATGAGCTTTTATTGCAATTTAACTAGTTCTTTCAAAGTAATAACGTAGATGTGATGAACACTTTTCTTGGTCGTTGGTATCAAAGCAACCTATTAGCGCTATATAGTATTGGAGTACTGCATGACATGGCCATGATGAGGACATTAGGTATTTAGGAGCTCCGATTGCAACTTGACTAATCCTTTCGGGGTCGCTACAAATAGTCTACATAAAACAATTATGTTTGAACTGATTTGATGAGTTGATACATGAGCACTTCTTAGTAAGGAACTCCAGCAAGAGATGGCTGCTTTTATTTTCATGGTTTTGGATGTCAGAATTTAGTCGGGAAAAGTGAAATTACCCATTTCTGCAGCACAATTGCATATCTGCTCAGCAATGCGATCAGGCAATGATACTCCTAGTTGATGCTGAAGGAGAAGACATTGTTGGTTTTCCTCACGACCCCATGTTTCCATGCGGCTGCTGGTCATCCGCAATACTGAAAGAGCCTTCTGTCCATATAAACCAATAGCTGACTCACCAGACAACATCAAGGCATCAGCGTACTGCCGAACTGCTTCAGAAACATCTGCAACCTTATGACATCAAAGCATACAGTTATTATGCAATGTTCAACAAGTTCCTGTTCTTGAATGCATTATTCCTTTAATCCTCCTCCCAATAGTAATAGTACTTTTTAGTATAGTACCTCAGCACGTGTTGGGGTGGGATATTCAATCATGGACTCGAGAAGTTGAGAAGCTACAATCACTGGTTTGTTTAGTTGCCTGCAAACATTAACTATTTCTTCTTGCATAACAGGAATCTTTTCTAGTGGGATTTCAACTCCAAGGTCACCCCGGGCCACCATGATTCCATCTGAAGCCTCTACAATTTCCTCCAATTTATGTAGAGACTCCAAGCTCTCTATCTTTGCTAACACTCCCATGGATCTGTAAATGAGAACAATTCAGGACTTTCATAAGAACTTGAGAAAAAAAAATAAAAAGAAATAAAAAAGCAAGCAAGTATTGAATTTCCCTAGTAGAACACTAAAATGCACAGCTTATATTTATGAACAAATATATAAATTTCTACTCTAATTCCATATCTAATTCTGATGACGCACTAAAGATAAATTGATAAGGAAAGAAGACTTCCTTATTCAAGGTTCTTATGAGGTAATCCAGATGATTTCTAACTTTTACAGAGCATAGTATGGGCAGGCTGAGGGAGAGAGGTGCGAGGTCAAAGTATGTTTTCATAAACAACAATCCACAATTACTATTGTACCACATCTCATGAAGCAAGCAGATGGGGATAATATCTTTCAATCTGCATAACACAGTGCCCCACTGAGGGTACAAAATGTGCTGCAAATTGACCATTTTAATTAATACACAACAGTAGCTTTTTCAGGTGTCAAGGATCAAAACATTAATGTCTAGGGAAGATACTGCCTCGAACCAATTGTTTTCAGAAGAAACTACTATTAATAAGATCTCAATTCTATTGCATGAAAAATAGATTGACTTGTTTGATGAACTAATGCTCTGAACCACTGTAAAGTGGTGCAATGTCATAGCATTTAAGAAGAATAAATCACGTTGTTGAAGAGGAGGAACGACAGGTTAATATGTAAAACTCATGAAAAAAAGAAAAAGAAAATAAGAATAAAATTATGTGAAAAACTTTTGTGCCAGTGTACTTCCTTACTTGGACGATTTGGTGGAGAGGTAGTTCTTAAGATGCCAGACAGAACCAGAATCATTTACAAATGACACGGCAATGAAATCGACACCTTCAGAAATTCCAAATTCAATGTCAGCCCAATCCTGCAGATCAGACAATATGAGTTGTGAATTTATGAGCATGAAAAGACATTGCTAAAATTATGGGTTTTACATTATCATCAGAAGATTGAAGAAGCATATAATCATCCTTACTTCTTTAAGTTCACAATCTACAGATGAAAGAACTTTCTCTCTCTCTCTCTCTTTTAAAGAGGTAAAATATAGTAAATCTTTAGTTTTTCAACGAGCATTGCTACTAAATAATCAACAACCTCTACCATAAGCAAACCTTTTTCTTTCTACATCCAACAATCAAAGCAATAACTTGTAAAATATAGCTTTAAATTTGTATGTCTTATTACCAGAACTCATAATTTTAACTTTTTTTTTCTTTCGAGAATACATAAATGTAAGATACCAAATAAATACTAATATTACAATAAGGCACAAGACCTGTTCGTGAAGTTTGGGATTTTCCAAATATAGGAACTAAAAATTGTTTCAAGCATCTTTCATGCTCAAACAGTCTAATTAAGTCATACTTTTCTAACAGTTCATACAAACAAGTCTGGAAAAAGAGGAAAGAGGAAAGAGAAAATGATTAGAGTGATAGTGATGTTTTAATCAGGCAGCTGATGTAGAGCCAATGTTGCTGAAATGAAAATAAATGACACATTCACTAGTTCCCTGAACCAATGGCTTAAGAACAAAAGCATAGGAAAATTTAAAACCTTTGTTGAAAGAGTAGGAAGCTCATAATTCCTCTCCACAAGCTTCCCATCTCTCCAAAAGCTAAATTTGGCTCGAGGAAGGAGTAAACCAGGGTCTGTGCACTTGCAACGCAAATCACTCCCATTCTTTTCAATGACTTCAAAGCCTGCCATTCCACCATCAATGACAAGTTCATCTCCCACCTCAATACCTGCCAAATAGTCGAGAACATAAATCAAGAGCAAATTCATATCAGTAATGTTAATTTAAGGAAAAAAGATTGGGCAGGTGGGTTTAGGGGGAGCTGGTTTTTGACTCAATCAGCAATAATGTGAGTACCTTCAGAAAAACCTTCATAGTTAGCTTGAACTGTTAATGGACGCGAACCCTCAAACTTCTGAGCAGTAAACAACCAGATTGAGCCATCCTGATGATCCAAGTAGAAGACAAATCCATCAGAATTGCACCTTTCTTATGATATGTTATCATTTTGAACAAAATATAAACGAGTGTGTACTCATCGTTTTCCCTAATTAATGCCTATATCTAATTCTGCTAGAAATAAAGCCAAAACCAATTAGTGACTTCAATTTTTATTTTCTTTTTATGAATAAGATTTTTCACTTACAACTAAAACAAAAACACCAAACAGCAGAAAACTGCTGACCACGAAGATACTGCAAGCAGTATCAAGAATCCAACAAACAATTATTCCAAAAGGAATCTCAAACAACACCCAAACTAAACAACACTGTCAACACAGCAACAAAGCTACAAAACAAACAAACCTAGCTGAATATCAAACTACTCCACAGCACAACTTCAATTTATTTTACCTCTGCTTTGACAGAGGAAGGAGCCCCATGATCCACCACATGAATCTGACTTCCTTCAGTATCAATCATGACAGAAACGCAAAACCCCTTTGTCTCATTCAAGCTCTTAATCTTCCTAATCACATCCCGGTGCCACCCCCTCCCATTATGACACATATTTAGCCGAGCCACATTCATCCCTCCCAATGCCAACTTCTCCAAATCCTCCAACGAGCAACACGCCGGCCCAATCGTGCACACAAGCTTCGTCTTCCTCATCCCCAGAAACCCCTTTTCCCTCAACTCCCCCTCCGAAACCACATCAAACCCCAAAACCCCCCTTAAACCCTTCAAATCACGCAAACGCTTCGATTCTTCCACACCCACCTGCAGCGCCGCCCTTACGCCAATCCCAATCTTTCCCTTCAACTTCCCTCCACTACAACTAAACCCGCCAGCGAAAACCGGGGCACCAAAAACCCTATTCTTCAAATCCAAACATGGGTTTTTACCGGTAATTCGACCACACAGAAGACTTGGATCCCGGACGACCGCCATGGACTCAAAACCAGTGCTCTCAATACGACCCTCTTAGTAAGAGTTTAGATTTGTTGATGAGCAGATCAAGGACGTCAAAGACAATAACTTATGAATTCAAAAACATTGTTGTCGATAAGTTTTAAGCGTTTTTGGATCGAAAACTCCGCAGGGTTTTGGAGAGTGGAGCTTACAAGGTGAGGTAGACGGGGGTTGGGGATCTAGAAAGCTGAATATTGTATGAAAAAGGTCAAAGGGAGAAAATTTGGTGATTTCTTTAACAACTAGTGCTAACTATTTAGGTTTTCAGCATTAAATAATTTGAAAAATGGAGGCGCAAGTGAAAAGGGCGGTACCACGTATAAGTAGCTGTCCCAGTTTAACGGTCAACTAACCTTCCCGGGTTGGCCTTGTTTTTCTCTGTGTCGGTGTGGTGTCACTTTCCTGCGTTGTTTTGAACTTTCAAGTGCTGGCTTTTATTGGAGGCTATCAATTTTTCATACTACCTACTTGATACCACCATGTGAATCTAAAAATCAAATTATTTTGTTAAGATGTAGTGATTTTACTCAGAAAATTCACTTAATTCTCTGAATTGTCATTACTTTTGCAATGTTTTATTTGAAGTTCAATTTCTCTCCATCATCTTTCAATTGTTTGCAATATCTCATCTTCGTTAACATTTTCCAAAATACTTTCATTTTATTTTAGTAAAAAAAAAATTGCAAAGATTAAGACAATTGGAACTTAAGTGTATTTGTAAAAATACTCATGCATTAATCTTTGCAAAACAAAAAAAACAAAAACAAAAACAAATAAATAAATAATTTTTCTAAAAAAATTGAAATATTTTAGAAATTTTGTTGGGATTTAACAAAATATCTTAATAGAATAAAACATTAAAAAAAAATTAAAAATTTGATACTCTAAATTGAAAAGTTTTAAGCTTTAAATAGACATCGTAAAATGGGTGATAATAAATAGACACCGTAAATAAACATCGTAGTTTATAGTTTATAACTAGCTTATATATTTTTAGGAACATAATTTTTTTTTCCAAACTAAATTAAAAAAATTTCCTTTAACTCAATCACTAACGGGGGACAAGAATCACCGGAGGAAATTGGAGACAGATAATAATATTCCCGCGTGAAACCTGTGATGTACGGAAAGACACAAAAATAGGTTTGTGTAGTATGTAATGCTGTCTGTGGTCCCCATATGGGCAATCAATGACTCTTTATCAATAGATCTTTTTTCTTTTTTTCTTTTTCTTTTTCTTTTTTTTTTTTTTCCTGAAAGTGGCAAGTGGCAACCTTGTGGCCTTGGATTTTGGCATAGATCCTGTTGCTTTTTCATAACATCGATAGTACTCTTTTTGGATTTTGAGATAGAATTGTCTACCAAATTGTTGTCTAGAGTGTCATAGTTTTTATTTGGATTAATCATTTAAAATTAACAATACAAATCATAAATTTAAATAGAAAAGAAATAAAGATGGGGTGGTACGCTTAACTATCACCTATCAGGATGATTCTGCTTCAAGTTGATTTTAATTGATAGTAAACTGCTCTTTTTGACTGCATGTGTGGTATAGCTACCTCATAGCAAAAGTTGAGGTGATTAAATAAAATGGTTTGATCACTTCCAAATTAACTTTTAGAGTGGCCGAATCATCTCTTTTAGCTAAAACTCACAATAATAGTTGGCCATCTCAACCTACTTACTGGGTACTGGCTTTGACCATAAAGACGGTTTGGCCACACCCAATGGCTACTCATATGGCTTGCATGCAATGCAAGACACCATTCTTCCTCTCTCTTACTGTGTTGTCACTTTCCTTACAATTAAAATGAACTACCCAAATTAACTATTGCAATACCTTATGAATTGCAAGCAATGCAATGAGTGTCTAATGCTGTCTATGTGGTCCCAAATGGAGAGTCTAAGATCATGGCAGATCTTTTTTATTTTCTGGAAGTGGTAAATAATCTTGTGGCTGTGGATTTTGGCATAGATTTGTTGCTTTCTCATGCCAGCATCTAGTACTCTTATGGATTTTGACATAGATCTGCCTTACCTTTGAATTCATTGCAACCTTAAATACTAGACATATAGCTGCATACGATGTTAAACACAATTGTAAGAGCTTGTTTGAAATTGCATTAGAGAGTTTAAAAGTGCTCAATTGGAGGGATCCCAATAGGGTGTAATTAATAGATTGCCCTAATGTAATGCAATACGACAGTCATTTGTTCGGACGGTGCAAACACTTAGACCAAGCAAGTGAGGTTAACGAACTCTACTTGTTCCGATATGTGTTTGGTAGCCCAAGCACTATTTGGTCGGATTGTCCGAACGCTTGCCATACAAGTATGGCTCACCCCAATTATCACTTGGGCTGCTTTAATGCAGTGCAATAGGTCCTGACAACCCCTAAAAGTCATTGAAGGTGTTTTATAGCCTTTCCCAAACTTTTGCCACCATACTCCTACAATAGGGTTTCTATATAATTGGCCCATGGAGCCATTTCACAAGAGACCTTTTTTCTTTCTTTCTTTCTTTCTCTTTTGATGAATGAATTTGGCCCCAACAAGATGGGAGGGTTCCATGCTGAAAAATTATTATGAAAACATATACTCAAATTCTCATATTTAACTACGTACAAAAGTCTGTTTTGATTTGTGATTTCAATATGTGTGATTTTAAAAGTAATGATTCTAAAATACAATTTAGCGTTAGGTAAAATAGCAGTTTGAACTTTAAAATCATACGTTTTTAAATCGCAGTTTTTTTGTTTTAAATGCATTATCAAATAATACAAAATCTATGATCTAGTTTAAAAACATATTTTTGGTTTATGAAATTGCAATGCCAAACCTAATTTAATTTTTTCTTTTTTTTGGTGGGCAGTATATATAGATCATGATATGATGGAGAAAAGGGGTACCCTGATTCTGATTGTTCACACGGTGACCATTACATATAGCCTAGTCTTTGTCTAATGATATTAGCAATTTAAGCACCAATTATAGTGTGTTTTCGTCTTTTAGCCAAAAGATAACACTAGGATTATGTCTTCTCAGAGCTTTGAGGCGAATGTTTTTATTCTGACCTTTAGGTCGAAGAGGATTAGTTTAGGTATGAGGGTTTTACTTCTATAGTTGAGAAAATAAAAGTTGAGAATATATATGGGCTACCTATGTGTTAGATTGAATATGCATAGAGCAGATATGTTTTATAACTAAAGTTTGGACATAGGTTACCGAATGTTAAAGTCATAGATATGACTTGATTGTAAGATTTTTATGTTTTTACCTATGTGTTAGATTGAATATGCATGGAGCAGATATGTTTTATAACTAAAGTTTGGACATAGGTTACCAAATGTTGAAGTCATAGATATGACTTGATTGTAAGATTTTTATGTTTGTTTCTATGACGTTGTAACCTCATAACTTTGGTTATGATTTATCAAAGCTTTATACTCTCTGATGTAAGAACTTTATACTCTTAATCTTTTTTCGATAAATGAATATGAAAGATTCCCTTAAAAATAAAGAATTATGTCTTTCAGTCTTCTCAGTTTAGGTATTCCATTAATATTAATATAATCAAATCTATTAAAATGGTTAATCACATTCCATTTATTTGAGTTCTAAATTTTCATAAGATTCAAAATTATTTTATTTGATTTGGTTATAAGTCTTTTCCGGATGTTTCCAAGAAGTAACTCAATCGGCTGGGATCTCGCCTAATGAAGTGTAAGTCACTAGTTTGAATCTTCCTCCTCCCTCTTGTCCGGACATGTAAAAAAAAAAAAAAGTCTTTCCCCAATCATTTCTTTGTAATAAATGAGCTCTCATTACTTTTGTAGGTGGGTAGATAGTAGATACTAGATAAGTATCGTTATCATTGTTATCTTGGCTACCATTTAATTCACTTTAATTATTCTAAGCGCAATACATCATTTATGCACGTGGCAAACAACACTTAGGCCTTGTTTTTCGACCTAATTACATATTTTTGGTGTTTGGTACAATCCAACATTTTGGTTGAACAGAAAATATTTTCAATTGGCCAAGAAAACCTTCTTTAAGCTGCCTAAAATGGTTTTTTATTTCCTCAAACTATTTTTTTGAGTTTAAGTTTCTCATTCTTGACCCACATGAATGAAAACATTTTCTTTATTATTATTATTATTTTTATAAAAGTAATAGGTTAGCCTTCATCCTGCGGTTATGTGGCCACATATATCCTGATCAGAAGTGGACTATCCTAATAGAATGAGGGTTTAGCGCAACCACCTTAACTATCGATTGGGTGGTCATGTGGCCACCCTAATAGCTCACGGATGACCGTGTAGCCACCCTTGTCCTCAGCTGTGTGTAATCTTGCGGGCCACAAGTATTTTGCAATAACAACTTGTCCCATTCTAAACAAATAATGATGGCTTTTTTCACTTGTAATTACTAATTAGTAGTTCAATGTCCGAAAGGCTTGTCATATAATAATAATAATAATAATTAGGGTTAAATACTTAATTAGTCCCTAGGGTTTGGAAATTTTATTTTTTCCTCCCTAGGGTTTGGAAAGTGACCAAATTGGTCCTTGAGGTTTTGAAAATAGACCAAGTTAGTCCATCCGTCAGTTGACCGTTAGTTAACTTAACGGACTGACACGTGTACCAATTAAAAGTTGACACGTGTCACTTAATTAAAATAAAATTAAAAAAAAAAAAAAAAAAGGAAAGGAAAAGCTACGGCCACCCCCTTGGTGCCCAAGGGGGTGGCTACGGCCACCCCAGCTTTTCCTTTCCTATTTTTTTTTGAATTTTTTTTTAAAAAAAAAAAAAAATTAATTAAGTGACACGTGTCAACTTTTAATTGGTCCACGTGTCAGTCCGTTAAGTCAACTAACGGTCAACTAACGGATGGACTAACTTGGTCTATTTTCAAAACCTCAAGGACCAATTTGGTCACTTTCCAAACCCTAGGGAGGAAAAAATAAAATTTCCAAACCCTAGGGACTAATTAAGTATTTAACCCTAATAATTAATCCAAATTGACCAAACTTGAAATTGGACTAGAAAAGAATAGAAACAAATTAGGTCCGAATTGCCGGTCCAAGCACAAAAAAACAGGCCCTAAAAAGTTAGTCATGTATAGTTTGTCACCGTCACCGACTTGGTGACGACGGTTAATTATGGTACTCATTTAGTGAATTTACCGACTTTCCAAATGTTAGGTATGGCGGAAGGGGAAATTGCTATGCCCGACCCAAGTTCTCTTACACCCCTACCCCTACCCCTACCCCTACCCCTACCCCTATATCCAAGGAGATATAGACTATATAGTATACACCCTGAAACATTATATGGCAATGTGAAAACCATATATGCTTACAAGTATTTCTAATAAATCCATATAATGTGAAAGCATCATTTCACGGGTGCTTACTTTTTTTTTTTTAACATGTCCGTACAGATGCTTACTTAATTAGCGCTCATATAAAATATATTAAATAATAAATGCCCATGCATGGAATTGGAGCATGTTAAAAGTAGGCATTTTTCTCAATCATTTGTTTGTTGGATGGGCCAGCAATTACTTGAAAATGTCATTTTCATTCAGCCTTGTGCTGCTGTGCACCCATTACAACTTGTCGTTTTTACACCCCCCCTTAAATATCTTAAATTTGGGGCCAGAAATCAAAAGCATTGGAAAAACGTGTTGTCAGTAATAATATGATGGTATTGGTTGGTCAACAAGCCAAACATGAAACATGGGCTCATGAATCACATTGCTGCTTTCTTTATCATATGATATATATATACGCTGGGATGGAAAAATGAAAAAATATTAATAATATAAAAAACTTCACGTGATTTAAATGGCATTTAGGAGTATTTTTTTAATCACTTTTAATCAATAGTACTTTACATCTTTATCATATGCTCTAAAAGACTACATATTAGATAAATATTATAATTACGAGGCAATTTTTATTTCCAGCAGAATATGTAAAATAGATATTTGCTACAATAAATAATTAGAAGAGGCGACTTATGAACTGAATTAAAATACTGATATGTGAGTTGAACTGTCAAAAGAGAAATGACTATCATCAGATTAATGTCGATGGAATGAGTCCCCGTGAACGTCAACTTCAGAAGCATGATAGTATATTATGATCATTGTGTCCATATTGTTAAGTTTGATTTTTATCATGTGTATATAAATTATTGGACACCCTTCTCTTACAAGCCAGTTTTCACAGACGTGTATATAAACTCTTTGGCACCACTCTTTTACAAGCTAGTTTTTAATAGTGAGTTCTACCCAAAGTTTATATCGGAGGAGGCTAGGAGCTAATGGTGCCAAAGATGAGATTGGAAACAATGGACGGGATGGTGGCAGAGCACTTGCAGCTGTCGTCTGGATTTTCAGTGAATTTCTAAGATGCGTATGGATTAGGTTACCAAACAACACCTTCACTCCAAGTGATTGGAAAAAAAATTTAGAAGTTAAGATTCATCAAAGACTTAAAACTCCTCTCAGGTGGAAAACTATATGGAAATGCCTCCCTACTAGGGGGGTGTTTGACAAAAGATTTTGGGGCTTGCGTTTGTACTGTTCAGGGGTTGCACTGTTCAGTTTTTGTCAGTTTCTTTAAAGCAATACCGCCTGATCTGAACCCATCACACGGTAAAATTACCAAAATACCCATGAGGGTTTCGTCCTCTCACACACGCCGACGCCCATTCCTCTCCGCCACGGCCATCTTCCCCAACGCCTCTGCTGCCGCCTTCCTTACCGCCCAGCACCCAGAAATCATGGCCGTGCAAATGCCACGGGTGAATCTCGCTGACGTTGTACGCTCAACGCATTTGCGTTCTTCGGTGGGATCTTCTGGTCGAAAGCGTTTTTCAGGCCGTATTTTATGGAGCCCAAGTAAGGGGTGGCTGGTAGTGTTAAGGAGACGTTGTTTATAGCCCACTTGGTAAATCCGTTGATCTTGTTTTGGGTGTTGAGGAGGAAGATCCGATGGTCGTATTTTGTCGGAGGCCTGGGGGACCCCATGCGAGCAAGGATTTTGTTGGAGAATGTTTTGGCTCAACCTGGAAATTTCTCATTCCATCTACCAAGAAAGGCGCAGATCCGGCACCGCCGAGCACATGGCGTGCATGATTCAACCTCTTCCGACTCCCTCGCCGCCAGCAATAGCAGAGTCCTCTGCCTCTGATGAATCGACGGTCTTTGTGGTGGGGGGGCATGACAATCAGAAGAATGCGTTGCAATCAGCAGAGGTGTATGACGCAAATGCCGACGAGTGGAGAACGTTACCAGCGATGGAAGAGGAGAGGGACGAGTGCCAGGGAATCTCCTGGGAGGGGGATTCCAGGTTCTGGGTCGTCAGCGGGTACAGCACCGACAGCCAAGGATTAAAACTAAGGGCAAAAACGTCAAGGCTGGTCACAAGTCTGGTCAAAACTGGTCAAAAGTAATAAACTGAACAGTACAAACACTGAACAGTACAACCACAAAATGGTTGTCAAACAGGGCCTAGATCTACTTTAGAACCTATACTTAAATTTAAGGATGATACATACTTGTTCATATTTTCGTGTTTGTGATTATTTCATTGAAACATATGAACACCTCTTATACGTATGTGAGATATATGGGATAAATTGACGAAGTCAAGGTTCAATCTAAGAACTTTTGGCTTTGATACCATGTTAAATTACCAATTATTACAAAAGCTTAAGCTAATAGAAAGAGATAAATTTAATCACTTAATCATGGATTCGGCTTATATGCTGTTATTTTTATTTATTTATTATTATTATTATTTTGACATGTCCACACAAGAAGAGAGGAGAGGATTCGAACTAGTGACCTCAAGTTTATTAGGCGTGGTCTCAGCCGATTGAACTATCTCTTAGGGATTTACATGTATACGGTAGTAAAAACAACGGTTAAGATTTAATCTCTCAAAATCTTTTTTCTTTTTTTTTTTTAATTTTCTCTCTCCTAAAAGCTTTTAAAAGTAAGTCAATTTTGAGATTCAATCTCAATCGATACTTTTACTACAGTATACATGTTGTTATTTTAATAACATCATGTAAGCCAAATCCCTTAATCATTACTTTACAGTTGGAGTAGTTGGAGTATTTCACCTTGGCCTTTGGATACCTTAAGCATTATTGGCCTTAATATTATTGAATGGATCCGAATCATTGTCAAGACCCATCAAAATCTTGAACATTGCAGCTAATTCCTTACATCATTTACGACTATTTGCTGCTAATTCCTGCTTTGATTTCATTTGGTAGGCCAGACACAGCAAAATTCAAAATGATTCCAATCGTAACACCTTGCTCTTTTCAAAACAAATAATCTCAACCAGCCTCTCTCGTCTCAATACTTGGAAAGAGCCCTCATACTCAAAACTCATTCTCAAGTTACCCCTCCTCCTGCCCACCTCAAAGTGAACTTTAATGCAGCCACTCGAACCTCTCACTCTGCATGTGCTGCCATTGGCAGTTTGGCACTAACTCTTTGTTGGGAAAATTGATAATTAATTGGCAACTAATTTCCCACCAACCCTTTATGCGAAAGACAAGTTTAGAAAGAAAACACACGAGAACACACACCAATTACACACGTACACAAATAGTTTACGTGGTTCGGCAATATGCCTACATCCACGGGGCATGATCCGGTCTCCTTCTTTACTACTGAGAAATATTGAGTACAATGGTACAAGCTTGAACCGCTTAAATTTAATATCTCAAACCCAAGCCCTTAACCCCTTGTATACCCCACTCAACTGTCTCTTTCAAATATCCAATAAAGAACAATCCTACATTTTGTAAATACCACAAAGTGCTCTCACCAATTTGGATTTTACGAATCATCTCAACCAAGGACTACATGTCCCTACTTGTCCTTTTATAGAAGCTTAATCACAAAAAATATGAGAACAATTTTAATCCAATTGTTGCAGGGAAAATGAAAACCATCATGAATACAAAGTATTTTCTATGATGAAGATAAACTTTGCGACTCATATGTTTATCCACACACGTTTTCAATTCCAAGTTGTTCTTGGACTCCTTTTAAAACTAACATTATCGTCTTATAGGTAAATAAAACTTGGGCCCACTAACTTGAATATTTATATTTTCAAGAAATTATTTTCACACTTGTTGACTATTTGAGCCATTTTCAACAATCTTTGCAGGGTTTGACCCAACTGAAGGAGAGGCCTTTACAGCCCTCTCTGCAGTAAAATCAACCCAAACGTACACTACACATTCAGCACCTTATCCTCAAGGGAAATTCATTATCAATTATTCTTATAATTTGTTTGGGATTGCTATTATGAAATAGAGCTTTTAAGTCAAAAAAATGATTTTAGGTAAAAGCTTCATGT
Organism: Carpinus fangiana; assembly: GCA_006937295.1. Lineage (NCBI taxonomy): Eukaryota > Viridiplantae > Streptophyta > Magnoliopsida > Fagales > Betulaceae > Carpinus > Carpinus fangiana. The sequence continues at coordinate 3,432,667 of CM017322.1, forward strand.
TTAAATTTTTGCTAAAAGTACATTTTAACAAATTTTTGAGTAAAAAAGTAAAAACAAATACATTTGAAATTTTTCACCAAACAAACCAACTTTTATTTGGCATGATTTTTAAGGTATTAAAAGTATTTTTTAAGCTCTTAAAAACCTCACCTCATTATCAATCGGAGAATTACCCCAATTATTTTTAATACTCTTTGTCTTCTCGACTATTTTGACAGCTAGCCAAGATTAATAGAAGCACAATCACCGTACTCACAATATATGTTACCAGACTACTACCACCCGTTCAATTGGTAGCTTTTCCATAAACTTGTACCCCTTATCCTTGCTAGATCTCTCCTTAATAATTAAAAAGATTCATTTGGTAGCTTTTAGTGGCCTCCCCTTTTGACGGAAAATGATCGTTTCAATTTCTCGTAAGTTGTAAGTTGTTTTAAAATGAGCAAATTTTCAAATTGGGAAATTTCACTTACTCCTTGAACTTTTGCGATTTTTGCAGATACCCTTCTAATGTTAAAAAATTCTCACTTAGGTGTATCAAACTTTGGTTTTCTCTCACTTTATCCATTCCGTACAAAAAATCCTTCGCAACGCCAATTTTATCCCTAACTCTAAAACTATACCGTTCCCAAAACGATGCGGTTTTAGTTTTAGAGTCAGGGTAAAATAGTCAATTAATGATGGGTTTCTGTACGGAATGGACAAAGTGAGAGAAAATCAAACTTTGATACACCTAAGTGAGATGTTTTGAACGTTAAAAAGTATTTATAAAAGGGGTTTGCTAGAGGTTCTCCCCGTAGTGTTCTCCTGGCGTTCTCCCAGTTTTACGTAGAACATTATTTAAGAAAAAATAAAATCGTAATACCATTTTTTTGCTAACAGATTAATTTTTATTAGTTAATAGTTAACTTCTAATGCTTTAAAACTTGTTTTTGGATTCAAAACTAAAACCTAAAGGTGAAAGGTTAACCCTTTAGGGATGGTATCACCCAAAATGAATTTGATCATCCTAAATTTGATGCTAATGCCTCACAAATTTGGTGTTAATGCCTTAAATTTGATGTTAATGCCTACAAAAACGGTGGTGGAGGCCACTACAATTTTATTTTTTCTTAAATCATGTTTTACGTGTGGCTGGGAGAATACCAGGAGAATCTACGGGGAGAACCCTTAGAATTTTTCTTTATAAAATTAGCCAAAATTTAAAAGGAGTAAGTGAAGTTTTTTCAAATGAAATGGAGTCCTTTGGCAGGCATGCATTTGCTCTTTTGATTTGTGTTGTTTTGTTCTCTTGTCGTTTGTTTCCTATCTCACCTATTAAAAAAACAAATAATAATAAATAAAAAAAATATATGTACTATAAATATCGAAAGTAGAGATGTAAACATTTGAATTAAATTTTTTTCTGGATGATGGAGACCATTGACCGACTAACAAAAGGTTCACTGCTGTTTCTAGTCAATGGTGTAGATCGTGCTTAAATATAAAATATAATCTGGACCAATTAATCTTCTCAAATATGGAAGATCATCGGCTCCCATCGTGCCGGTACAGAAACTGCACTCACTAACACCAAGTAGTTTAAGTGGCTTACACGTAGAAATTCAGTTTATATAGCACTTAGGAAGATTACATTTCTCTTTAATATCATCTTTTTGACCATAATCATCACTTTTAGCACACAGAGTTAGTTGATTAGATAAACCACAACCCTCCTATTTCTAATACGTATCTTCAGACAGCAACCTTATTTTATTTTACACGACACTGGAAAAGTGAAAACAAAACAAACGACAATGTCAAAAACTGAATATAAGAGACGGTATCCTATCCAGATAATTGCTATCTTTTTAGGGAACTTGTAAAGGGCATATCTTATCTACCCTTTAAAGGTTCAACATCACTGGGTCATGAAATAATAATAATATATATATATATATATATATATTTTGGTGAGTAATATTGTTAGTAAACGATGACCATAAATCACGGAATAATTTTGGCCTAACTCTAATTATGGCATATTCTCTGCTTCTTTCTGCAAAGGGTATATTCTCTGCTTCGACTACTTGAATGAGCTGTACTCTTCAGCTATCGAATTCCAAGTAAAATAGGAATATAAAATTAATGATAAAGATGTTTCACATTTGGAGGGTGATCAATGATAATATAGAGTATACGTTAGGTAATTAACAGATATGCTAAATAAAAGTTTTGGAGCATATGGACACGTGTGTAAGAACATGTTTGAGATTGTGTTGATAAAGTCTTTAAGGGATAGCTCAATCAATTGTGGACCATGACTCATGAAGCGACGGAAGTCACTAGTTCAAATTCCCTATTCCCTTGACATGTCAAAAAAATATATATTGTGTTGATATATAAATTTTTTAAAGTAAAAAAAAAAAAAAAACTTTTTAGAAAAAAAAAAAATTTATTTTTAAGTTTTTTCTAAAAATGCATTTTGACAATTTTTAGAGTAAAAAAAAAAAAAAAAAAAGTCAAATAAGTGCTTTTGAAATTTTTTACAAAAACTAGTAAGCTAGATTTTAAATATTAAAAGTACTTTTTAAGCTCCCTGATCCAACTCCAAATAGGCTCTAATAGTTGTGTATGAGAAATAAAGCTTTTACGTCAAAAAACATTTTTTGGCAAAAGCTTCATTTCTAAGTTTTTGTTAAAAGTGCGTTTTAACCATTTTTAAAGTAAAAAAAAAACTTTTGAAATTGTTTGCCAAACATGCTAGCTTTTATTTGGAACAACTTTTTAAGTACTAAAAGTACTTTTTAAACTTCCTAACCCAATTCTAAACATGCTCTTAAATCTATTTGAAAAAAGCTTCATTTCCTTCCCTTGTTCTTCTTCAATTTTTTTTTTTTTTTTTTTTTTTTTTACTTTTTTAAATTATCATTAGATTTGTAAAGCTCATGTGAGTCATTCACGTAGATTTGTCGGATTTTACACATGGCTCCTACAGATCTAATAATAATTTTGGAGTGAGAAGATGTGAGAAAGATGAGAAGATGATGTATAGCATATTTCAATCTATTTTATATTAGTCTCACCTAATCTAACATTCATATTCCAAATTAGGTCCGACTACAATCATAACAATCATCACGCTTTCATGCCAGTGACTACGGTGGCTTTCACTCCGAATTTTGTAACCCTTTCCATGGTTGTAGCTACTTTACTATGCACCAGGTAGCCTTTTCTATGAGTCATTTCATTTTGAATTCGAACACGTGATGTAGTGTCTGCTTTGATACTAAAGTTAAATATCTAACAGATACGTCAAAAGTTTCAAATAAAACGTAAAAAAATTAAGCCCTTATACGTATTTCATATTAGGCTGACCAAATCTAATGTCCAATACTCCAAATTGAGTATCACCAAAATCATAACAATATATAATTCTTAGACTGGATTGTCGTTGGAGAAACTGTCACTATTTGCAATGCTTTGTTTAACCCGCTAAACAAATCCTTTAAGTCTTGTCAATATTTTTTAAGTCCGGCTTCCTGTTTGTGGAACCCTAAAAATTTTCGACATTTAATTTATAGTAGCCCAAAGGCAGTGGTTCGGGTGGTGAACAGAGATCTGGCTTTGGTCAAGATAGGTCTTGAATGAGAATGAGATTAATAAGTAATTTAAAAAATGTTTTTTAGGAATCCTAGGACCCAGCAAATGATTGTCACATTTTTGTTTAGTTTGTCTATATTGTGGCATGTGGGGGAACATTAAAAATTTAAAAGCGAAGATGGCCCTTTACCAACTGTCAGAATAAATTTAGACGGAAGATTATCTTATTTTTTAAGAGAACCGACATGGGTGTTTACTGTATGGTCTATAAATTGATATTATTCGTAATTTATTAGTTATGTATTCAATGATCTTTCTGTATATAATAATGTCATATATCACATTTTTAGCTCATATTTATCTTATAATGCTTATGTGGCAGTCCCAATCAACATTTGGATTAAGCATTATTAGAAAAAAAATCAAAATTCAAAAGTTGATTGGAACCGCTACATTAATGGGAAGTGCTAGGTACTTATTTGGTGTTTTTATAGTGTTCTTCTGGTCCTATGTTGATATTATTTTTTTAAAATCGGGTGAGAGAAATAAGGGTAATTAAGTTTGCTTTTTACTTTTTTTCTTAAAAAAAAAAAAAAAAAAATCCACCTAAGATCAGGAGGATAGTAGGAGAACACCAAGAGAACATCTAGTATTTCCCGTCATGTGAGAAAAATATAAGTGTTTTAATTTGGCAAAGTCGTTACACCATAATTTCCATTTCTTGATAAAATATATGTAAATATATACAAGTGTCCATCAAAATGCAATGGCTTACTTTGGAAACTAAAACTTATGAGCATAAACTTTTTTGTCATATAAAGGATACTAATAGGTTGATTCTGTGATCATTTCATATACCATAAATATGTTGGCACATGTAAAAGAAGATGCCAAGAGAGGTGTGAAGGAATCGATGAGTTGACTCTTGGGTATTCAATTTTGGCCGTTTGGTGATATTGATAAAGATGCATTTCTAACTTCCAAAGCTCTTGAACTTGGTCACTTTAAAGGTGCTGAAAAGAGATAGGGTTTGCTCAGAACTAGCTTGTCCATCTACCAATTTTGATGCCATAATCTGAGCAAGGCAAAGATGCTTTTAAGTTGTCCATTATACCAATTTTGATACCAAAACCTTTATACCCACAAAGATGCCCTATAGTTTGTCTATTCACCAATTTTGATACCAAAACTTCTATACCACAAAGATGCTGATTTGAGATTCCAAAGAGAGAGTTTTTAGTCTAGTTTAGTTGTTAGTTTTTTGGCTATCAAGCCCTAAACTTGGGGAGACATCAAGATAATTCTTTTATAATCAAGAAGCATTGTACAATAGTTTACTTTTTAAATTCCTTATGAGATATGGAGCATGCCAAGTGGTTGGAAGAGTGTCTGCCATTAGATTAGTAGCATTCTTTTAGAATTGAGATCTCATGTAATTCTCTAAGAATTTGTTTGGTTTGCAGAATGGGTATTCTGTTAGAAAAATGAACAGTCATTACTAGAAATGAACAATCATTCTTTTGAATAATTATTCTACAAACAAAATGGGGCTTAAAAGTGCAAGGATATCAGTTTCTTTAGTTTAAATCGTTCTTTGAAAATGAATAGCTCGAATTGAAGCCATGTAACCATTAAAAAGAAATTAACAGGTGACCAAATTACCCCCTTAAGGCAATCAACTGCCTCCAAGGGGTGGTTGGGGTGGTCAAACCACCCCTTTCACTCTTTGACGAGGCGATCGGCCACCCCAATAGGTAGTTGGTGATTGGCTACCTGGAATAATGAACTTGTTGTCACAGAACATATTGATCAGTGTATTGAGTATATCTAAATTTAAACCGTCAACAAAACGTTTAATCTAGACTTCATTACTTACTGTTATGTTGCATGATATATACTCAACTTCCATCGTAGATTTAACAACACAATTATGTTTTTTGCGTGACCAAGAAATAATTGTTTCATCAAACAAGAATACATAACCATTGGTTGACTTTGTGTCATTTGCATCTCCTACAAAATCTACATTTGTGCATCCTGCAATTTCTAAATCACTCAATCTAAACAATAACCTCGTATTAGTACTTGTCGTAGCATACATGAAACAATCCGTTGCTTGGGCAGAAAGGATTGATTTCATTTCGTCAATTTATGTGTCATCTTGTGGACACATTTTGTTGCCTAAGCCTGGACCCTAGCAAACAAGGGTGCTTAAAGGTTTATATTTATCCATGTTAAACTTCCCAGCAAATTCTTATTTTCAAGGTGTAGGTAGGTGCATCCATATCTCTCATTTCAAACTTGGATGCCAACAATGATTTTGTCTTATTTATCATATATGAACAATTTCTTACTAGCAATATGTCGTTTACATATAATGACAATATTATCAATTTGTCATTTCCCCTCCATATGTAAACACACTAATTTAGTGAACTCGTAAAAACCAGTCCCTAATATGGCCTAGTGGAGATTGAAATGCTATTGTTTCAATGATTGTTTGAGCCTGCTCTTTTCAACTTATAGACCTCTCATGTCCTTTCATTTGGATTTTTCAAGTTGTATCATGTAAATATCTTCCTTCATTTCTATATTCAGTAATGCCATCTTGACACCCAACTAATGCAACTCCAAATCCATTTTTGTTACCACCGACATAATTATCCTCATCGAAATAAATTTTACTTATATAATTTTATAAACACGTTTTGATATAATCCGAATTTGACATAGGAATTGCTAATTTTTTACATAATTTATAAATTTAATATAAATTCAATACAAAATTAAAGATGTAGGTCAAGAGTTTTAACCTGTGTAATTAAATAGTAAAAATAAATGTAGTAGTAGTGGGGGAAAAATTACTTAACTAATAATTATGCATCAGTCCAATTTTCCAATCTGACACGAGTCAGAAGAACACGAGACATACATAAATGTGGGAGGTAGAAAGAAAACATTGCACGAGGTGATGTAGACCAGCAATCCTCCCTATAATATCTCGCATAAACTATAATATATATTATATATAAAAAAAAAAAAAAACCCTATAGAGAAATAATTATCTGTGATGCGTCTCTAGTCATCACACTCTGTCCTCGTCTGAAATCCACTCATTTGTCTGTTTTGAACAACCAAAATTTTGTTTGGCCCAGACAGCCTGAAATGCCAGATTCCTACCCTGAAAAGGTACACCCACCTCTATCAATTCACAGATTTCATATCTCTTCCATTTTATTGTCCACATTATTTTCAATTTAGATAATTTAGAATTGAAATTATTTGTTTGAGCACGGAATTTGTTTAGGCAAATAAATATCATCAAAACTCGTTTATATTTATTGTTTGAATTATTAACGATTTACAAAATAAAATTACTAAAAATCTATATAGAAGCGAACTTGGTGTCATATAAAAGAAAATGCTAGAGAGGTATTACATCAATTTCTTAGAGCATTTACAATGAAATAGCTAAATGTCATTTTTATCTAAAATAACTCTTTAAATTGATAAAATACCTTCTACATTGGATAAGATAAAAAAAAATGTAAAATAAATTTTTTGTTAAATGAGCTAAAAAAAAGGTTACATGTAGCGGCAATATTGAAAGAGTTATTTTCCTATATTTTCTCTCACGTCTGTTTTTTTCTCCCACTATCTCTCACAAAATTTTCTTCCCACGTTTTTTTTTTTTTTTGTTTCTCTCACCTATTTTCTCTTTTTTCAAAATTTTCTTCTACTATTTCTCTTTCACATCTCATTTTTTCCAAAATTTTCTCTTATTATTTCTCTGTCCACATCACTTTTTCCTCAAAAGTTGAAAAATAAGATATTAAGAAAAATACAATCATTATAAAAAATAAAAAAATAATTAAAATTAAATGATATAGATAAAAATATAACTAATCGAATGTAAGAAGTTCTTAAAAAGTTATTAGTTAAACAAGATAAATTGAGTTTTGATGAGCTATTTTACATAAAAAATTAGCTCCTCCATTGTAAATGCCCTTACAAGGGTGGTGCCATATTATAAATTTGCAAAAAAAAAAAATGAAGATGGACTAGAAATATACACGAGATTTTAAAAAAACATTCCTCATATTTTAATAGTGCATGTGATAAATATTACATGAACGTAGCCATTTTGTACTAAAAATTATAGAAAACTTCACTTAACTTCCATCAGTTTTCCAATTACTTTGTAAAGTTTAAAAATTCCTAATTTAGTGTTACGAAGTTTCTCTAAAAATTATATTACCCTACAAGCACTAAAAAAGGAAAGTAATTAAGCAAGAAACAAAGGGCAAAATAGGAAAAACGAAAAAGAATCCCAAGCGAAGCTTCCCAGCGTTCTTCTAGTTCTTGCCCACCATCTCTACACAAATCTTTTTATATACACTAAACTCCGCTCATTCTCTCAAATCTTTTTCCCTCTCGCACTCTCTCTGTGTGAACTGAATATTCTCTATAAATTTCGTCACGCATGTATATAAAATTAAATCTATCTTTCTATATATACATGGGGGGAGAGGGAGATAGAAACAGAGACAGACGGAGAGAAATCGCTCTCTGAGAAGATAGAGGAGAGAGAGAGAGAGCGAGCAGGGAAAGCAAAACGATTCCCTTGGAATTGGAATTGGAATTCACCGCCCGAGGGATTCCATTTTCCCATTTTTCGATTCGTTTTTCATTGAACATTCGGCTCCCAAACCCGTAATAAAATACAAGCAACAACCCCTCAAACTCTTGGACAAAACGAACAGGGAAAGAACGAGACAACGCGGAGAAGGGAAAACGAATACCGAGTTCCCAGTTTGATCTGTGGCCTGTGAGATTAGGGGCTTTTGGGTTTTGTTTTGTTTTGTTTTCTGTGGGCATGAGGTTGAACGGCGAAATCGGAGAGGAGGAGGAGAAGAAGGTGGCTGAGTGCTTGAACACGCAAGCGTATTCGATCAGCGGGGGGTTTTCCCAGCCACAGTCGCAGAAACTCGTCGTCGGCTACGCCTTGACCTCCAAGAAGAAGAAGAGCTTCTTGCAGCCAAAGCTTCTCTGCCTCGCTCGGTATAAATCTCACTCACACCGTTTCCTTTCCATCTATACCATCGAAATTCACAATTTTTGTGCAATTCTTGATGTTTCCCTTTTATCGCATTGAAATTGGCCATTTCTATCATACATAAATATCAATAAATATATATACGCTTGTGTATGTGTGAGTGTGTGTTTGTATGTGTATGTCTGTGCATTTTGGGGTCGAAGGTTCAGCTATTCAATTTCGTTACGTGGGGTTTTTCACCCAAAGATTTGGGTGTTTGTTTTTTAGTTTCTATTTGTTTCGGGTACTTTTGGGTAAAAGCGGCTTTTGCAGTGGTGGTTGTCTTTGTCGGTAGTGGCGAGATGCGATCACTTTCGCGAATCGATCTTTGGCAACTGTCTGGATTGACTTATCTTATCGGGCTTCACCTCAGGGTATCTGGAATCTGTGGGTCTTTTTTCCCCCATTTGTTTTTTCAAATGAATTGGAATATTCTACCATAATATGCCTTTCGGATTAGTCCTCAAATGACGAACCCCAAGTCAAGTCCTGCTGCCGTGTTCTGTAGTATATGTGATTAATCTTTTTTTTATAATTTAGTTGTTTACCGTGTAATCTTGGCTTTCCCTTATCAACAATGGTCATTTACCAATGTGTCCCAAGATTTCTGCAATTTATGTTTTCTGTGATGTATTAACTACTAGGACTATCAACTTGTGTGCCCTACCTATGGAATCTGTATGAGGAAATTGTTAAATATTTACTAGGACTAGAACTTGTGTTCCCTACCAATGAAATCTGTATGAGGAAATTGTTAAATATATCTTTTTAATGAATAATAATTTATTAAAAGAAGCAAAGTTCTCGTACATAAAAAGTATACAAGAGAAGCAACCATCTTATTGGGGTTCAATTGTTAAATATTTAATCAGACACCCATGTTTCTGTTTACTTGATTTGATACTGCATCAGAAATTAACGTGGCCAAGCATTACTTACAAGCTCGTTTCTGTTTACTTGGTTTGTGCCCCTCAAAATGTTTAAATAGCTTAGCTCTGGTTTGTTGCTTTTTAACTCATTTTTGTTAGTGGAAACACTTTGATTGCTATCTGATCTGAAATGCTTTGTCCCGTTTGCTTAATTATGTGTGATCTCTTTTAGCTAGTTAGAAGCTACAACATTTAAATTTCTTTGTTGGGTACATTTTGGAGGAAGGGAGCTTTTATCCGTTTGATGACTGAAGTTTCCAGACTGTTTCCTGACCAATAAAATGTTATTTGTGCTGCAGGAATAAGGGGATATTTTTTGTACCCATTGATTTAAAGAGGCCTCTTTCCGACCAAGGTCCTTTCGACGTTGTTTTGCATAAGGTTAGTGATGATTTCTTTTGGAACTCCTCTTGTTGTTTCACTTTGTGAAGTTTGTTTGATTGTTGAGCTTTTCTTGTAGTTTTGTTGGTTGTGACCAGTCCATTGCTTTGCCTTTTTTCTTTTAATGTGGATAATCCTTATTTAGCACTCAAGTAAATCTCTCACAAGCCTTGTGTTCCTTCCAGTTGTCAGGAAAGGACTGGTGCGAGGTTATTGAGGTTCGTCCATCTATACCCATCGATAGTGATATTTTAAATTATTTTAAATTGGGACATTGTATCAGGAATTTTTATTTTTTTTTTAAAGTCATCGTATCAGGAATTTAACCTGTGATACTGCAGTTTCTTGATATACAGCTTTTGGTACGATGTAAATAGATGCAACTGTTCATACTGGAGATTATCAATTCAAGGGTGACTGGTTGAAAACCAGATCTTATGACCCTTAAAGCTTATTTTTGTCTGCTATAATTGCAGAATTCTCTCTTCTCTTCATGAATCATGATCATATAGATGAATCAGTGCCCATGGTTCAAGAGTATTTTACTTTCTAATGGTCAATCTAGACAACTTATTAAGGCATTGGTGAGCTTGGTTGCAAAGCTTTTCTTACACTTCTGATTTCTGAAGTTAATAAGGTTATTCTTGACTTAGCTGGACTTAGATGTTTTGTAAACTTAATTTTTTTGGTCATAATATTCGTTTTTCCAGTCAATTAAATGTGCAATTTGAATATTTTGACTTAGTAAGCAAGATAACTAACTCAATCCTCTAAGTTCCTATATGCAATAATTAAAATTTCACAAAGTACAAATTGCGTAAACATGGCTCAGCGGCTGCCAAAATGTGTTCTTCATTAAATTGACATGCCTACTAAAGGATATCTTGACACTTTCTATTTCCTTCCTTTACCTTAATAGTCTAATGGAATTATATGATATTTAATAGTGGGCTCTACTTGCATAACATGTACTTGTCTTGGCTTCGGTCTTACAGAGAATAATGTTAGAATTTCATGCTTGATTTTCTGCCTATGCATCTTTATATATTCTCATTTCTTGGTGATCGAGTTGTTCAAGATAGATTTGATTTTATTACATATCTATTTTTTTTTTAAAGAAAAAAAAAAAAAAAGAAGCCACGAGCTGTTTCAGGCTTGCCTTATCCTTTCAAGCAGTGCGTTTCATTATTCAATCCAAGTAGAAGTTAACTGCAATTGGTCAATAGTATAATCAAGTCACTCGTGGTATAGCTGTCTCACATGCCCATCTGTCCTTTTTCCAAAGATTCTGGCATTCTATCTAGAGGGACTTTCTGAGGTTTATGATCTTAGAGGATGGTCCATTGTGATAACCTTCTGTCTGATCTGCTGTCTGGATTGAATTTAGGGGAACCTCTTAACCTAGAAGGGTTTTCTTTTCTTTCTATTCATAATAAATGCCTTTCTTTTTCTTCTCTGTTTTGAAAAGAAAAGAAAAAAAAATGATAATGTGGACTTTATATTGGTGTGATTGGGCATAGGTATTAACATTTTTGGGTGGTATAGGTATTAACATTTTTAGGCATTAAATTTTTGTCTTACTGTGACTACCATTGGCTGGAATATGACTGATTCCTTGCAATTAATAATAAATTAAATTCAGTAATTTTGTTGCTATTATAAATTATTATAATTTGTTTAGATTTGTTGTGCCTGTAAAGTGGGGCTTATTTTTCCCTCATCTGTTTTTCCTTCCCCCTTTTGAAGGAATACAGGCAAAAACATCCTGAAGTTGCAGTCCTTGATCCTCCAGATGGGATACAACATCTACACAATCGCCAGTCCATGCTTCAGGATGTGGCAGATCTAAATTTATCCGACTGCCATGGTAATGTTCTTACTACTCTTCTTGTGAACTTAATTCTCTCCACCTTTATAAGTCTTTTCTTTATAATTTATTTATTTATTTATTTATTTATTTATTTATTTATTTATTTTCAATTTTTTGATCATATTTGGTCACCGATTTTGCCTAATTGTTGCATGACTATTAATACTATTTTAGGCAAGGTTGGTGTTCCAAGGCAGTTGGTCATTACAAAAGATCCATCTTCTATTCCTTATGAAGTTGCTAAATCTGGGCTAAAGTTGCCACTGGGTGTGTTTCGTGTTTTTCCTTTTCTTTTTAATTTTCAGATTTAGTGTCCTAATTTGTAATCATTATTTGTGTTCCTAATTTTTATTCAGATTAATTTTACTGTAATCATTATTTGTGTCCTAATTTTTTATTTATTTTTTTAAATCTTTCCCCTGTTTAATTATATTTCAGTGGCAAAACCTTTAGTTGTGGATGGAAGTGCCAAGTCACATGAACTATCTCTTGCTTATGATCAATTCTCCCTAACAGAACTTGAACCTCCTTTGGTTCTCCAGGAGTTTGTTAACCATGGTATATTTTTGCAACTGATGCATGAACGTCTTCCTTTCTATTCTAGTCACTATAAATAATATTATTATTTGTTTTTTCACTGAATTATTATAGGTGCCATCCTCTTCAAAGTTTATATTGTCGGGGAAACAATAAAGGTTGTGAGGCGTTTCTCTCTACCTAATGTTAGTAAATGTGAGCTAGCAAAAGTTTCTGGTGTGTATCGTTTTCCAAGGGTTTCATCTGCTTCAGCTTCAGCAGATGATGCAGATTTGGAACCTGGTGTTGCTGGTGAGATTACTTTTCTTTTCTTTTTCTTTTTCTTTTTTTCTTCCCAAGAAATATTTTGGCATCAACTCGTTTGATTGCCTATTTAAACTACATTTGTTATTTTGGTGTAATCACTCAATATATGTTGTTTCTTTTAACTATTAATTAATGTTCAATGGGTCGGTTCTAACTTACCAGAAATGTGATTCAATGCATTATCAAGTGATACTGAATGGGGTTGAGGTTGATCCCCAAGTTCACTGTGTTTTGGTTTATCTGTAGAGCAGTTTCATTTTAATGCGTCAAATTTATGGTCTTTATTCAGTTAAATGAATTTAAATCGCTGAAGCACGTAAAAAGCTGCCTCAGAAGTTGTTTGGCCTTGGCAGCTCTCCTCACTTTATGTAATATTGTAATGCAGAACATCCTCCACGACCTCTGCTGGAGAAGCTTGCAAGGGAGCTCCGTCGCCGATTGGTAAGTTATTTTCTTGGTTCAACTTATTGTTATTTTTAGCACCAGTCAGATAAATAGGTCATATGATATGTTTTCCTTAACTATATTGTGCTATATTTTCTAGGGTCTCCGGCTGTTCAACATAGATATGATCCGAGAGCATGGGACCAGAGATGTCTTTTATGTTATTGACATCAACTACTTTCCTGGCAAGTATAACCTGTTTGTATTGAAGCCAAATTTACTCTATTTTCTTATTCGTTTTAGGTTGATACATTTTTTAAATTTGTTGCCTATGAATTGAAATGGTCTCTCTCCCTGTGTGTGCGCACGCGATCACGCACGACTGCACATTTCCTGTTTATTATGGGAAATGTCATAGTTTTGCTGTAAAATGGGAATTGACTAGACTGGGAGGGTATTTGAATAATTAAACTTGCTCCAGATTAATGCAAAACACTACTTATAATAACTTCAGATCATTTCCATTCTTATTATTGAAAAGCGTCACTCTCCCACACTCACAAATATGTTTATAATAGGGCTGAAGAGACCCATTTTATGACTTCACATCCCCATTAATACTCAACTGGTCATATTCCTTTCTTCTTGGGCAGTCAAATACTAGAGAGCAAAATGCTATAGTTTCTTTTAGCTCTTTACTGAAATAAAATAATAGGAAGGTAATTATGATGCTTCTCCATTCAAAAGTTCTTCTGCTGTTAGTGATTTTAAGGCTGCAGATACATCTTACACTGGAGCAAATGGCCAATCATTTCTTTTCAACCAAATATCTAATAGAAGGTAATCACTTGCATATACCATACCTGGCGGTTGACTGGAGTATGTTCACTGGTTGGACTAGTCCATAGCTAGGCTAGTGACTGTTCATGAGTTCACCTAAGTCTTTTTATTTTGGATATGGAATCCCAGCTGAATTTTCCGTTTTTTTTTCCCCTCTAATGTACTTTGCAGTTAAACACGTAGTGTAAGCATCATGTACAATGAGCCTAGTTTGCTCTTCTTTTTACTATTTATGTTTAAATTGGAGCCTATGAAGACATCAACCCCCAGGATGTATTAAGCAAATGGAAATCTTTGTGTCACACGCATGCATGCAGTCACTGTTGTCTGTATATGCATGCTTTTGTACTCATTCATGCCATGCCTGACCCAGGAATTTAGAATTAACAACTCTTCGCTGTATATATATTAGATTCCATCTGTTTGCCAAGATTGCCTTACAGTCTGGTGGTTGAACAAGCTTCTTATAACGTCTGCAGGATATGGGAAAATGCCGGACTACGAGCACATATTTACAGATTTCCTTCTGAGCCTAGTGCAGAGCAAGTATAAGAAGAGACCTGCTACTTAACTGTTGGAAGTAAATATATCCATTGTACATGATGTTTGTTGCAGGTGTGCTCCATGGAAATTGAACAGTCAAATCTAGTTTTTACTTCTGTAATACTGACCGGTACGAAATGTCCTTTGCTCAAGCCACTACCATGTATAAAAGGTTCTCAGTGCTATCTAAGCTATTTATATTTCTGATACTCCATGCTGTTTCTAGGCCAAATGAGCAAATGTCTGGTGTCCGTGTGTCCGCATAAACTTCCATTTGAGACAAATCATCACTTCCCAATTTGTATGGGGCACTGACTGATTCTCTCTTCTCGTAAAGGATTCAACCAGGTTGCCTTCCCTGACGGAAATTTTCTACCTAGCGAATCCAGTAAAAGAAGCGAAGCTTGACACTACAACTACCCTTCCTCTGTTTTTAATTTTTAAGAAGTTTTTGTAATTCTTTTTGTTTGTTCCTTATCTTTTGGCTCCTGTTATTGCTATTATTAGCTTCGGGTTATAGATTTGCAAATCTTCATAGAATGCCTTTTGTTCTTGATTTAAAATGTGGTTGCCAATTGCTTGTGCATTGTTCATTTGGTATTTCTTAGAATTTTATCTTGTCCCAGACAGCTTTCTTTTGGAGCTTTTGAGCAGTAGAATATCTAGTTACTTAAAAGTGGATGGATGTTTTTGTCCACTCAAAAAATGAATAGACTATTTCACTATAACTAACCGGATATTATCCGATTCATTTGAACTAGAAGATATGTTCCATTAAAATGATACAATGTGATGGGATGATGCTTCTCATTAGACTCCCTAAAGGCCTAATTGGGTATGGCTTGCTTGTGAGATGGGCTTTTAATAGATTTATCTTGAGCTAGGGGCCCACTACTTGGGGGATTATTTTTGGGTGCACTGCATTTAGTTTGATAACGAGAATGGATTTGGCTTAGGCGCTGTTAAAACACCCAACGGTTGAGAATGAATAGAAAAAAAATTCCGAATGGTTGAGATTTAACAAAAAAAAATAATAATAAAATAACTACAACACCATTTATGTAGAGGAACGGCGGAGGAATGAGTTTGTAATTTGGCTTTCAACGAACGTCTGTATTATTAATTTATTTATAGCTGATTCTACAGATGGTCTTCAATTGTGCAAAGAGGTGGAGCAATTAAAACGCAAAGATTAAATGAGAAATAAAACATCATTTATTGATTGGAATTGTGTCTATACATAAAAATTAAAATACAACACAAGCTGAGAAACGACTTCCAAAGAATAGTGTCAGCTCTACTCTGTACTTTTATCGATTGGAATTGCGTCTATACATAAAAATTAAAATACAACACAAGAATAATGTCAGCTCTGCTCTGTACAAAATATTTACAGCTGATATACAATTCTGCCCTTCCTTTGTTTACCAAAAAGGACACCACCTGAAACAAAAAACCAAAAATGCAATGATAATAAGAAATCAGAAATTCCTGTCCATCAAACTATATCTATCAGCATTATAGCCAGCCAGCCAGTTGCAGATTATGTTTCATAAAACTTCAAATGCATGTGTGAAATAAAAAATAACGCATCATACCCGACATAATTTTGGCACAAATTTTCATGCGATCTAGCTTGGATAATCAACTTCTGAACTTGCAATGTAACAGATAATCCATGATCAACTTCACGGGTATCGCCAGAAGGTAGGGTACTGTGGTCTAAAGAATGTTGAATAGAACTGGTGGGTACAGAAGAGGTAGTAGAAAAATCACGCCCAGTGAGTTTATTACTCATCCGAGCCATTACAACCACAGCTCGCTCATTCAACACCTCATTAGCATCACCAAGTTGATTAACAGCCTACACAACCAACTCATAATATGAGAGCACTACTCAGTGGAATCATTTCATATTTCTTTTACAATCAAGATTCTGAAATACCTGAAGAATCTCTCTTTCCCGAACGCCCCGCTGAGGATGAGCAAGCTCTCTGTTTGGAGCAGATTCCTCAGCATTCACAACAGGAGCAACATTGGTGCTTGCAAACCCCGACATTTGTGGGACTTCATTGAAGTTGAAAAGACGCCAATTAATTAGAGGATCATGAACGAAGGCCTGAAACAGGTACAACTAAGAATCAGCTTCCTTATTCTAAGAAACCCAAGAAAAGAAATAAATAATAATAATAATAAAAAAAACACAAAACCTCTGAATTTCTGAACAACTAAACAGCCATCATTTAGTTGATTTTCAGTTAATTAATTTATTCTTTGGGCAGCAAAGGCATAAATAGCTAATGGCAGGACATAGTTGTTTATTCCCTTTTGTTCTGGATATTAATATCCAGATTGTTCTAAATTATTTATATCCCACAATTATGTTAAATCACCATTTATCTTAAGCTGATAGAAAATGACGAATTCAATCATTTAATTAAAATACTTTTAACACTCCCCTCACATGTAAACTCAAACTTCCCCTCAAAAAATAAGGTTCAACAAGTTGACTATTTAATTGAAAGAAATAAATTATTGAGCCAAGTTTCGAATTCAGGGCCTCTACTCTAATATCATATTAAATTACTACTTATCCCAAAAGCTTAAGCTGATAAGAGGTGACGAATTTAATCATTTAATTAATACTTATAGCTTCAAAGACAATGATATTACCCATATGATAATGTATCCCACGTGGCAGTGTGTCTCACCTTTTCCATACCAAGTAATTAAATTTAGAACATGAACTTGTCCTAATAGCAAAGCTTCCAGAAGTAAAAACATAACATGAGAATTCTGGTGTCCATACCTCCATCATAGCCATGACGCTGTCTTTATGAATTCGGAGAACTTGCATCACATTTTCACAAGTTGAACGGAAGTTGCCCTCTATACCACTAACCTCCATAGCTTTCACAAGCATTCTAGTCAAGCGGAAGGGGACCTACATTATGAATTCTAGAATTAAGAACTGGAACCAATAAAAATCCACAAAAATGAGGATTTATTACAATAAACTGAGATACCTTCTCAGGAAACTTCTCCCGGTTCATTGAAGCTTCGAAGCAGTCTCCAAAATCAATGTGCAAGATCTTGCCACTGCAACAGAACATTAAATGTTAGATGCTGTAAAATTAATTAAAAAAGTACACCTACATGCTTTCTTTACTATATGGTACCTAGAGCGGTGTAGCATAAGATTACTTGGGTGACGATCGCCTAAGCCAAGTAGGTAACCCACCTGCAATGCAAGCAATTTATCTTCAGCTCACCTCAAAACTTGAAATTAGATGGAAAAAAAAAAAAAAGGGAAATACTAGCAGGCTCCCGGCGAAATAAGTTGCAAAGCTTTGATATGGAGAACTTAACATCGTGGTGCTTAAGAACTACTAAATTAGTACAGAACTCACATCTATATGCAATAAGATCATTTGACTAAGTTATGGAATGAGACTAATATTAATAATTAGCACTCTTGAGATGTACATTTAAGAAATTGACTGAACTTCTGAAGATTTTTTTTCGGGTGGGTGGATGGACAAAAGAAAAAAGAAAAAGAAAGATGGAACAAGGTAAACACATACCATGCTCATGACCGCTAAACTTCTAGTATAATTTGTTCTCCTCTCCAGCCATACCTCAGAAGTGCGACTTTTCAACCATAGAACCTGTCAAAAGCCGGTTCAATGCAGCTTGGAATTGCATGATAACAGCAGAGCAGAAACAATTTTTTTTTTTTTTTTGATAACGTTTTAAATTTTTTAAAAACCATGGAAACGCGAGGTGCAGTAACAATTAATACAGAGAAGAAGCAGCAATAAGTATTTCAGATGAATAGATACCCTTGCAAGGTCATTTCCTTCAGTATTTTGCAGGGCATACTCAAACACTTCCACTTTAGCAATGAGTGGCAGATGGTCATAATCTGGAGCAAAGCTCAGCATATATTTGTGCTCTTGATTCAGGGCAATCTGAAACCATGAAATGTTTATAAAATAAGTTATGCAGCTACTCTGAAACCCCAGGCATCCATACGCTAACACTTGCAGTTAAACACTAGTTAAAATCAGCTACCCTCAAAGCCCCATGCAACCACCCAACAATACATGCAAACAAAATACAAACACCACACACTTGTGCGTGTGCACATGCATACATGCAAGTGCGGGTGCACACACACATACACACATAGAGAAAGGAAGAGAGAACATGGGGATTTCTGAGACTAAAATGACAGACCGACCTTTCTGGCTTCCCTGTACTCTCGAATGAGATGGTGAAGGGTGTCACAATTTGGGACCCAACCAATCAATCCACTGTTTGGAGATAATGGAATGACAGAATATCTTTCGATAGAGAGATCCTTTTCTTCCGTATTCCTAGAATTCTCCAGCAGAGTATTAACCAAACCGAAAAGCTGGCAAGATCAAGAATGTCAGAGCATGTTTGTGTCTGACAAACTGAAGAAATAGTCACATTTATAAAGACAACAGAAACAAGATATGCTTTAAAACCCCGGAATCCAGAACTTAACCACAATACCTGCATGACACGTTCGTCTTGGCGTAAATCTTCATGTCCCTTTAGCAAGAAGGCATATTCCTCACCATCACTCCCAAGAATCGTCAATTTCCGAGGTCGCTGTTTAGATGTTATAATACCAAGCTGGGGTGCAAATGATGCAATTGTCACAACTGGTGAATCTGAAATATTAATAGCGTGTACATATTAGAGGACAACTCATAGGTCTAACACCAACACGTCATGAAAATATATGGTTGAACTTACCAGCACGATATGTCCCAGGAACAGCAAGCTCCAAATTGCGACATTCTATCAACTCCGGAGAGACAGACTTGATTGCATTTGTAGGAAAGAAAAAAAAAAAAAAAAGCTTTAATGCAATTATAATGAGAAAAACAATATCTCATATGAAGAGAGATTCTTCTTACCTCCAGGTCCAGGGTGGTAAGACTTTGAAGCTGCTTATCTATTCTTCTGAATACATGATAATAGAGATCCCATGCCTGGCCAAGGCACAAATTGAAATATTAGCAGCCATTGTTACCACAATATATGAGAAAACTACAAATTGACCACTTAAAGCCCAGATTGTTGCCTTATATAACCCATCTGGGCAGAAAGCAGAGAACAAGCATATAAACATGAAATATAGATCTATCATATTATAAACAGTGGAACTTTAATACAAATGGATGAGCCCTAGGAACCACAGCAAAATCTGGAGCAGGAGCATGCAGATAGAAGATTCAAAGTCTGGGTATGCGCAAAGCATTCATGTTACACAAACAAAGGTGCATAAGATATTCTATAGTGAACTATAATTTAATAGAAACGGATAGTCAGTTTTCTGAATATTAAGTAGATAACTATTTTCCCTGAGATGAAAAACTTCAGCAATATTTAAAACAGGCTTACACAAACTTGTCTCAAGGTTCTCAACTTACTGTCACAGTTGAGTTAGGCAAATGCAAAAAGAGAACTAAATTTTTACAAGCCCCTGACTAAGCAGCAAAGGCGTTCAACTCCAAAGGAGCAATAACTTGAATTGAAAAATTCTTTTGACTGAGATTAAGAAAACATGATTAGATCTGATTAAGCTCATTGTAAAAGGGAGAAAAAAAGAAACCGAACAAATCAAGTAAAACATCCCACAAACGAACTAGAAAGTACTATTTAATATTACACTGCAGGAGAACTAAGACGATCAAATGAAACCTTTGAGAGACATTATAATGCAAAAAGAGGCGGGCAATGGTTCCCCACCACCCTAAAAATGGGCAGCTGGTGTCACTATTGGCCTTCATCTGAGGTTCACCCCCACTTATTCTGAAGCTTCTGAAGTGACTGGAGATTCATAAGCCAATGCTTCACCAGATTACCCTTCACTTGTCTTGGCCTTCATCTGAGATTTACCTCCACCTTCTCTTTATTGGAGGTTTAAGATGTTTTGAATTTCAGGTACGATGGTATCACCTAATTTCGGGAACCTATAGGCTTAACACAAAAAAGCTTCAATCCCAACTAATTGAAGTCGGCCGCATCAACCATTTCCCAAAACTAATTCATAGCAGCTCTATGAATCCTGTTTCATCATTCAGTCTTATCTGAGACAATATTGTTTGTGCATCTTAAATAATCATATCCTTTTACTACTACTACCCGTCTTCATTAAGACAATTGAGAAAGGGGCGGACCTTCCTCAAATCGTAATCACTACTCAACTTTTTTTTTTTAATAAGGATTGGTAAGCTACATATGTGCCCGATAGGTTTGAACTAATGACTTCACTGTTTACCCTGTTCTTATGAGGAGAAAAGATGCCATTTGAGCTATTTAGTGTCAAGTAGGTTTTTAGTTGCACATTGAACTTCTTCTTCTGTTATAAGATTGTTTGTTATAAGATTGTTTGGTGCAAACTTATGTACGTTTTATAGCTTGCCATACGATGAACTTCTTGAACTTGAGATCATAGGCCAGCGGCTGAAAGGGTAGGTTCATAGGCAATGACTTTTTTTAGCTATTCTAATGAACTGACACAATAAAGCCATGAGGAAAGGACCAAAAGCCACAAGTAACCAATTTCCATTGGGAATGACTTCAACTTTAAAGGGATTCAACAAGATGTTTGGCATCATCGTGGTGTGCCTTACTTCCTGAAACATGCAGACAGGAAGGTATTGTTCCTAACAATGGTTGCAAAAATGGCTTGTGTGACAGTATGATAATACTCATGATCACTATGACAAATTTCCTCATTAAGAAAAGATTGGATATACCTCAGATAATAAAGGGCCAAATTTACATTGGAAAGATGTTATACCTGAGTAAGCTCAGCATCTTTTCCAGTTCTCCTATATTTCATGCAACACTCATAAGCCTCTTGTAGTTCATGACGATAAGCCTGGAAATCATAATAGAACAGAACCACCCATTAAGAATTGGAAGAGAAGTTTGTCTTTAATGCTTTAAAGGTCAGAAAGTGGAAGAATTTCGAGATTTTTAAAATAGTACCAAGTTATGGTGATATATGATTCCACTCAACAGTATAGGAAGTTCACAACATGTAGGTAAGCTAAACATAAGAGATTAGAAGTGAAAATATGATAATACTATTCACACACAATGCAAAATAAGAACAGGCTATTAGTTTTGTGTAATATAAGAGAGGAGAAAAACGGATGTAAGTTATGCTAAAACCTCAATGAATGCTCTCTCTTTTATGGTGGTATTATTCCTCATAGCCCCTTCTTCAAGTGTTTCATGCAATGGCTCCAACACCTTTAACATCCCCTCAATGTTATGTTCACCAAAATATAAACGACTAGCTTCTTCCAATGCTTCATGCCACATCTCATGCCAAAGTATCGCAACCCGGATTAATTCTTTTGATACAAGCTGTGCCTGTAGAGAAGAATCTGCTTATAAATTCTTTTCTTTTTAGTAATAAAGGAAAAATAAACAAAAGAAAAGGGGAATAAAAATAGAAAGAATTAAATTGATAAATCATTTCACCTGATCCACAAGTAAGCCACTATGCTGCCGAACTTTGTCAACCACTTCTTGGGCAGCTGCTTTACGTAAATTACTTATTGATTTACAAGCTACTAGAAGTGGGTACATAAGAGCCTGTGAAAGGAATTTAATTACTATAATCACATGGAAGAAACAAAATAAAATGAAAGGAAACTGTAATAATACGTGACCTGCAACAAGAAAGGCAAGCACAAACAAAGTCAGTTCTAAGAGGAAACTTGCGGAGGGATATCACCATTCATCCAAATATAAAACTATCTCCATTTATCCAAATATAAAAGCTTTCAATTGAAACACGCCAATAACCCAATGCAAAAAATGCTATTTAACTACATACAGCGAGTCACAGGCATGCCGACAAAATCTCACCCAAAAGCTCAAGGCCCTTTTTCCCCACCTTCTTTATGCTAAATGCTAAAAGTAGAAGCCCTTTCTGACATTTTACCTTATATAATATTTATATCTAATTATCTCAAGAACGACATCCCACCAATACATATCCATTGATATGTCCTGTTTATGTTGCCCAAGATTAACTAATTGAGATATTTTCAGTGGAAAAATTATTGTTTCCAATAAAGTAGGATGAAAGCTTAGTTGAGTTTGATTCAGTTGCAAGATATATTGTTTGTTTCATCAGCAAATTTGTTTGAAGATTGATGAAATGGACATGAAAATGTAACTGGTTAAATATAAGTTCTTATTCTTTTGTGGGTGGAGAGAGACAGTTGACATATAATGAAATGAAACGAGTAAAAGGGTATTTGAGAAGATAAAACACACAAAAGGGAGAACAGCTCATCATGTTACGTGCTTCCTCTCTCTCTCTCTATATATATAGCACAATCTCAACAAGTTCCTAATATTCAATTAATTTATCCAGTCACTACTGCTAACACACCATTGTTAGGATTTGAAAATCTTCGAAAGCAAACCTGTGGATGACTTTGTCCAATTCGAACTAGAAGCGACTGTATTAGTTCTCTCACAGCATGGTTATTGGAATGTATACGGGCAATTATTTGAGGTAAAACCACAAGCCATGTGTTAATATTAACATGTTCAAATCCTTTCCTTAGTGCCATTTGAACTTCTGCAGTAGCTCCATAGTTAAACCACAAAGTAAGAAGGCGAAGTATATCCTGAAGAAGATAGTGGGATCCAAAGAAAATATCAATTAGAATCAGAGTATTGAAACACAGCAACAAGGCATGGTCCAGAAACTGCACGAAGGATGAATATCAAATTTCCAAGTGCGTATGACGTGCAGGGTACAACAGACAGCTGTGATGTAGAAATGTGGATCATATGTAAATATACATACAAATAAATGACTGTTAATAAATTGATGTACCGATACACTAGCATTCACCAGCATTATTTCTTAAAAAAAAAAAAAAACACTCAGATTTATCAACATCCATTAACATTGCAACTCCTTTCACAATGGAAAAATAGATAGGATAAGTTGCGCATATGCCCACTTGAGCAAATCAGTTTTCAAATGTAAAGCGGCTACATGGACAAGATGTATCCCTAGGAAAAAATAACCGCACAGAATCCCTTTAAGCAGAGTGAAAAAGTCAAGGAAAAGTTCATTTTTCAAGAAGGCCTTGGATCCAGGGTTTACCTGCAAACTATCATCAACACCTTTAGCATTTGCTGCACATGCTATTGAATGAAAATATCCGGTGACTGCAGCAACAACAAACTGTGCAGCAACATTGGACAAACCTCTTTTGGTATAATGAGACATAACTGCTGTATTGAACAATGCCCACGTATGCCATGCCTTTGCCAATTTGTTTGCACATTGAGTGGCATTCTTGAATGCCACAAGGATATCTACAAAAAACTGAAACTAATGAATATGGGAGATCAATCAGATCCTCAAAGGAAATTTCAAACCATGTGAGTACTATAATCACTAATTACCTTGAATAGACTCATCATCCATTCCAGGATATAGTGCCCACTGCCAATTTCCAAGTTCAAGATATACACGGGCAAGGAGTGGAATGCTTGGACTTGCACTGCTGACGAAGCTAATTGGCATCACTGTTTGAGTACTTGGAGTACTTGGAGCACTTGAAAGCTCTACAGCTAAATTCTAGAGAAATAATTTTGTGCCAAGAAAAATATATAGTCAGAGTACTAGAAAGTAAGTAGAGCTAGCAGAAAGTGGTCATTATGAGGGCAAAAAAGAGAGAAATATATATACCTGCAGCCTAACAAATGCTTCCTTGCGCTTAACATCATCTCCAAGCGACCACTGGTATTGCAAGTATGCCAGCATTACTTCAGGAGGCCCATGGTACCTCACATTTTCTGGACATGTTTCGGGATCATACTGAAAAAAGATTTCATAAAAAGTTAGTTAAACAAACGAGTGCAAGTCTTAAAATAACATACTTGTCAGAAAATATTTGCTAAATAAACCTGTAAGAGTTTAACCAAAGTAGATCTAGCCTGGCTTATCCGCCCACTTTTTCGGCAAAGAGAAGCAAACTTGAGCCAAGTTTCAACATCGTCTGTAGGAGGTAGAACAAGTGCTCTAACTGCCAGAAGTACCTGCCAGACCTGAACATTCAAACAACAAAGAAACTTAGCAGGAGCAGTCTTGCAGTTAAGAAAGGAAACCCTTCCCAACCCTTTCTGCGTTTCTAGAATCCAACCCCAAGAATACTCCTAACCAGTTTATACCAAATGCTAACCCTGTCTACCGAAAACCTCCAAACCATTCAAGCATTGTTATCATATATATCCTGAAAATAGCAATTCATAGTGACAAAATATGACAAACTATGAAATATGATTTGAATTGAATTGCCCATTGCCTTTGGGTTCTGTATATTATATAGTCTTTACAAGGGTGCTATACATGGAAAGGAAAATATATGCTAACTGTACAGATGGAAAAATAAGGAAACAATCGTGGCTAAAATAAGAGAAGTTTGGACAGCAAGTTTGGACAGCTGTAAGTGTGGACAGCAAGTTTGGATAGCTGTGCTATCCATTGACACATAGTTACCCTATTAACACAAAATAGATGGTCACTTCAAAATCGCCATCAAACCAATTTGGAATTTGTTTTGTGATAAATGTTTCTGAAATCTAAGGAAATTATGAAAAGAGAACCTACACGTAATTAGCATTAAGTCAAATGGAAGGCCATCAAACACTATATACCAAAGGAATACGCCAAGCCTGGCTGCTTTGGAGTATCCATACATTGTAGCTTCACCATAATAAGCATGCTCACATACACCACAAAGCATTTTTTTTTTTTTATAAGTAATGTGTTATATATCAAAAAGAGCGCAAAGCGCCTCTAAGTACACAAAAAGTATACAAAGGACAGCCCAAGAAACCCCCAAAACAAAACCCGATACAACCCCTAAGAACCAAAGAAAAACCAAAGAAACCCACACCCCAAGACCTACAAAGGGACTGAATACAAGGAATCCAACCAAACACCTTATCAAGGAGAACCCTAGTGCACCTCAGGGGGAAAAGAAAATGCATTTTTCGACCCTAAAAACCCCTGCCGACGCTGGCCCTTCACCAGAGAGATGGAACAATCCAGATTTTTGAGCTCCCTCATCCCCTTAACCTTAGGCGCAGAAGCTTCAACCACGGGCTCATCAATGACAGCAAGCATGTCCTGAAGTTTTTTGTCTTCACCTCCCCAAGACAACCCCACAACAAAAGCAAGGTTCATCACATCAGACACCCTACCCTCCCCAACCACTGGAATATCAACCACAGCCTCAGCAAGCAAGTCCTTGTTCTCATTTAGTTGCTTTGCGACCTTTTCCTTCACCCTCTGAGTATACCACAATTGGGACGTGGAAACAAAGGAATTAAATGGATCCTTCTGAGTCTCCATCACAGCCGCCCCATCGGAAAGGGAAGTGCAGACCTGAGACAAAGGCAGGGAGGTAGCTGCAAGGGAATGAATACCCAGCTCAACCACCCCAATGATAGGCAAGACCACCAGCAAAGAGGGAGAAACAGAACTCGGCCCTAGAAACCCCCGGCGGATCAATCCAAACTCCGGAATAGGGTCCTTCCCCTTGGAAGACAAGGAAGCCTCCTTCAACACCACCAGACAGGGAGAGGCAGCTCTCGGACCAAAGAACCCACGTCAAAGCAAACCTTTTGCCGACGAAGGACAAACAACCTAGGTTTCCTCCACCCCAGAAAAAGTAATCTCTCTATCCCTGCAAAGAGGGCTCGCCGGAGCATCCGCCTCCCAAGAAATAGATAAAGCCTCTTTGAGAACATAAAGGCGCACCAACTCAATAAGCTCCAACGCAGACACACCCAGGCAACTCTCCGAAGCAGGGACCGAAGAGAAATAATCCTCCCATTCCCTGCTCAGAGGACTTGCCGGTAAGGGACAGAAAAACCAGGATTTGGCAACAATGCATCACCGCAAGACCCATCACCGGCAGACCCGGCATTCTCGCATAGAACTCACACTGGAGAGGGAGGGAACTCCACCGGAGAAGGCCCATGGTTGGAATCCAAACCTGTCACCTGCAGACTCCCCGAAAACCTAGCCACCGGCTCCAAAGACAAAGAACATGAGACAAATTCGAGATTTGAACCCAACCTCGATCTTGGATCCAAGTTTTGACCCGGATCCGAGTTATGGCCCAGATCCGAGTATTGACCCGAACTCGAATTATGCTTCAAATTTGAAAAAGCTCCGTTCTCTCTCCTAGTTTTTTCAAATTTTCAAATTTTCTCAGTTCTTGTTATCGTTCGGAGATTGTTTCTGCTGTATCCGGCGTTGTTGATAGCCTGTTTTCTCGTTCATCGGCCTCATCTGCACTTGCAATTCTTCTTCCGGGGAAGATTTCGTCTCTCTGTCTTGGAAAGCGCTTGAGGTCTCCTTCTCTAGCGGTGGCGCGTATGGACGCGCCCCTCTAGGGCTCGGCTTCTGGTCCGTGGGGGGTTCGGTAGCTACCGATGGAGCGCCGGTTTGTGGTGGAGGTGAAGACCTTCTCATTCTCAGCAAAGAAGGGCACCGCAGTTATTCGTTTGGAGGAAAAAAGAAAGGGGTTTGGTGGGTTCATTTTGCTGGGGATCAAATGCTCAGGTTGGTTGGCCGACGCGGTGGAGGAGGCGATGGAGGCTCAACTGAAGGAGGGGTTTCGCCAGAATGCATCAGGATGAAGTGAGGGTTTTGAAGGTCCGGTTGGGGAGCAATAAGGCGGGCTGTTTTTTGGAAGTGGCAGTCTTCGTGGAGGGTGGCCGGAAAGGGGTCATACGGATCCCGGAGGGACGCGGCGGTTGGGGCTGGCAAAGGTTTGTGGACGAACTGCGATTTTTGGTTGCACAGCTCGCGGAGAGGGTTCTTCCGGTGGTTCCTGCAATCAATGCTAAAGAAGTGGGTAAAATGCAGTCTTTCGAGGATCCCGCTGTAAAGACCGGAGAGGTGGCTTGTGCCTCTCGTTCGTCGCCAGTCAAGGAACAGGCATCGGTGTTGATTGCGGGGAGTAATCTAGGGTTACAGTGGCCTTCGCCAGACTGTGCAATGGAGGCGGTGAGGAGCTTGGCGAGGGATTTTCTGGCAAAGATCAGGGCGGAGGTCGACAGGATCATCTTCTTCGGGCTGGGTATGAAGGTTGATGTGTCGAGTGGCATTCGGAGAAGGTTGGGCCGGGTTCTCTCCCGGTTGGGCCTGAAGCCCAAACTTTTGTTTGGTGATAAATGGAGGGGGAGGCGCAAGGCTTGTGGGCTGACTGTGAGGCCCAGGCCCAAGCCCTCGACTGTCCCTGTTCTGTTATATTCAAACTCCGGGGTTGATGGGGTTGAGGTTTCAGCCTCGAGTCAGGAAGAGGCGTCGATGGGTTCCAGACATCCGATCAATCAAGCTGCGGTGGTCATAGCTGCCCCGAAGGGTATGCTGCGGCGTGGATTTCTGCTCCGTCGAAGCTCTGGACCGGGATCTAAGTTGGATCCTGTAGATTCGCGTCATGGGGAGCGGTCTCCAAAGAAGGCGCAGACTCCATCGGAGAAGACAGAGCTGGTTATGGACGCAATCTCTGGTTCGGCGGGCTTCATCGGTGAGGATGCTGTCTCTTCTCCGGCGAAGCTCCGGCTCATATCTGGGTTAGCTACACCGCCTGAGGAGGCGCCGGGGTCGAGCCTTTCAGGGGAGGTTTCGCCGGTGTTGTCTTCGCCGGCGCGGTATGGTTCCTTTGACGCGTTGAGGGTGCTGGAGTTTGATCTGAAGCCTCGGGTCGAGGATCAAGCTATGGAACTGGGTGATGCCCTTGGGTCGAAAAGCCTAGAGATTGGGCCCAGACCTCTCCAAGTGTATCAAAGAAGCCGTGGGAGGCTCCCCAAGCCCAGTAAGCCCTCGGGTTCTTCTCCGGTCGCTTTTGTTGCGGTAAGCCCCGAGGCTGGTTCCACGGAGGGGGCGGCTGTGGTGGCCTCTGCTGCGGTTGGTTATGATGCGGCTCCCTCGGTTGTCCCTGTTGTGCGAGGGAATCATTTTTGTTTCCCTCCGATTTTAGAGGAGGCTCCTACGATCGCTGGCCTCACTAAAAGGTCTTTTGGTTCCAAGACCACTCCAAGGAGGGAAGCCATTCAGTTGTATAGGATAACTCGTAGAGAGCTAGAGCATAGGATTTCGACTGCCTGCTCTGTATATTTCGGGGACAAGGAATGGGGCTAGGGTCGCGAGGTGTTTGGTTAGGGCTGTTGGGTGGTATCGGTGGGGTTTGTTTGGGTTGTTTCTATGGGGTTTGTTGGGGTTTTGTTGGGTTTGCTCGGGTTGTTTCTGTGGGTTGTTTATGGGTGCTCTTAGTGAGCTTGGGTCTTTTTTGGGTGCACTTAGGCGCTNAACTTGAGCCAAGTTTCAACATCGTCTGTAGGAGGTAGAACAAGTGCTCTAACTGCCAGAAGTACCTGCCAGACCTGAAAATTCAAACAACAAAGAAACTTAGCAGGAGCAGTCTTGCAGTTAAGAAAGGAAACCTCTCCCAACCCTTTCTGCGTTTCTAGAATCCAACCCCAAGAATACTCCTAACCAGTTTATACCAAATGCTAACCCTGTCTACCGAAAACCTCCAAACCATTCAAGCATTGTTGTCATATATATCCTGAAAATAGCAATTCATAGCGACAAAATATGACAAACTATGAAATATGATTTGAATTGAATTGCCCATTGCCTTTGGGTTCTGTATATTATATAGTCTTTACAAGGGTGCTATACATGAAAAGGAAAATATATGCTAACTGTACAGATGGAAAAATAAGGAAACAATCGTGGCTAAAATAAGAGAAGTTTTGGCAGCAAGTTTGGACAGCTGTAAGTGTGGACAGCAAGTAGTTTGGGCAGCAAGTTTGGACAGCTGTGCTATCCATTGACACATAGTTACCCTATTAACACAAAATAGATGGTCACTTCAAAATCGCCGTCAAACCAATTTGGAATTTGTTTTGTGATAAATGTTTCTGAAATCTACGGAAATTATGAAAAGAGAACCTACACGTAATTAGCATTAAGTCAAATGGAAGGCCATCAAATGCTATATACCAAAGGAATACGCCAAGCCTGGCTGCTTTGGAGTATCCATACATTGTAGCTTCACCATAATAAGCATGCTCACATACACCACAAAGCATTTTTTTTTTATAAGTAATGTGTTATATATCAAAAAGAGCGCAAAGCGCCTCTAAGTACACAAAGAGTATACAAAGGACAGCCCAAGAAACCCCCAAAACAAAACTCGATACAACCCCTAAGAACCAAAGAAAAACCAAAGAAACCCACACCCCAAGACCTACAAAGGGACTGAATACAAGGAATCCAACCAAACACCTTATCAAGGAGAACCCTAGTGCACTTCAGGGGGGAAAAGAAAATGCATTTTTCGACCCCAAAAACCCCCGCCGACGCTGGCCCTTCACCGGAGAGATGGAACAATCCAGATTTTTGAGCTCCCTCATCCCCTTAACCTTAGGCGCAGAAGCTTCAACCATGGGCTCATCAATGACAGCAAGCATGTCCTGAAGTTTTTTGTCTTCACCTCCCCAAGACAACCCCACAACAAAAGCAAGGTTCATCACATTAGACACCCTACCCTCCTCAACCACTGGAATATCAACCACAGCCTCAGCAAGCAAGTCCTTGTTCTCATTTAGTTGCTTTGCGACCTTTTCCTTCACCCTCCGAGTATACCACAATTGGGACGTGGAAACAGAGGAATTAAATGGATCCTTCTGAGTCTCCATCACAGCCGCCCCATCGGAAAGGGAAGTGCAGACCTGAGACAAAGGCAGGGAGGTAGCTGCAAGGGAATGAATACCCAGCTCAACCACCCCAATGATAGGCAAGACCACCAGCAAAGAGGGAGAAACAAAACTCGACCCTAGAAACCCCCGGCGGATCAATCCAAACTCCGGAATAGGGTCCTTCCCCTTGGAAGACAAGGAAGCCTCCTTCAACACCACCAGAGAGGGAGAGGCAGCTCTCGGACCAAAGAACCCACGCCAAAGCAAACCTTTTGCCGAAGAAGGACAAACAACCTGGGTTTCCTCCACCCCAGAAAAAGTAATCTCTCTATCCCTGCAAAGAGGGCTCACGAGCATCCACCTCCCAAGAAATAGATAAAGCCTCTTTGAGAACATAAAGGCGCACCGACTCAATTAGCTCCAACGCAGACACACCCAGGCAGCTCTCCGAAGCAGGGACCGAAGAGAAATAATCCTCCCATTCCCTGCTCAGAGGACTTGCCGGTAAGGGATAGAAAAACCAGGATCTGGCAACAGTGCATCACCGGCAGACCCGGCATTCTCGCATAGAACTCACACTGGAGAGGGAGGGAACTCCACCGGAGAAGGCCCATGGCTGGAATCCAAACCCGTCACCTGCAGACTCCCCGAAAACCTAGCCACCGGCTCCAAAGACAAAGAACATGAGACAAATTCAAGATTTGAACCCAACCTCGAACTTGGATCCAAGTTTTGACCCGGATCCGAGTTATGGCCCGGATCCGAGTATTGACCCGAACTCGAATTATGATCCAACCCTGCTTCAAGGACTAACCCGGAAACCCAACCCAAACCAGACTTGGTTAGGCCCAAGAAACATACCCTTTTACTCCTGCGATTGGGCTTCGAGACAAGCCCAACAAGTACCCGGTCCAACTTACGTTGGATTTGCCCTAGAAGCCTTAACAACCCACTAGTACTAAACTTGCCCTTCTTCTTCTTTCTCAAGCTCACAGATCCAGCCGTCGACGCCAGGGGAGTAGAGAAGCTCTCCAACGCAGAGCAATCCACACCAAAACGCACCCGAAGACCGTCAGACTCCGATTCAAAGCAATACAACACCGGAAACAGATCGAGAGGCCTCGAGGAACACCCCTTGAAAACTACTGCTCTCGCCTCGACGCCTGAAAAAGAACGAAGGATGTCCATGAAGGACCTCCTAGAGACGAACCCCCGAAAAAGGAGCATCCAAGATAGGCCCCGCCAAAGAAGCCCCATGCTCCGTTGTACTAAGCAACTTTGACTTAGCCGCCAATAGAAGCTGAAGCTCTCCCGCAAAACGCCGCCCAGCCCCTCCCAAAGCGACCCTCCGGGAGCCAAATGACTCTTGCGACCACCCTCAGCCATCACCGACACCTCCAAGAACCTACCGGCCTTATTACCTCCCCCGTGGACCATCGTGGCCTTATCACCCTCACGAAAAGTTTTGGCGATTTCTTCCTTCACCTGAGCCTGAATTGCCACTTCCACCCTATCCACCAACCATAGCGAACAATGCATGCTCGCAAAAATATACCCCACAAATCCTTTTCTCCTTTCCTCCAGTCAAAAGTTAGAATACCCATCCTTTGCCGAAAGGCAGAAGGTTTTCGCTTCAACAGAGAAGCTACGCTCCATAACACGCACGCTAGACCCTAGCGCCAGCCGTGCCACCGCTAGGATTGAACCACTAGGGTTGAGAGAACAAAAAGAGGAGAGAGAATAGAGTGTTTTAAAAAACGAGTGTTTTGTTACACAAAGCATGTGAGACGAACCAAACATTTCTTAATTTAAATTCTTGCTTTTAATCATAAAATGTTTCCATAAACATCACGCATTCACCCAAATCCAAAATCTACAATGAATTAGCTTTACAGTTGAGGTAAACATCCTTTCTATAAAATCTATGTTGAAAAACTTAATGTGCAATCCTCATTATAGAAAAGTAAGAAAAGTAACAACAAATGGTACGCATATCTACCTCAACATTTCGTTTCACTCCTTGTATGCGGTCATTCCACATATTGCAAATAAGGGCCCGCCGCCCTTCAGCAACAGGGCCTCCTCCAATAGGAAATGTACAATAATCAATGACCTGTTGGAGAAACAGATATATTCCCCCATATTGTGATTTATTTCATGATTAAAGCAGAAAATAAAATTACAAATAATATCAGGACAAACCTCCTCTAGTTCGGAGAGCTGCTGAACACGGACCATATTGGTATAAGCACGTTCATAGCTCTCCAGAACCTGAAAATCCAAAGACGTTTGATAATCAATTCATCAAATATGAGAGAATTCAGTAATGGAAATAACCAACATGCTGAACCCATATCTTAAAGGAGGAAATAGCATATTTGGGTTAACATAAATGTTTGAAATAATAAGCACACATATATTATTCTGTTCTGATCTTTTTATTATTTTTTTGATAAGTAATAATCCAATCTTATTAAAAGCGTAAGGGGCCCCTAAGTACAACGAGAGTATACAAAAGGAAGCACTTAACTAGAAAGAGAAAAACAAACAACAAAGGGGGCACCTAAGTCACAACCCAAAGATACAACGTATGGTAAAAAGAGGCTAAAATATCCTCCAAGGTCCTCTACAAGGCCTCAAAGCTTATATTGTTCCTTTCCTTCATAAACACCAAAAGAGGCAACAAGGCATCATTTTCTACACTGCAGTAATCCCCGGCCTTCCCCAACAAGCAAATAAGTCGATAACACTTCTAGGCATAACCTAGGACATCCCAAATCAACTAAAGAGTGCACTCCACATAACAAAGCCACTTTGCAATGAAGAAGAAGGTGGTCTACGAACTCCCCATTCCTCTTACACATGCAAAATCTGTCCACAATAACATGGTACTTCTTGAGATTATCCAAGGTAATGATCTAGCCTAGAGTCGCCGACCAAGCAAGAAAGGCCGCCATCAAAGAGAATTCCACATTTATTTCCTTATTCTTCAAAACAAGTGAGAGTTGCAAGATTATTGCTCAAGTGCTGCCCAAATAATTAATCTTTCAACTTAGTGTTGTTTTCAAAGTCGTCTCTCCTTTTATAATATCCACAATTCAATGTGCATGAAATTTGACTAATTGGGTGCGATATAGCCCAAATCAAAAGCTACAATTGTCACATAGGTTGATACTATCAGGCAAATGATTATTTCAGCTGAAAAGTTTATTGTTGGGTCAAATAAAACCCAAAATTAGTACGCACCAATTCCATATCATTAAAGGCATTCTTTGCCTTTACCAATTACAGCAGTGACACACTTTTGTTTTATCTTTTCTTGCAAAAATGTCAAACATTGACTTGTATCATATTTCAAATTTTAAAATAACCAAGATGTTGACTCACCTTTGCAACTGCAAAACAAATAAATAAACAAAATAAACACTACATAGTAACATAACATTATTTTTTCCTAATGTGGAGTCCACCTAAATTCCAGGAGAAGAAGGCTCCCTAAGAAGTACATCCAAACCAAGATGAAAATAAACTTGTAACGACACATATACCCAGAGACCAAACAACCCCCAATATTAAATTAGTAAAATACCACTAAACATAATAATTTCAAGTTTTTGCAAATCCACCTCGTGTGCTTTTTCTCCCCACAACACACCCCCCCCCCCCACCCCCCCCCACGGCACCCCTCTCTTTACTAGAATAGACTTTAATGGGCTAGTTTTCCCCTCATGACATGGTCAGTTCACCAAAAAGAGAAGGAAAAAAAAAGAAAAAAAGAAGACATGATCAGTTCTTTTAAACCTCAAAATATAATTCACAATCAAAATGTGACATCGGGATCATTTTTTAAAGTGGAATAAGAAAGTTACAAACGAAATGCTAAAGGTTTCCAAATATTCAAGAAGACAAATATTCAAGAAGAAACTCACCAAAGCAGCAAGTTCTGTTGCCAGGCATTTTCGAGCTCTCTCAACATACTCGCGCGCTTCATCATACTGAAAGAAAAAATTGTAAATGGTTCTGAAAATCGCAAAAGGTATGTATAGTCAGGAGCATAACATTGTGGAACATAAAGCATACCTTTCCTCTACGAACTAATAAGACAGCCCTGAAAAATGTTCCATTACTACTTCCATCACCACCAGCAGTAGTGTTCCCCAAACCCCGAAGTTTAGTTTCATCACCATCATCTAATCGAGACACATAGTCAGCCATTTGATCCCACTCTCCCATGTTCCAAGCAGCACTTGCAGCCTGGGACAACCACATAAGGAACATAAGCATGAGCAGTAAGGATATCGATAACAACCACTGTATCATCACGGGCCTAACCATTGGTGCCATTTCTAGTCGAGCAGCTGGCTCTGCAGCGATCCAATATTCCTTGCACAAGCTGTTAAGCTCCTCCCATCGAGCCAATGCAGCAAGGCATCGCATCCGCCCTGCAGATGACACTCATATGAAGCATTTTCAGAAACTAATACAACGAAGAAGGGCCCAACAATTCAAATCTCTAAAACATGGCAAGGAAAAATCAGGAAAACCCAAAAACATATCTGGAAGAACCAAAAAAAGAATAAAAACACATACAAAAAAGGAAGAGGAGAGGACGATGAGAGTTAAGGAATGGCATCTAACCTCCAAATGAAAACTTGGAAAGAGGTTAACAAGAACACCAATTAAGAAGTCAGAAACAAACAAAGAAGAACACGTATTATAGAAGTTGCATTTATTGCTTGAATCAAGCATCAGTCAATACGTTATTACGAAATAAAAAGGTATCTCTGATGCATAATATATAACTCATGTTGCAAACAATTGCAACTCTAAGAAATTCATGTAAGATACAATATGAAATATTATAACACATACATATTTTTTTATTTAGAATATTGCTAGACAGATTCTGGTAACATCATCTAATAACAAAAGGGGAAGCAAAGATCACCGTTCTGTCATCACTGAGGACAAAAGGGGAAACAAAGATCACTGTTTTATCATCACCGAGGAGGACAAAGATTCCTCATTTTTTTCTTTCCAATAGCCCATCGCCTTTTCATATACTAACCGTACAGCTAAAGTTTTTCAGACTTCACAGTTTACCTTCTCTTTACAGTACTTTATCAATCCATATTTGCTACACAAGAAGCAGATTTTTTGGTCAATACCATTACTAATCAAATCCATGATCCAACATATTTAATGTGTGGTAAGAGCTTAGACAATCTCTTGATTAGTCCAAAGTATTTCAGATACACCATTTGCACCCTTGGCTCAGCTATGGGTATTATCTTGACGCAATGTTATCTTCCAAAGGCCTAAAACATGCCAGCAGTCAGACTTGACAGGTATGATAAATACTGTTTGCAAGCATTATTGTGCAAAAACTGAAAATAGTTCAAGGCACTAAGCTGTAGACATGCCCCAGTTGGCAATTCAAAGGCAGCAAACAGTGCAGAGCTTGCCATGTGACACTCGAAGAGAATCTTTTACCACAATATGATCTTCAAGATAAAAGGAATTAGTCAGCTTAAGCTGGCAATGTAAATTTTGTTCTTTTTAATTTAGTTGCTTTTTTGTTTATTTGGAAAGATACTTTCCTTTTGGAATAAGCTTGAACTACATTGCTGCTAGCCAACTTTGCTCTTAAATAACGAAATCGGGCTTAAGTTCATGCCAGATGTTTGACAATGAGGGCACCCCATGATCGTTACAGCAACTGAAAGTATATGTTAGCAAATTTTTAAATTATTTCACGTCGATTAGAAAATTGTGAACTCCATCCAAGTCCACACAATAATAATTAATCAAGCTCCTTATTGGGGCGCCGATCTGTAACAAAGATTTTTTTTTTTGTTTGGGGGGGGGGACAATAAAGCCTCAAAAATAAATAAGAAGAAACTCATTCATTCTGAAGTTATCGTCCAAAATAATTTTGAGATTAAAAAACATTGCAGCAAGCCAGGAAAAAAAAAATGGAATACTCCAAGCAATAGTAAAAATTAACACAGGTTAATTTATACAGACCCAAAATGGCATCCAAGACAAGATGTGCACTAGATGGTTGAGAGGCTTTGGCAGTGTAAGCATTGAGTGCATCATCCCATCGCTGCAGTTTCTCATACCTACCCAAATAAAATTTAGTGAGTACTCTGTATCTTTCAAGATTTTCACATGGAAATAATTGAAATTGCAAACGCATAGAAACCCTCCATCATCATGTTCATACATAAAAATGAATAGGTAGATGAATGGTCAACATTACCATGACTCCTTCAGTTGAACATCCAAATGTTGCTGGGCGTAGGACAATATGCCAACTGCAGCCTAGAAAAATAAACCTCCATCAATCAAAAGGGAGCAAAGTAGCAGCAAAATAATAAACTTTGAAAATATAAGTTTCCTTTTAATATACCTCATGCTGATGTAATTGATTGTTTATATGTATAAGCGCTTCAACTACAGCAACAGGGTTAGCATCCATCTTCTTGGAACGTGCTCCTTCGAATTCCATTTCTTTGTAGTGCAGGGCTTTAGCAAATGCACGACACTGGAATGCCATATTAATAATGTAGAAATACAAGAAATATATTAGAGAAGATGATAACATGAAACAAACTTGAAAGGAAGAAAGGTTGTCTTGAGACACAGATTATAAAATTCCAGAAACAATATTAGGAGAAAGCACACCTTTTCTGCCAGAGCACCAAGGAGGCGTATGTCAATAGGAAGAGGTTTCTCATCATGTTCCATGAATTCTGCCTGCAGAATCAGTTAATAATTTCAATAGATTTTAACAAATGTTAGTTCTGATGTAGGAAGGTAGTCCTAACATACCATCATTGGATTAGGGCTAAAACAGAAGAAAAAGGCTTAAAACTATAGAGAATCAGTCTCATTCAGAACCACCTTGCCAACATTCCTATCAACTCTCTACCTTTGTTAATCGCTTGCAGTGTGATCTAAGGAACACAATAGCTAAATGGCTCCAAGGTATCAAAGAAAACCAACTCGCCTCAGCACTTCTTCTTTTTTTCTTTGATAAGTAATAAGTACATTATCAAACTCGCCTCAGCACTTGGTGATGAAAGTAATATCATATCATGGTTGGAATGCCAAAATGGCCCTATCAAGTTGGACCAAGGAGGGTGGGGGAACCATCTTTGCAATCCAAGTTTCTTGGTTATATTAGATATATTGTAGGATATGGAAATTATAATATCAAAAAAGCCGAAAAAACAAAGTATAACCACATCTCAGATGATCTAATAACCAAGAGAATAACCATATAGTATCATCATTAAGAATTACATATAAGACAGTCCCTCTAATACTCTTGTTCCAGACATACCAAAAGCTTCACCTCATATATAAATCACCACTCTCCTAACTACGCTACCATCACTCCAACCAGTACTCATCAACTTCCCAGCTGCTTTACTTTTCAGAGGCAGTGTGTAATTTAGTAACAAAAATAGAAATAGTAAATATACTGAAAGAAAAGAGATATACCAAGTTAAGAAGTGTTCCCAATATTTCAGGAGGAATATTTGGAGATGAAAAAGCCATCTCTAAGCTACGAACTAACTGTTTCTGACTAGTCTCATTTAGCTGTGCCCAACAGCTAACAAAACCAGCTGCAAACAACTCACGCCCAATGAAAGGCTGCAAAAGCTAAGGATCAGAACCCAAATCCAAACTCAAAAGGAAGAAATAAAAATAATACTGTTAGCAATACCTGCAACTGCGCAAGCCTTGCACAGGTTCGTAAGGCTGGGGAAGGAGATTCCTTCAGAAGTTCAATGCTAAAATGCCTCATCCATTCTACCCAATCTTCCTTGGTACTACGCTGAGAAGCCTCCCCAGCAGTGCGTAATCGAGCATCATTGACCTGGATGAAAAATTTATAGCTCAAATCCTCTCAAACCCATAATATAAGAGACAAGAATATGCAAGCCAAGACAAACAGATATTACTAGATCTATGAAAGTGTCAAACACACATCAGTTTTTTTTTTTTTTATAAATAAGTGATTCATTGAAAAGCGCAAAAGGACGCAACCCTAGTACATAGGAAGTATACAAAGAAAAGCCCAACTAAAGGCAAAAAGAGAAACATAAAGATAAAAAATTGAGACAGTGGAAAATTGAGGCACACTAAAAGTGTCGGCCAAATGGAACAGAGTTTGAATAAACAACTTTTTGAGCTCTTCCATTGACCTTTCTTGATCTTCAAAACATCTTCCATTTTGCTCTCTCCAAATAATCCACATTACGCACAGTGGTGCAATTCGTCATACCTCCTTAGATGAAATATTGCCTCGTTCACCACGCCAACAGGCTAACAATTCTACCACTCCTCCAGGCATGACCCATGTAACAACAAAAAGAGAGAAAACCACACTTCATAAAGCTTGGGCCACTTCACAGGGAAGGAGAAGATGGTTTACAGACTCACCACTATGCTTGCACACACGACACCATCCCACCACAATGATACCTCTTTTACGCAAATTATCAAAGGTCAAAATCTTTCCAAGAGTTGTCGTCCACACAAAGAAACTAACTCTCAATGGAATTTTTTTTTTTAATTTATTTTGACAAATAATGTTGTATATATCAAAAAAGTGCAAAGCACCTCCAAGTACACAAGAA
This sequence comes from Carpinus fangiana, assembly GCA_006937295.1. NCBI lineage: Eukaryota > Viridiplantae > Streptophyta > Magnoliopsida > Fagales > Betulaceae > Carpinus > Carpinus fangiana. The sequence continues at coordinate 3,471,601 of CM017322.1, forward strand.
AGTATACCTAGGTAACCCAACAAAAGCCCAAAAAACACCCTAGAACCCAAAGAAAACCCAATCCAAACAGCCAAAAAAGAGTCACAACCAAACAGAAACCCAAAAAACCCAAACAAGGCAAAACTAAGACATCCTGCCTTTGACCGTAATAGAGCCACAACCTCTAGTCTCAAAATGTAAAGAGCATTCTAAATTTTAAGCTCCCTCTTCCCTTTACTATTGGAGACAGACACCCCCAGATCACGGTCTTTATCCGCTTCAATGACAGAAAAAAGATTCAAGAGTTTTTTCTCATCATTCTCAACAATTAAACCCAAGGTGGGGGCTAGTTCCATAGCATCTAGCACCCCTTCAGAAAAGCCTTCCTCCTCGACTACCGGAGTATCCGCCACAAAAGCCAACAGGTTCTTGTTCTTAATCAACTGTTTGCCTATATTATTCTTCACCCTCCGAGAATACCCCTTCTGAGACTTGGAGACAGAAGAATAGATAGGTCTTCCACTATTCGTCATACCAGGATGAGAGAGGTGAAGTCTCGTACCCATCTCAACAGCCCCATAGGAAGAAACACCAGAACCAACCGTCAAGAAAGGAGGGGTACCCAGTTGCTGAGGAGAAGCAGGGCAGACTTCCTTGGCATCCAGAACCGGAAGAGAAGAAGAGGGACTTGAACCTAAATAGTCTTACCAGAAGCTTCACCAGAACTCATAGAAGCCACCAGCACCTCAGTGACAGAGTCTGCCGGCGACCCAGGATCCATCGCATTAGCTTTGGCCCGATCCAGGATCATCGGAATAGTCACCGGAGTTGCATAGACATCCAACGTCGTAGCAAAAACCTCGGCAAAAGCAACCACCAGCAACCCAAGGTCAGAATATGGCACCAAATCAGCTTCAGACGTCACCGGTGATGTAGAACCAGTCACCAGCGGTGTAGAACCTATCAACGCCAACAGAGCACACCCAAAACCCATCACAGTACCCAAAACCAAACCAGCACACTCCTGGGGGACTATCTGACCCGAAAAACTAGCAACACCCGAAGAGAGCCCTAAGCAAGGCTCCAAAGCTGCACCCAAAAATTTGGGCATGGATCCCAAACAAGGCCCACTAAAAGAAAACCGGCGTCTAGCTTGCAACCTTAAACCAAGAGGAACTTTGGGCCTCAAGCCCAATCTAGAAATAACCTGATCCACATCCAACCTAATCTTCTCTAGCATAAACTTCCACGCTCGAGAAACCCGAAACACCTTCAATCATGATAAGCTACCGCCATTGAGACCAAAACAATTGCCACTACCTCTGAGACCAGAATGGCCACTGTTACCCATCCCAGTGTCGATCTTCTTAAGTGGCGCACCAGTCTCAAGCTCGAAGCAATTCACCGGTGATCTCGCCAACTCACCACCATTCGCCAGCTCATGCCAAGACGCCATAGGGCACAAGTCGAGATGAAAATCTAGTTGCGACTTCAAACCGCCAATCAACGAGGAGAGCACAGCCGCATAAGAACGATCTCATATGAAAAAACCCCCACCAGAGTTGAAACCAGAGACTAACGACCTCTCCTCTACTGCGAGAAACCCCAAACATTTTCGCAAGTCTCCCACGATGCGCCACCAGTCCCAACCTTCACGACCCTCAGGGAACCAAATACCCCCTCTCCGACCACCCTCAACAAAGACAGTGGCCACTAAAAAACGACTGGACTTGTTCCAACCCTTATGGACCATCAAAGCCTTTGCATTTCCCCTAAAGGATTTGGCGAAATCCTCCTCCCCTGGAGACAGTGACGCCGCCTCCACATGTCCACCAGCTAATCAGAGCATTGGAGATTCAAATAAGGAACCAACGAACCCTTGTCTCCTTTCCTCCAAACACAGTTCTGTCTTGCCTACAATTACCGAAAACGAGGATGATTTGGCCTCCACAGCAAATCGTCTCTCCATGTAAACGAAGCCAATCGCAACCCATAGGTTGAAACCAGGATCTAGCGGAAACGCGCTTGCACACCCCTCCGCAAAGACTAGAACTAAACGTCTGAGTAAATCTAGAGAGTCTCCTACATGTTTGAGTAAATCTAGAGAGTAAATCTCAATGGAACTTTTAACTTTCCATATACTCCTCCACGGGAAAGAGGAAGCCACATCTGTCCACAATGAAGAAAACTTACGAAAAATAGACCTAACCTCAAAGATATGTCGTTTAGAAGGAGTCCACCGCATGCAATCCAACACCCCCATGTGATTACGGAAAGCATATAACTTCCCAGAAAAGGCCATCACCACCTCTACCTCCCAATCCTGGACCGCCCGTGAAAAGGGAACATTCCATTGTATAACACCACTAGCCAGCTACATATGATCCTTAACCCATGCCTCCTCATCACTCGCAATTCGAAATAATGCAGGAAAAGCTTTCTTTAAGGACTAATCCCCGCACCAAATATCATGCCAAAATCTAATGTGGGAGCCATCTCCTACTCCAAAGCTAATAAATCTCGACAAAACGTCCCACCCTCTTCGTATATGTTTCCACACCCCAACACCATAAGGGCCCTCCACCACCTTGGTACACCATCCACCGTTCATGCACCCATGCTTGACTTCTACAACCAACCTCCAACACGCTTCCCTTTCCGTTGCATATCGCCATAACCATTTACCCAATAAAGCGAGATTGGAAGTGTGCAAGTTTCAAATTCCTAAACCACCATTTTGCATGGGAGAACAAATTTGAGCCCATTTCACTAAATGGAACTTAGGCTCCTCATTTAGACCACCCCACAGGAAATCTCTTTGTAGCTTCTCCAATCTGTTCACCACACTCACAGGAATAGGAAATAAAGTCAAGATATACGTAGGGAGATTGGGCAAAGTACTTTTGATAAGTGTGAGCCTCCCGCCCTTTGATAGATACATTTTCTTCCAACATGCCAATTTCCTTCCCATCTTCTCAATAATATCATTCCAAATGGTGGTAGACTTATAAGGCGCCCCCAGAGGAAGACCCAAATATTTCATAGGTAATCCATCAATATCCTCTACCTCACCGATTGGAACAATCTCAGACTTTGGCAAGTTAATTTTTAGCCCTGAGATAGCTTTAAAACATTTTTTTTTTATAAGTAAGATAGCTTCAAAACATAGAAAAAGACACCGCAGATTTCTGAGATGTTCCTCATTTGCCCCACAAAGGATCAATGTGTCATCAGCAAACAGCAAATGTGAGACACTAAGACCAGCATTGTTTCTTGTTCCCACTAAAAAACCAGCCACAAGACCACTATCTTCAGTAGCCTCCATCTTCTACTTAGCGCCTCCATCACAATAACAAATAGAAAAGGAGATAGAGGATCCCCTTGTCTTTACCTCGGGAGCTACTAAAAAAACCTAAGGATTCTCCATTAATCAAAACTGAAAATTGGACTGTAGAAATACAAAATGCTATCCAATTCCTCCATTTCTTCCCAAACCCACATCATCGCAATATGAATAGCAAAAACTCTCGATTCGCATGATCATACGCCTTCTCTAAGTCCAATTTATATAACAAGCCGGGTTCTCCATATCTAAGCCGGCTGTCAATACATTCATTAGATCAGAACCGAATCTAGAATCTGTCTCCCCTTGATATACGCATTTTGAGACTTCGATATTATCTTCTATAACACATTTTTCAATCGATTCGCTAGCACTTTGGAAATCAATTTATACACATTGCCCACCAAACTAATAGGTCGAAAATCCTTTTAACTCCTCTACCCTTTTTTTTTTTTTTTTTTTTAATGTGTGCTATAAATGTTGCATTTAGACTTTTCTGAAACCTCCCCTTGCTGTGAAAATCTCTGAAAACAGCCATTATATCTTCTTTAATTACTTCCCAACATGTTTGCACAAAACCCAAGGAGAAACCATCGAGGCCTGGAGATTTGTCTCCTTGTAACTCCTTAACCACCTCTAGCACCTCACTTTCTTCAAAATCACTTTCTAACCACAAACCTTCCTCACTTCCAATAGACTGAAATGATAAACCATCCAGTATAGGCCTTCAACTACAGCTTTCAGTAAACAATTGTGTATAGAACTGAACAATGTGCACCTTGATATCAGTGACTTCCGAAGACAAAGAACCATTGATAATTAAAGACTCAATGGCATTGTTTCTCTTGTTTGAGTTTGCCACCCTGTGAAAGAATTTGGTATTTTTGTCCCCCTCCCTTAACCATAGAGCCCGGGATTTTTTACGCCAGCTTATCTCCTCACACAACAACAATCTCCCCAACTTCGAAGATAATTTTATAAAATTTGGAAATGAAGTAAAATTCATTGAGTATTAAAGTGAAAATAAAAATTAAGCAAAAAGAAAGGATAACAAAAGAGAGAAAGTTCTATGAATCACAAATATAACTATGATAGGCTTGCTCATCTTTAGAAACTTAAGCTAAAAAGGATCAATTATTCAGTAAATAGTCCGAGATCTTTGAAGTGATCCCTAGTCTTAGAGCTCTGTAAATCTTTTTCTGGTCAATAGGGGTTACCCTATATACCTCTTGTATATATGAGTTGCGCCCCTTTATGTGTTTTGATAATACAATTATTACTTATAAAAAAAAACCACTTAGTTTCAATGGCCTGTGCCTTGGCTATCTAAGATATTTAAACAATTATGGTACATACAACATCAGTAAAATAGATTACAGATTGTCAATTTAAATAGAGATGTACCTGATGGCCTCTGAGATGTTTCTGCACATCAGACCCATCCTCATAGGGGTCTATATCCTTATCATCTAAAGGGTCACTGATAACCTCTGTTGGAAGCCGTCGACTTAATCTTTGGGCAGCCATACTCCCCAAGATTAACGGTTCACGTCTTTGCAAGCGCCCTTCAATTTCCTCAAATTCCTTATGCTAAAAAAATTGTAGTTAAAATCTCATATGCAAAGGATGTTGATCATACATATATAAAAAGCACAGAAAAAGAAATATATAATTAACTAATATTGATAATAAAAATGATCTGTAATGATTAGGAAGAGAAATGACACCCGTAAGCGATGTTTTAACAAAAGTTTATGTATTGACGGGATGAAAATGGTGAAGTCCTCCCCAAGGGCATGCGCCAAACAACAAAGTGCATCAACAGCATCCTTCCGGAGCTCATCATTCTTCCTGTAAATGAAAAGTTTACATAATTCAAGCCTCACAGATGATTTGACAAAAGGCAAATAGTAGAATTCTGTTTTTCAAAAAATAAAGAGAGAGAAAGAAAAATTCCATCATACAGAAGATGCCAGATTATCTAAAATAAGGTTATAGATTTAATGATTTTTTTGATAAGTAGGTTATAGATTTTTTTTTTTGATAAGTAAAAAGAATCCCAATATCTATTTGCAAAAATAAGTAGGTTATAGATATTAATGATAACAGAAGCATCACAGAGAAGAAAATACTCAAAACCTAGAGCAAATCAAAGTTGTATCTAATTTCAGCAGTGAAATCTAAAATAAGGTTAGAAACAAAAAAAAAAAAAAAAAAGTTCCATCACCATATCAGAACCAGATAGAAGCATACTGATACTTGGAATTGGCTGCAAATGAACTAGAGAAGCTTTCTTTTCATTAAAAAAACAAATAAATGAAACATTACTTGGAAAACCGAAAGAAAATAGAAAACAGGACTTAACAGTCACGTGTTAGTGCTGGAGACCGCCAATAATTTTGGCTCAATTAATTTACAGGCGTTAGTTGATGGTGATTTGTTTTATAGACAAGACAAAAAAATGCAACAACAAATATTCCACACAGACATGAGCAATAATTGAAATTAACATTTATGACATGCCAATAGTGCTTCAGTGTATTCCAATTAGTGAGTAAAGGACACTGTTACGCTTTTAAGAATAATAATGCAAGTACAATTGATGGCCTGCATAAAACGCGTGGGAACCATGTCACATTATCTCTGCATTTTTTTTGGGGGGGCGGGGATGATCTTTGGTGAGCCTCTTCTAAGAGAGGGTTGTTTGATGTGAGATTGTTCTATAATTTCTTCTGCAAGATAGCACTCATTTCCCTTAGAAGAGTATTTGGCGGAATAAGACCCCCTTGACAGTCCCCTTCTTTGCTTGTTTATGAAAGATCCTCACTATGGATAATTTATGAAATCGTTGACCACCTTTTACTCCATTCCGAGATAGCTAGCGCCTTATGGAGCTTTATCTTCGGCCTCTTTGGGTTAAAGTGAGACATGCCTTGTCGGGTGATAGATCTCTTTACTTGTTGGAGAGGGCAGGGCAGTTTGGTAGTCCCCAAAGTGAATAAATATGGAAGATGATTACCTCCTGCGTAATGTGGTGTTGTTTGGAGAGAAAGAAATGATCGAAGCTTTGAAGATGATGAGAAGGCAGTGGTGGAATTAAAAACTTTTTCTTCAAAACCCTATTCTACTAGATGGCCGCCTATAATTGGTTTCTCTTTATAGCCTCCTGTATTCTTTTAATTTGGGCCATGGAGCTGACAAGATTTGGTGGATCCTGAATAAGAAGGGTAAGTTTGAGGTGAAGTCATTCTATTCTATTCTAAACTCTTCTATCAGCTTCCCTTTCCCTTGGAAGAGCATTTGGCGTACTAAAGCGCCTCCAAGGGTGGCGTTTTTTGTATGGTCGGCTGCTCTTGGCAAAATTCTCACATTGGACAATTTGAAGAGGAGAAATATTGTGTTGGTCAATAGATGCGGGATGTGCAAGAAGGAAGAGGAATCTATTGATCACCTACTTCTTCATTGTGAGAGAGCCCAATTTTTATGGAACGCCTTTTTTAGTCGTTTTGGCTTGGCTTGGGTTATGCCTCGGGGGGTCATGGATCTTTTGCATTGTTGGTGGTCGGCGGGTCGCCCGAGTAGTGCTGTGGTTTGGAAGATGGTGCCGCTTTGTATTATGTGGTGCCTTTGGGTGGAAAGGAATGGGAGATTTTTCGAGGACTCCGAAAGAAGTTCTAAAGATCTTTTACATTTCTTTTTTACTACTCTCTTCACATGGGCGGCTGCTTGGCTAGCCCCCACTGTGATTTCTTTCTCTGATTTTCTGTATTTCTTCTCTAGCCCCCTTTAGGCGTTCTCTTGTATACTTCATGTGTACTAGGGTTGCGCCCCTCTGCGCTTTTTTAATAAATTATTACTTATCCAAAAAAAAATAATTGTTATCATATTTCTAGTTGTCATGACTTTCTTGATCTTTTTTTCTTTTTCCCGTTAAGTGTTTCTTTTGTATATTTCATGAGTACTCGGGTGAGCCCTTTTCGTTTTAATGAATTTTGATTACTTATCCACAAAAATAAAATAAAAATGCTGTGGTTAATGGAAAAAATAACTACATAAATTCCCAAAAATGGATCTCTCCGGTAGGATTCACAGAACAAAACAGAGTATTTCTATGATCCATACAAGGCAACTAAATAAGAGTAAAAAAGTTAACAGAAATTGAATTGCATAGTTGTACATTTATAAACAAGGAAAAAAAAGCATCCAATACAAACGGGCAGTCATGCGCATGACCATCATGAGAGTATATCAGAGTATGCATGTGTTCTAAAGATCTTTGTCTGGGAGAACAGATAACTCATTCTTCTAGTTCTTCTCCAGAAATCTTGGATTTTCCAAACCTTGCTTTTAATTTTTTTATGATTAGTCTCTGGGGCAGCTGTGTCTGTATTTATAATGTGATCTAAGGCTGTGTCCCCTTCACGTCTTTTGTTGAATCATTTACTTGTCAAACAGAAATAGAAAGAGGCAAGCTTATGATTTGAATTATCATTTGGGATTATGGCATTAGGGACACTAACCCATCCAAAATGAGCTTCAGGTGATGCACAAGAGAAGATATGTGACCTGTAACCTGATGAAAGATATTAAAATGTTACTGGTAACACAATCAACATAAAATTTAAATAACATAATCAACATAAAATTGTAAATACTACAAATAAAACGACTTTGGAAATATAACCAAACATGATCCTAAAGCCCTATTAGCTAATAAAACTATATTTGCCAACCTGCACACGAGGGATCAATGATGTCAACGTTTTGATAGCAGCACCTCTTATATCCACTGAAGCATCCACTTTAAACAAGCGAATAAGTGCTGGAAGAAGTAGATGCATATGTTCATCCAATGTCCCTACAATGCGAACCAGAAAATGGAGGTTCTTTAAATGTTTTTGATTTCCAAAATATTTTAAAAAGAGAATCAAGTATGTGGTACTATAATTGAACAACATTGAGCTCCAAAAGGTAGAACCAGATTTTTTTTTTTAACATAAAATTGCATAGATCCAGCCTTAATGCCTGTCCAAGCACCAAACTCATCAAAATCTTCAGAATTACTAATCCTAAAAAATATTAAAGCCTAGTGCTAAACATCCATTGCTCCATTGGAAACAACAGGCCCATAATTCTCCCTATAATGTATAATAATGCAAAAAGGAAAGAACATTAAACCAATGCTCCAAGGCATTGTGATTACAAACTTGAGATGTCAATTTTCTTTTCCTGACAGGTATCTACAACTTGAGAAACTACCTCCATCAATGTTTTAAGCTGCATGGCAAGGAAGCAAAGTTCATATGAGTTATATTCCTACTAGATCCATCAGTTCATCAGGTGAATATACTTTATAACATTTAGACATCATTTAATGCATTACTTGGTTCACTGAACCCATATTACGAATCTTCATGCTGTGTGTTTTGCTTCTTTTGGGCATTTCATAACAGTCATAAATTATTAATTTGCTTTTGGCAATAACTCCAAAAGCATGAAACTTCTTGTCCTAGCATATAGATAATATGCTCTACAAATAATTAATGTTTGAAATTTTTTCCTCCTGTTTTTCACTTGGTTACACACCCAATGGGTCTTGAACTCACTTCTTTGAAGTGGGAAGAAGTGCCATTTAAGCTAGCGCTTATCAGCAGTCTACTTTTTAACCTAAAGTTCTTGTAATGTCTTGCCAAAAAGAGCTCAATTCCTGCTGGCTTTTACACTACTTACAAACTAAAGAATTTTTTTTTTTTTTTTAGTAAGTAATAAAACAATAACATTAAAAGCGTAAGGCGCCCCTAAGTACACCAGAAGTACACAAAAGAAACCACCCAATTATTAGGGGAAAAACAAACAAGGAAATCACTGAAACTAATCAACTAAGGAGATATATACGCCACTGTCCATAAATACAAAGTTTCATTGAACAAATATAAAATTTCCCCCAACATACGCTCTCTGTCCTCAAAAAAGCATCAATCATTCCTTTCCTTCCATACACCAAAAGAGTCACATATGCACCATTTTCCACATTGCAGCACTCCTAGGCCTACCATAGGACCACCAACAGTTAAGCAAATCAACAACATTTCTAGACATAACCCAGAACATCCCACAACGACTAAAAAAGGCATTCCAAGTGGCAAAAGCCACATCACAATGGAAAAGAATGTGATCCACAAACTCCCCATTCCTCTTGCACATGCAACATCTATCCATCACATGATGTGCTGCCTCCTGAGATTATCCAAGGTGAGGATCTTGCCTAGAGCCGCCGACCATACAAAAATTGCCACCTTTGAAGGAGCTTGTGTCCATCAAACACTCCTCCCCATCACATGATGTGCTGCCTCCTGAGATTATCCAAGGTGAGGATCTTGCCTAAAGCCACCAACCATACAAAAACTGCCACCTTCGAAGAAGCTTGAGTCCGTCAAACACTCCTCCGGGGGAAGCAGCTCCCTACAGGAGAAACCATCAAGCAGAAGTAGAATTTAACCTTGAGCAAACCTTTTTGGAAGAAGCCCACAGCAGCTGATCTTCACGTCCTCTTCTCACTCTAACTGAATGCAACACCTGATTAAAAGAAAAAAAGACATTCACCTCTCAATCTTGCACCACTCTAGCAAAAGCTTACATTCCACTAGTTGGAACCACCCAAAAATTCAAAATTAGCCGCTATAGAGGCGTCCTTTGTGCAAGCAAGACCAAATAAAACTGGAAAAGCTACCTTTAGAGCCGCTTCCCCACACCACTGGTCATGCCAAAAGCTGATCTCGGTGTCATCCCCCACCTCAAATCTAGCAAAGCTGAAAAAATTATCTCACCCTTTCCTGATATTCTTCCACGACCCCCACCTCCATAGGCTCCGTCAGGAACAAGAGAGCACCACTCCCCCTATAAACTTCCAGATTTTGAATCCACCACAACTCTCAACCAAGCCTCTCTCCCACACCCATATCGCCACAACCATTTACCTAAGAGAGCATAATTAAACACCAACAAATTCCTGATGCCCAACCCTCCCTCAGAGATCAAAAAACAAAACTTAGACCAACTCACCAGGTGATATTTGAACTCTTCACCTAGCCACCCACAAAAGATATCATGTTGGATCTTCTCAATGCATTTGGCAACACTCGTCAGGAAAGCGAAAAGAGACATATAATACATAGGCAGATTCGCGAGAGTACTCTTGATGAGGATAACTTTGCCACCCTTGGACAAGCAAGTACATCCTTTTCCAACTGGCCAACTGACATTCCAGCTTCTCGATAACATCGTCCGAGATATACTTAACCTTATAGGAAGCCCCCAACGGTAACCCAAGATATTTGATCGGAAGTTTGGAAACCCCACACCCTAGGATACGAGCCAACCTTCCCACTTAAGAAACATACCCCACAGGAACCAATTATGACTTATTCAGACTTACCTTTAAGACCGACGCCACTTCAAAACACAAAAATAAGCTATGTAGATCACACAAATTAGAAGACAAAGCACCACAAAAGATCAGAGTATCATAAGCAAATAGAAGATGAGAGAAGACAGAATTGCCCACTGAGAAGAATCCNAAACAACCCCCCCCCCCCCCCCCCCCCCCTTCAGAGCCTCAATCACAAAAACAAACAGCAAGGATGATAAGGGATCCCTTTGTCTTAGCCCACGGGAACTACTAATGAAACCTAAAGGAGTATTGTTTACCAAGACCGAAAAGCGCAAAGAGGAAATACAATGATGTATCCACGAGCACCATTTTTCTCCTAAACCACAACGCCTCCACAAATATAACAGAAATCCCAATTCACTTGGTCATACGCTTTCTCCAAATCCATTTTACAAATGACACCCAGCTGGACAGATTTAAGCCTGCTATCAAGGCATTCATTGGCAATAAGAATCGGATCTAGAATCTGTCTACCTCTAATGAGACTTAGAAATGATCTTCTCCATAACCATCCTAAGCCTGTTGGCTAAGATCTTAGCAATCATTTCATAAATACTCCCCACAAGACTAATCAGGGAGGTCAATAGCACTTGGAGTCTTTGGAATGAGCGTAATAAACAAGGCATTGAGACTCTTCTCAAAAGTTTTTCTAGCATGGAAATCACTTAAAACCTTTTCTTTTTTTTTTTGATAACTAAGTGAGGATATCATTTAAAAAGCGCAGAGGGGCACACTAATACACAAAAAGTATACAAAGATGCCAAAAGAAGAACACACTTCTACAAATTGTTGCATATTAGAAACTTGAGGAATGTTCAAAACCCCCGCCCAATAAAATAACAATTGAAGAAATCCATTGCTGAGCTCCGCCATTGTCATTTCCTTATCTTCAAAACACCGAGCATTCCTCTCCCTCCAAACAGTCCACATAAGGCACAAAGGGGTCATTCTCCACCCCCCATCACCAATTAATTACCTCTTTGACCTTTCCAGCACACCAGGAGATCAAGAACCCTCCCATTCATTACCCACTTCACACCAAAAAGAGAAAAAAGCACACTCCAAAGAGTACGAGCCTTCATCACTTAAAACCTTCATGATATCAATTTTCAGCACATCCCAAAATGATTGAAAGAACGCCATAAAGAAACCATCAAGGCCCGACGACTTGTCCCAAACCATAGCTAAAAAAAACCTTCCTCACCTCCTTCTCTTCAAAGTCTCCCTCCAACTAAGAAGCCTCAGGCTCCAGAATGGAGTCAAAGGAGAGCCCATCCCACAGCAGCCACCAACTACACTCCTCAGTATATAACTGATGATTAAATTGTCCAATGTGCTGGCTAATCTCTGTCTGATTAGTATTGATACTACCACCAATCAAAAGGGAGCCTATAGAGTTCTTTCTTTTGTTGGAGTTCGCCATGGTGTGAAAAACTTTAGTGTACTTTTCCCCCTCCTTTTTTTTTCATCGGTAAAAATCAATATATTAAAAGCGCAAGGGGTGTAAGCCGCGCAACCCATGTACACAGGAAGTATACAAAAAGAGCCCACAAAACAAGCTTTTAACTAGAAAAAGACACGTAAAAATCTAGAAATTCCGCAAATGTTGAAACTTGTGGGGAATGCCACATAACTCTCCATGAAAAGAGTGTTTGAATCACCCTTTTCTTCAACTCCATCAGTCCAAGCTCATGGTCCTCAAAATTCCGTGCATTCCTTTCCCTCCATAAACACCACATTACACACAAGGGCACCATTCTCCACGTTTGTAAAACAGTGCGATTACCCTTTTATGCTCTCCAACTCCCCAAGCAATCCGTCACACCACCCGGCATCTCCCACATCACACCAATAACTGACACACCATATTCCAAACCTTCACCGCCACCTCACAACGCAATAACAAATGAGCAATAGATTCACCACTCTTCTTGCACATACAACACCACTCCGTCATTATAATGTTCTTCTTGCATAAATTGTTCATTGTTAGTATCTTCCCCAATGCCACTGTCCATATAAAAAAAACCACTGTTCCCCCTCCTTTAGCCACGAAACCCTAGATTTCTGTCACCAGCTCACCACCTCCTCCATGAGAATAGACCGTTCTAGCTCCCTGACAACTTCTGCCTTCTAAATTTTCTCTTCCAACCCTAAGGCCCTTTCAGCTTCCATAACATCAAAAGCCCATAAATCCTCTAAAAAGAGACCTTTTTTTTTTTCCTTTCCACATTGCTAAACACCTGAATGTTTCTCGCAAACTAAAGAATGTTGTTTCACCCATGTTGCAATTTCTTTCATTAACTTAACTGAATTCATTTCCTGTTTTTCCTTCACTTACTCATTCAACCAAATTGCAAATATAGTGCACTAATTTCATTGAAACAATCCAAAGTAAATTGATAAATTGTTCTCTGTTGAAATTCTCCATACTACATTTCAGTTAGTCACCAATGTAATTCCATACCATATTTAACAAGCACTATAGTTCCGTATATTTAATACATATGCCAGAAGTTTCTTGTTCATTCTAAAAACTTTTCCCATGCACTACAAAGGTACTTATTGGCAATAAAATTTTAACAAGCAAGACATAGGATATCCAAAACTGAATAGCACTAACCGCCAAACACTTTAAGAGTGTGGAGGATATCAGGAACATAGGTGTAGTCATTACACCTTTCTGCATCACTTAGAACTTGGATACAACCCGGAAGGATACGAGGAAGATGCTTTCTAAACTCGTCATTGAGGGCCAAGCAAAGCTGTTCCACTAGGTGCAGAACCTGAGCAAAAAGTCATGTATATGTATGAAAACAATAATTGCCATAGAAACACAAGCACAATAATCAATGTAAGAATATGACATGCAGGTGATTGTACCCAAAAAGGACTTACAGGATAGCCAAGAGAAGGACGGCTGGTCGCTGGAAAACTGAAGGATGACCATAATTCCGAGATTAAAGAGAGTAAGTCTTGCAGGTATTTTCGAATATGCTGCACATGTGCATCAAATTCCTAACATGAGATCCCAAAAAACCACAATAATAATAATATGTGTGAGATTATTGCATGACATTAAAATATACCTGACGCACAATAGACACCAAAGTTCCAAGCTTCCACGTTATAAAATCCTTTAGAGTATCTTCACATGTACGAACAGTATGAAATAGATCAGGTAAAACCTACACGTAAGGGTAAGAAGCACAGTTAAATCAAGCATAAACAAACCCAGTGGACCAGTGTATCAGCCAAACTTTACTACAAAAATATGTAATTAAAATGTTGTTTAGAATGCACCAGTGGACCTCCCACAAATATAGTCTAGATCAATGATAGACAGACAAAAAGAGCTTGAATTGATAAACTCCCACAACTAATCTCGCGAGATAAATTACGACTGAAAGTTTTTTTTTTTTTTTTCATCGGTAAATATCAATTTATTAAAAGCGCAAGGGGCACAACCTATGTATACAGGACGTATACAAAAAGAACCCACATATACAAGCTTTTAATTTGAAAATGACGCACAAAAATCTAAAAATTCCGCAAGCGCAATTATGACTGAAAGTTAAAAGACAAACCTTTGGTAAGTATGGAACGCAACCAAGACCCATCGACTAATCTCGCAAAACAATAAGTATAACAAGAAAATGACATCAGAGAACAGGGAGATCAATAGCAGTTACGAAAAAGTCCATCTACAAAAAATGAGAATAGATAATACAAAATAAATGAAAAAAAAAAAAAAAAAACTCTTCCTTGTGCTAGACATACCTTAAATATGAACATAAGAGATCCAACCACCTTTAGGTGGTAGCTAGCAAGTGAAGGGTCCCTAAGAATTCGCATTAGTGAATTGATCGCAACCTAGAACCAAAGAAACTATTACAACATGCTAAAATAACTACATTCATATAGCAGGTTGATGCACTACCGTGGAATAATAATCTTCGGTTGCGAAAGACGGCCACAGATCCATAGGCAGATCATCCATAGACTGAATATGACCTGAATCACTGGCAGCGCGGGGTACATCTCCATGTGACCCTTGCAAACATGGTTGATTTCGTTTATATACATGAGGATCCAGAGCGCCCATAATACCAAGAACCTGGAGAAGAACAAGAATAATCTTAGTAAAAGAAATCTGTACAGCATATAACTTAGAAATATAGTTCAGAAGTAGCTACCTTTAGTACTTCCCGTCTGGTAGACCATGCTAACTCACCATTCAGCAATTTCAAAAGTAAGCTAAGTAGCTGTGGGTAGTCATTATAAGGAGTTATGACATACCTGTTAAATTTATACATTACGTCATCACAATCACATGGTAGTCAATTACAGACTGAACAGAAAAATCGCATACTTCACTTACACGTGAATCTAGATCCAGTTGTATAAATCATTAAGTGCAGCATGGTTGGCTCTTGTATTTAATGCCATAAATTATCTGGAGTGAACTTTGTTGCATAATCAAGTAAGCAGGAAAGGTCTAAAAGAAGATGGAAGAGGACGAGAATTCACCAAAGTCTCATCATGTTTTAGTACTCAATTGTAGTATTTTTTTCTGGACAAATAGGAAGAAAAAAAATTAAGGACTGTATCCACCATTGATCCTTGATACAAACGCAAAGAAAGTGACGAAGGCAGCCTATTTTGCTAAATTGTGCAAAGTTGAGTTGGGACTCCTGTAAACTTTGGTGGCTGACCAAGCACCGAAATTTTTTAGCAGCTTATGGATATCCTTAATGATAGGCACTATTGCCCAATCCATTCCGTTTCAGATTTTCCTTTGGTTGTACCCATCAAAATGCGCCACGGCTTTCAAAGGCTGCATTCGCAAGTGACTCTCACCTTTCAGTTCATTGAGGTGTTAGGAGTTCCCCTTAGGAACCTCTGAAGCTAACCCTTTCTCCTTTGTCGTTATCAACTGACGCAACTCACCCGCAAACCGCCGCCATCCTCAACCGTTCCAGCCTTCTGGTATCCAGATGACTCTTTACGTCCACCCTCAACATAGATGCCCGCCTCCATCGTATCCACCAACCAAGAAGATGTTGGTTAACTCACAAAAATGAACCCCAACAAACCCTTTCCTTTTTTTCCTCCAAACGAAAATCAGGATACCCATCCTTCGCCAAAAGGCAAAAGGTTTTAGCTTTGATGAAAAAACGAGGTTCCATAATAAACACACCAGCCCCTAGCGTGCCATCACCATTACCAAGCTAATCTTCTGCAATCATCGGAACTACCGTGGACGACGATTTGAGAGAGGAAGAGAGAACGAGAGAGGAGTGAATTGGCAAGGCCAGATATTTCTTTCAGACTACTATATGTGATGTTACCACCCAGCTTCCAAACAATATGAAATTTACAGAACTGCAAAGCATACTCATGATTCTAGCTAAGTTTTTAAGCACTCACGTTCATAAAGATCATGTGTACTTTTTCATCAAGCACTCAGCGTTCATAAATTTTAGGCCGCCACAGTACCACATGAACAACTGTGAATGGTACCTTCCAATTTTTTTTTATCACCCCAACCCCCAAAAAAACCACCACCTACATCAAGATTTTTTTTCCCTAAGCAATACATGGGAAAAGGATACACACAAGATAATATGTTCCACCCAATCCCGGTACACTTCCATTGACTTATTCTAATACAGCCCTAGAAATTAGTTGATTTTGATTCAAATTAAATTCAATAGTGTCCTTGAGTAAGAATTTTCAACGAGAAAGTCTAAACATCCTTTTCCCATACAACTTTTTTAAAAACCAGCCATTAGATCTGTAGGACCCACACGAGTGTACATGTGGGTCCAACGGCTAATTTTTTTCAAAAGTTGTAAGGGAGAAAGTCAAAAAGAGAACAAATAGCAGTTCTCTTTTTCAATTGAACATCAATGACACCTAGAGACAAACCCACACCCAACTCCTCTCATATGCAATTGCATCAATACTAAAATTGAAAGTCAGCTGATAGATGGAATAGAGTAATAGAGCAGATTGATGGAATAGAGTAATAGAAACGAAAAAGAGAAGGGGCTCAAGTCTAACATGAATAACTAAACAATTGAAACCTAAACATCATATTGCAACGTATTTCAACATTTTTTTTTTTTTGATAAGTCAATAGAATATATCAAAAGCGCAAAGGGGCGCAACCCTTAGTACACAGGGAGTATACAAGGGGGACTAGGGAGAGATAGAGAAGAAGGAGAGAAAATCTACAAAGCTTATGACCAGAGGGGCAAGCCAGCCTATAGTCCAGGTGTACAAAGTAAAGAGAAAAAAATGAAGGAGCTCCTCTTGGGACCTCGGCAAGTCCTCGAAACATCTATTATTGCGCTCCCTCCAAATACACCACATGATACAATGAGGAACCATCTTCCAAACAACAGCACTACTCGTACGACCTCCTGTCCACCAACTCGCAAATAACTCACTAACGGAACGAGGCATCACCCAGCACAGGCCAAAACGAGCGAAGAAGGAAGACCACAAGCTACTAGCAACCGCACAATGAAGAAGAAGATGATCAACCGACTCTCCATCCGACTCACATAACCAACATCTGTTCACCACGACCATACCCCTCCTCCCAAGATTATCCAACGTAAGGATCTTACTACGCACTATCCAACGTATTTCAACATTATGCTGTTCATGGAACAAATCTTACAGGCAAAATCCCATTTAATCCATATATATTGTCTCACAACTACATAAATCTATCTTAAAATAAATGATAGAACATAAAGCAACATCAGAAACACGACACATACCCAGTGCTCTGCACAACTTGACCAAGAGTAGTAACAGCCACTTCACGTTTTGTAACAGCTGCTCCATCCGATAAAGCCTCAACAATTAAAGGCATAAGTTCAGGAATGTATTGTCTCATTGAACACCCACCCTATAAAAAAAATAAATAAATAAAAAACAACCCAGAAACAATGAAGAGAATGTTAGGGCAATAGAGAAAAGAAATTCTCATTAATTATGAGGCAATCATATAAGAACTCATCACCAAACAATATAAATACAAATTGCCAGTATACCAGGACGGAAAAATAGAAAAGGATACGTAATAAATTATAAAAAAAAATAAAAAACAACCAGTAATGCTGGATAGCAACAATAATGAATAAAATGTGACACCTAACAGTGTAACCGTCCACTTAGCCCAAAAAATAATTTAAGTCATCAAAATATCATTAAAAGCGCAAAAGTCGCAACCCAATTACACAATCAATATTCAAGAAAAACACCTAACTAGAAATAGAAAACAAGTCAAGAAATTCATGAAAATAAAGCAGATTAAGATCTAAGGCATCTATCCAATGGTAAAGATTTTTGAAGAAGAAAGACTTTAGATCTACCACCATCCTCTCGCGGTCTTCAAAACGTCTATAATTTTCTCCCTCCAAAGACACCACAAAATGCAGGGCGGAACCATCTTCCACACAGCTGCACACTAAGGGCTACCTCCCAAACCTCTCCAACGATCGAAAAGGTCTAATATTCTTCTAGTCATGAAAAACCAGGTCAAACCATTCAGTTCAACCAGTTGAACTTTGACTGAGGTCAATGGTCTGGTTTAAGATTGAACCGACCAGCTGTATGGTCGAACCGGTAAAAGTGTTACGATTTAGTCAAACTGATTTATCTCTTAAAAGTGTAAAAGATTCATACTTTTCAGCTTTTCCAAAACGCTCAATAAATCTCGTATATTTGAATTTATTATAAAAATTACATAGATAAACTACATTTGATATCACAGCTGATTTATTTACTATAATCATACCATTACAATACTATTTAAATAAGTATATTTCTATGGGGTGGATAACTAATTGAACCAGTTACTTTTCTTATCACTTACCAGTTTTTTCTTCTTTTTGACGTTAAATTAGATAATTCTCTGTTTCCAAGCTCACTAGAACTCCATAATTATAGCACATCCAGGTAGAGAGAGGGAGAGATAGAATAAACAGAGGCCTAAGCCAGTCTACGGATTACATTATCCACATCAATTGCATAAAGTCACAAAAAATAAAATAAAATAAAAATTGTACTCCGCAACATTTCAGAACATGTTTTACCCTTCTTTCTAATAGGTTTTGAATAAAAAACCATTTATTGTTACATAACCCGACACAGGTAAATCCAAGAACTCAATTCAGTTATTCTTCCCTAGTTTTAACTGCATGATTTTTTTTTTTTGATAAGTCAAAGTATATTAAAAAGCGCAAAAGGGGCGCAACCCATAGTACACAGGACGTATACAAGGGAAAGACTAAGGGGAAGGGGATAAGCGAGAAAGAAAATCCGGGAAACTGATTACAAGCGGAGCAAGCCAACCAGCCGTCCAGGTGTAAAGCGTAAAGAGAAAATAATGAAGAATTTCTTCGAACGACCTCGCAGAGTCTTCAAAGCATCTTGCATTACGTTCCCTCCAAATACACCACATAAGGCACAAGGGAATCATTTTCCAAACCACCGCACTCCTTGTGCGACCCCCCGAACACCAACAAGCCAACAACTCCCTAGCCGAACTAGGCATAACCCAACAAAGACCCAAACGGCTGAGAATGGCGTTCCAAAGGGCGTTCGCGACTCCGCAATGTAGGAGAAGATGATCCACCGACTCCCCATCCGACTCACAAAGCCAACATCTGTTAACCACTATCATACCTCTCCTGCGAAGATTATCAATGGTGAGGATCTTACCTCTAGCGACCGTCCAAGCGAAAAACGCCACTCTAGGCGGAGCCTTCGTCCTCCAAATGCCTTTCCAAGGGAAAGAAATGGGTCCATGAGACGAAAGAACCCGATAGTACGATCTAACCTCGAAAGCACCTTTGCTCGAAGAGACCCACCAAAGCTTGTCTTCCCCAACCCCTCTGAACTTATAAGAATACAAACAATTATAGAACGAAGCTAGAACCTCCACCTCCCAATCATGGATCAAACGGGTGAAGATAATGTTCCACTGAATGGTGCCATTGGAACGCTCCATATTATCCGCAATGGAAGCTTCCCTGAACCTAGCAATACTAAACAAACCAGGAAAAGTCTCTTTGAGAGAACTCTCCCCACACCAAACATCCTCCCAAAAACTGATCTTAGAGCCAACCCCAGGGTCAAACCTGAAATGCCGCTTGAAATTACTCCACCCCATACATATATATTTCCAAAGCCCCACCCCATGAGACTCAGTAATATCACAAGAA
>CM017322.1:3493518-3563234 GCA_006937295.1 Carpinus fangiana
GGGTATAGGTTACCAGCAAGATGGAAGGTTGTGTTATCACACTATGGGGATCTCTTATGGGGTGATGAGAAGGGTTTTCTAGATTTGTTGACTTTAGTTGATGAGAGGCAGCGTCAAGAGATTCCAATCTCTGCTTCCAAACCAAAAGGGACTAGGGAGTCTAAGAATTTAGAATGATCGATCAACTTTGATGCTAGGGGAGCTGGTTACGGGTGCCTTGTGCTTTTTTTAATGATATTTCTTTACTTACCTATCAAAAAGAGAGAGAGAGAATAAAAGTATATTCCACTTCAGTAAAACTCAGAACTCTGGCTAGGACTATAAATTAAATGTAATTTGAACTAACAAGAAAATTAGAATCAAATGGAACTTGATGGCTAGGTCAACAATATCATATTAAATACTTAAATGAAAAAAGTAAATACCATACTAGAATCATAAATGTAGTAAGAAATCATTGTATTAATAATGACTACTATCTCCATTTCAAGGAGGCTCTTGGCCCAGACAATGTCCTAGGCATGGGAGATCGGAGCAACACAGAACACCAAATCAAACTTCGGTTTTTACTCGTTCAAAAACTTCTCTTTGGATCAGAAAATAGAGTAGTTGGGTGAATCAAAAACCCAAAGGAGGTTCATGGTCAATATAATGCTATACACAGTAAGGCGTACAGACTTGACACATACAAAACGTGTAATATTACCCACCACTCTGGCAAGATCCCCAACAGTTACAAGAACTCCACTAATAATGCCATGGTTGGCATTGATCCCAGTGCCGTCTCTAAGCCTAGCCACAAGTGCCTGACAAGCAAAAGCCATTTATTTAGAGATGGGAATACAAAAACATAAAAGAACTACATAAATGTCATAATCACAACATGACATATTAAACCTTGTGTATTGGAGCAATGTATGGAAGAATTAGTCGTTCACAATTCCGTATTAGACAGCCTAGTAACTTTGCACTTTCTTCTCTGCATTTGCTATCTGCACTGCTACACATAGCAAGAGAAGTCAACACCCCTCTTTGACAGCCTTCATATATTAAAAATACAAATTCTTCATTCTAGCATATTTATGACAGAAATCAAATAGAAGGAATTTATTCACATCACCTATGCTCCAGATAGGTCAACAACTGTATGAGATGACGACGAAGCGCCGGAAGTACATATGCAGGATTTTTTTCTGATAACCTCCCAGCCACAGAAATTGCATATTCTCGAACATCAAAATCCTGCAACAAAGTAATATGTTAATATTCACAAGATGCTACAAAAAAGGAGTTCCAAAATGGTCCGTAGAACATAAATATTTCAGATTATTTGCCTTCAACAATAAATATCTTGCAAACGGAGAAAGAACAATTATAGATATACGACAATTTTTTTTTTAAAGGTAATCAAGCGAATTTTATAAGACATATTTTTTTTGATAAGTAAAAAAATATTTTTTTTTTTGATAAGTAATGTGAAATATATTAAAACGCACAAAGGGGCGCAACCCTAAAAAAGAAATATGTACAAAAGAACCCCTAAGATATATACAAAGGACACAAGATCAAAAAGTCTTCTAGAGTCGACATCTCCTCACGATAATGCGCCATTGCCCACATATGAAGCATAACAATCATATTCCGCCTCACCCCATCCACCGAACATTCCTTATCCTCAAACAGTCTCGCATTCCTCTCCCTCCATATGCACCAAATGACACACAAAGGAGCCATCCTCCAAATAGCTTTAGCAATATCCCTCCCCCCCACATGATTCCAACAAACAAACAAATCTAGAACCTTTTGCGGCATAACCCACTCAATGCCAAATAATGTGAACATATAATGCCATAATCGAGTTGCCACTTCACAATGGATCAACAAGTGATCTACGGATTCCCCATTCTTCTTACACATACAACACCATTCCACTATTACAATACTTCTCTTCCTCAAGTTATCATGTGTCAAGATTTTCCCAAGTACCGCATTCCACCCAAAGAATGCCACCCTTGACGGCACCTTGGATCGCCAAATACTCTTCCAAGGGAACATCTCAGTGGCTGTATTAGACAAGATCTTATAGAACGACTTCACCTCAAAAACACCTTTTTTAGATGGAGACCAATGAATCCGATCTACATTTTCCTGTGAGATCTTACACGAGTAAAGCATTTCAAAGAAAGTCGATATCATATCCATCTCCCAATCCTGTATAGAACGAATAAAAACGATATTCCACTCCACAACCCCATTCCTCCAATTAAAGTTATCCTTAACCCATGCTTCTTTATACCTTGCAATACGATACAACGACGGGTATGCATGCTTCAACGGCTGATTTCCACACCACTTGTCATGCCAAAATAGAATTTTCGAACCTAAACCCACTTCAAACCTCACATTTCGAGCAAACAAGTCCCATCCTCGTTTAATGTGTTTCCACAACCCTACTCCAAAAGGCCCCGACACCTCATTTGAACACCATCCACCATCCTGCTCCTCATACTTTTCCTTAATTACTTTATACCAAAGTGCCTCCCTCTCAGTCGCATATCTCCAAAGCCATTTTCCCAATAAAGCTTTATTGAACTTGAGTACATTCCGAATACCAAGGCCACCGGCCCTTAATAGACGGCAAACTTGATTCCAACTAACAAGATGCAATTTCTTTTCATCACCCATTCCTCCCCATAGGAAATCTCGTTGAATCTTCTCGATCCTATTAGCCACACTCATAGGAACCGGAAATAAAGATAAGTAATACGTT
This sequence comes from Carpinus fangiana, assembly GCA_006937295.1. NCBI lineage: Eukaryota > Viridiplantae > Streptophyta > Magnoliopsida > Fagales > Betulaceae > Carpinus > Carpinus fangiana. The sequence goes on from CM017322.1 coordinate 3,496,289, forward strand.
GGAAGATTAGATAACGTACTCTTTATTAAAGTTAATCGCCCTCCCTTTGATAGATATATTTTCTTCCACCCTGCCAACCTCCGCTCCATCTACTCCGTCACCCCATTCCACATAGAGGTATCCTTATATGCAGCCCCTAGTGGCAGCCCCAAATATTTCATGGGCAAACCAGCAACTCTACACCCAAGATATGCAGCTAAATTCCCAATATTTTCCACTTCTCCTACAGCCATCAATTCTGATTTGCCAAGATTTACTTTCAGCCCCGAAACAGACTCAAAACATAAAAGAATAAGACGTACATACCGTAATTGTTCTGGGCATGCTTCGCAGAAAATCAACGTATCATCGGCAAAAAGAGAATGAGCAACCACCAAATCTGAGAAAGCCCTCTCTCCCACAGCAAATCCTGATAATAAACCTTGCTCTACGGTCGCATTCACCATCCTACTCAAAGCCTCCATCACCAACACAAATAATAGCGGTGAGAGCGGATCCCCTTACCTTATTCCCCTTGAACTATTAAAGAAACCCTCTGGAGTACCGTTTACTAAAAAGTATGATCATCCTGAAAATATTCAGGCAAAACAGCCCAAGACATGAAGACAGAGACAGTGGTAGGTTTAAGGATATACACAAAGAAAGGACTGAATAGCAACTCCGGTAATGGCATTCACAGGGGTGGCTCCACTGATGCTAGAAAAGTATTATGTTCTGTCAAGAGAGAAAGGGGGAAGAGTCATGAAAGTATACCCCCTCGTCCAAAAAACAAAAAAGTTCATACAAATAACTTCTTTTATTGGAATGGCATTTTCTACTCTCACAAANTATCATCGGCAAAAAGAGAATGAGCAACCACCAAATCTGAGAAAGCCCTCTCTCCCACAGCAAATCCTGATAATAAACCTTGCTCTACAGTCGCATTCACCATCCTACTCAAAGCCTCCATCACCAACACAAATAATAGCGGTGAGAGCGGATCCCCTTGCCTTATTCCCCTTGAACTATTAAAGAAACCCTCTGGAGTACCGTTTACTAAAAAGTATGATCATCCTGAAAAAATCCAGGCAAAACAGCCCAAGACATGAAGACAGAGACAGTGGTAGGTTTAAGGATATACACAAAGAAAGGACTGAATAGCAACTCCGGTAATGGCATTCACAGGGGTGGCTCCACTGATGCTAGAAAAGTATTATGTTCTGTCAAGAGAGAAAGGGGGAAGAGTCATGAAAGTATACCCCCTCGTCCAAAAAACAAAAAAAGTTCATATAAATAACTTCTTTTATTGGAATGGCATTTTCTACTCTCATAAAATTGCTTTTTACCCAGTTTTGTGGGAATGAAACTCACAATTAAATGGAAATAGGATCCCAATGTCCATGGCCCAACGTGATAAAGGGCAGAGTAGGAATCCCAAACCAGTCCTCCATTCCCATTTCCAGCAAACAAACAATTGACCTAGTACACTAGCTTCTGGAAGTCAGCAAGTACTTCTAAAGGTCAAGTCCAAATGAAAAAGAAAAATCACTAATACGTGAAGCATTGTGATGTAGTCTAATATTGTCATACAAAATAGTAATTATAAATTAGTAATTTACGGCCTGATATTTATGGGAAAATAAGCTCCATATGCAACAAATAATGTTCATACTCCTACGTCTTAGAATTCAAGATGTTGGAATCTAATGAAGAAAGGAAGTGCATATTAAGATTTAAACGAAACTTGAAGTATAGGAGGAAGGCTGGGCTGCTTTCGAGACTCAAGCAGGTATGGGTCGCGGGTCAGGGTGGTGATCCAGGAGCTTCATCTTCTGCCAGCGGGTCTCTTACTGCTCCAGGCTTGAATGTTAAAGCTTCATCGGCAATTTCTGAGGCCGATCATGGTGTGCCAAAGCTGGGGGTGTTGGGTACGGCGCCGATGGCGGTGGGAGAGGCGCTGACTGGACTTGTGGCAGGCAGGACAGGTCTGGGAACAACCCAGACAGCATCGACGAGTCTGGGCGCAGCCGTGGGGGACGCCGTGAGTGTCGGGGAGGCTCCTGAAACGCCTTCCGATTAATGCTCTGGCGATTGAAGGGAGTATACCCGGACTTGATGGAGCGGCGACAATGGGCTTGGGTACAGGTTCGGGAACACCACAAAAACCGCCAATGAGGCTGGGCTTGGTCGAGGGAAGCGCTGCGAACGTCGGGAAAGCCCAAGGTATGCCATATAAGTCGACTACAAACCCGGTGAGGATTGGGAGTGATACTGGCGTGGTGTTTCAGTCGAGGGAGGCTGATATTCAGGCTGTGATACCGCTGGCTGCCTCTCAGGAGAAAGATAGCGAGGGGGTTGAACTGGGGAAGGGTGCACCAGTTATAGGTAGGGGGCAGAGAAGTGTAGTGTGAAAATTATTACTGGAGGGAATGGGTCACTCAACATGGGCTCTGTGGAGGTGGCACCAGACTGGGTGACGTTAAAATCCCCCCCTATGCACCACGGCATGTTCCACCAACTCATGATGCCAGCCAACTCGTCCCACAAAATTCTTCCGTCGACATTAAAATTCCCCCTTATGCACCACGGCATGTTTCACCAACTCATGATGCCAGCCAACTCGTCCCACAAAATTCTTCCGTCATTAGCATGGTTTGGACCATAGACCCCAACAAAAGCCCAAATGGAACGATCCTCAATGTTCCTAAAGGAAACTGCCATCGAAATACCCCCCGATGCCCCTCAAGGGTCTAAGCAAACCCAATCCACATGATTACACCTCCTCCATACGCAATGCACCAAGCTTCATGACGAACACTGCATCTCGGTCTCATGGAGTCAAACAATATCCACCTTCCAATCTTGGGAGCATATTACTCACCCTCAACCATTTGCTCCCCCTCATTCAACCCCCTCACATTCCATGAAAGGATTCTAGGCTTCGTAATTCAACTTGATTTCCCCTCCCCTTTCTCTCAACACGGCTTGCACACCCACCTCTACCATCGTAATTTTTTTTTTTGATAAGTCAGTAGAATATATCAAAAGCGCAGAGGGGCGCAACCCTTAATACACAGGGAGTATACAATGAAGGGCTAGGGGGAGGAGAAAAGAGAGAAAATCAGCAAAGCTAATTTCTTCGGCTCAATTTCCATAATTTCTTCCTCACTAAACTGTGAAAATTCCACATCGATGCACTGCTTGTCATCGTTGGCTAGAGTACTAAATACCATTTCCCTCCCTTCTTTTTCCCTTTCGACCATACTCTCTGCTCGAAATACAGCAATCGGCTCACTGTCCATCGGCCTCCACCCATGCCTTGTAGAATCCAAGGCTGCCATGTTTAAGACTCTTTATTGCATACTTTGTATATTTGGACTGCAGCATATCTTGCCCATTTGTCGATTACTTATGCGGACTTTCTTATCCACTTTTCTTTTTCTAGTTTGGAGTTCACTAATGTATATATCCAGTGTACTTTAGGGGCGCCTTACGCTTTTAGTAAAATATGATTACTACTTATCAAAACAAAAAAAAGATTTAAATGAAGTGTAAGCTTAAAAAGCAAAGAGTGTAATTATGCTCCAAAATATATGCATTAATGCCCCAGAGATAGACAAGGAAAAATTAATCATCAAACAATTAAGTGATTATGAGTCATCTACAGAAACTAAAAGTAAAGGAATCCACAGAGGAAACAGAAGATGTAAAACAAGTTCATTCATTAGTAGACATTAGTTCTCATAGAAAACCAAAGAATTTAAATTACTAATATCATTTGCATCAAACAAAAAAATTATGTACTCAGTCTAGTATTTCCAACAAAGGCGTAGTTATAACAATAGTAGAAACCAAACCTCATCATTTAAAGCAGCAAAAACTGCACTCAGACTATCAGCCTGTGCCAAAAAATCATCAAAACCTCTATTACCATGCAGAGAGGAAAAGATAGAGCGGCGAACAGTAACATCAGCATCCACAACAGCCGCAATGAGAAGCTTTTCCACAAGCTGCAGGGAGCCCAATACCAGTTAGCAAAGAAGAATATTTGAATTAACAGACAATACTTATGATACGCAAGAGCAAGCCACAAAAGGACATTAACAGGGATACTAAATGAGATCCAAAATCCAGAACCACGACATCACATTATCAAATTAAGATATCAATAGACTCTAAAAACTAAGAGTGTTTGGGATAGTGCCCTAAAAACCTTTTTTTTTTTCCTTTTTCTTTTTTTGTGTGACAGTTTCTTTTAAATAATAAAATTTTTTTTTTTTTAGAACGACCAGAGCATTGAGTGTTATATATATATATATATATATATATAAACACACATTGAATATGGTTATATATATGTCCTTACACTACATTGAATATGGTTATATCTATGTCCTTACGTTACATTGAATATATATATGTCCTTACGTTACATTGAATATGGGTTAAGTGTATTAATGAGTTTATCACATAGAAGACCTAAACCATAAGCCCCAGTACATAGTCGGAGATGGGATTGAGCATTCCATCTGATAAAGATATAACACATCAATCAGGTGTTACGTGGATGATGTCGTCTAGGATGAAGGACTGTTTAGGAAGTTGGAGGGGACAAAGGGGTAACCGTACAGTTTTGCAAATTTGGAGAATGGTTCCTTTGTGTGTTATGTGGTGTCTATAGAGAGAAAGGAATGCATGGAGCTTTGAGGACCGTGAACTTGGACTCATTGAGTCAACGCTTGCTGAACTTTTAGATTTATGTGCATTATTTCCAGCTTAAAAGCTTTTATATACTTGAGCCCTTGTGTATACTTCTTGTGTACTTGGGTTGCGCCTTTTTGTACTTATTTATGAATTGATATTACCTATCCAAAAAAAAAAAATGTGCGGATAGAAAACAATGAACTGGATAAGTGAGTTGTTATTCTATATAATGTATTTCCATGCAAGAATCAATTTTTTTCTCCATCTAAATTTCAATGTTTCTAGCCAATGATACCTAAATCAACATCAATATTTTGTTTCATACATATTTGGAATGATGGAAATCAATAGAATCAATCCAAGAATATATTACACTAAATGGAAACGTGCAAAATTTTGACACCATAAGCCCTCATGGAGCAATTAATTTGGACTACCAAATTGACCTTCATTCACAAGATCATTATTGGTACATCTAGTGGATTATTTACTTTTTTTATATAGGTAATATCAATTTATTAAAAGTGCAAAGGGCGCAACCCATGTACACAGGAAGTGTACAAAAGAGCCTACATATACAAGCTTTTAAGCTAAAAATGAAGCACATAAATCCAGGAATTCCGCAAGCATTGAAACTTGCAAAGAATGCCACAATACTCTCCATGAGAACTCCAATCTCCCCTATTATGCAAACAATTATACTAAGATAAAACCATAAAACCATAAGACCCCACATAGTAAGTGATACTTATTAATCTGAAAAACTCTTATTAGCAAACAACATAGACTAATAGAGCCTGACAACTATGGCCACTTAATGATTCATGGCCAAAACACAGGAACACACAAACCAATAATTGAAAAATAAAACCAAGGATGTCATAATACAAGTATTAATTGAAAAACTTGTACAATTTTTTTTTAAATAAGTAAAATTGTATGTATCAAAAACCCATAAGGGGGCACAACACAATTACAAGGGGCACACCACTTAAAGAAAGGATGCACATCACAGTATAAAATAAAAGTGCGTCTAGACACCAAGGCTCACAAGGAGCACCCAACACAAACACCCTAAGCTCACAAGGAGCACCCAAACCAAACACCCTCACATAATCACTCCTGGGCCCGCAGACTAAGCCAAGAAGTAGCCATAGCTTGCCTACTCTCAACATCCATAGACGCAAGCTTCTCCCGCATCCGCAGCATCTCCGTAGAGCGATCCGGAGAGAAAGCATCCAGTTTAGCACGACTCGTTCTCTCTACGATAGCATCCAATTTGGCGAGAAGCTTCTCATCGTGCTGCACACCAGACCTCAACCACCTAAAGAACCAGGCTTGCGAATCTTTCCTAGCAGCGATGGCAAGTAGCTTCACCACTGTGACAGCTCCAATAAGCTCGTTCTCAGCAAACTCAAGGGACGAACACTCATCAGAAATGTCAGAGATCGACGAACACTCAGACATCAACGAACACTCGTCACCCTCCAGCGATGCAGACCCAGAAACCATCGTCGTGGCAGGCTCAAACACTATAGGAATGGGAACCGACACCGCAGGAACCACCAACGAAGAAACTGCCCGTCACCGGCAGCCGCAAGAACCACCAACGTAAGAGGGCCATGATCCGACGAAGAAACATATCCATCACCGGCATGACCAGAAGCCAAGATAGAGCTGGAGTCAGACACCCCATCAGACCAGACGAACCTCGTCGAAGACACTGACGAAGAAGCCTCCTGGAGTCAACTCTGTTCGTCGATCACCGTTGAAGACTCGTCAAAAGAGCCAGACACCATCAAGAATGATCGTCGGCCACCATGAAGTCGAAACTACTCATCGACACCAACGAAGCCTCCGTCAAAACAGGGCGAGCACACGCACTCGACCTAGAAACCGGCCCAACCGAAGCTAAATCGGGTAGGCCTAAACCGAACTTCCCCAAACCCAGGCTCAAACAGAGAAGCCCTAAATGCTTCCTCTTCATCCTCCTACCCAAAGCTGCCACTCTCACTAGAAGAGACACCGGACGGCCACACTCCAATTCAAAACACTCCCATGCAAATCGCACTTCCTTTCCATCGTTCCCCAACTCAAATCTGTATGCCGTCGGTAAGAGGACGACCTCCTGCAACGAAAGGAGTTGAGGCCCAACCGAGACCACCACCTTGCCGGAAGAAGAGCACAGCGCCTCGGCGTAAGTCCTTCCGGTTTTAATCCCCTGATGGGAACCACCGCTAGGATCCTCCAACACAGAACCCTTCGATGAGGACCCAAAAGCACTGGCCAGCGCCACCAGCAACAATCGGAGCTTGGCCACAAACCTACACCAACCCCGCCCAGAACGAGCCTCAAGGATCCAAATGATTCCTTTCCGCTCATCATCCACAAAAGCCACCACCTCCAGGAACCTCCTAGCCTTGTTACAACCCCCTCTCACCGTCATTGACTCCCTACCTTCGCTAGAAGACTTGACAAAGTCCACCAGCACCGGAGATCGAGACGCCTCTTCCACCGTCACAGCCACCTAGGACGCGCCTCTCAAACCCACCAGAATAAGCCCTAAAAAGCCCTTCCTTCTTTCCTCCAGACGAAGCTGAGAAGCCTTCGTTGAAAAGAAAAATGTTTTTGCCTCCATCGTAAACCTCCTCTCCATACTGCTCTCATTCCGCAAAGACAGAATGCCGAACTCAAACGGATCACATCTTCACACGCCACTGCAAGGGCCGAGAAGGAGAAAACCAAGAGCTCCGATCATCTTACATTGTCGCTAGAGTGAGATCAAGGAGCAATTTTGAAAAAATTTGAAAAAAAACTGAGGAGAAAGAACGGAAAACTTGTACAATTACATGTACAAGTAGAAGTTTACAAGCAAATTGTGTATGTATATATATATCATAGAAAGTACATTTGAAAGTAGATGCAAGCCTATTGTAAACTTGCTGAATAGGTGGAGGGGATAACAAAACAAACTAAAGAAACCAATGGTGACAAACTTTTCCAATTACCATTAATGACAAGTTATACATGCACGCACACATACTTATTAACAGAAAAGCATAGATAAATGCCAAACCTCCTCAATAAGACGCCGTCTCTTTCCTCCAGCTCGATTCAACCTACTAGGAGCATATTGTGTACATCCAAGACCAGAAATAGAATTTGCAACTAATCTGCAACAACAAAGGGCAGCATCTTTTCGTGTGGCTCCATCCTCATCATCCAAATATACAACAACTGATTCTCTTGCAAACTCAAGAAGGTCATGACCCTAAAACATACACTAGCTTCTTAGTGAACCAAAGGTGCAATAAGGATCCATGTTAGATGATAATTTGTGGACATACCTTGAAATTAAAACGAGCAAGAGTCTGCAAAGCGAGTGGCACTAAGGCTGAACCACTAATATCTGAAGCCTGCTGAGCGGTATTCATCATACTTCCTCTACCCATGCCAACAGCCGGCCTCCCTTGAGGATAATGGGATTTCGAGAGAACCATTGAAATGCAATCTAGCAACCGATCTTGAATAGTAGGGAGCAAAGATGGAATACTGACATAACAATCAATAACAACGGAAATTTAAAATCCCTCAAAGGACTTACACCCAAATGTATGAGAAAGAAGGTTCATGAATAACGCATTGTACCTGATAGTTATTTGCNCTAAATCGGGTAGGCCTAAACCGAACTTCCCCAAACCCAGGCTCAAACAGAGAAGCCCTAAATGCTTCCTCTTCATCCTCCTACCCAAAGCTGCCAGTCTCACCAGAAGAGACACCGGACGGCCACACTCCAACTCAAAACACTCCCATGCAAATCGCGCTTCCTTTCCATCGTTCCCCAACTCAAATCTGTACGCCGTCGGTAAGAGGTCGACCTCCTGCGACGAAAGGAGTTGAGGCCCAACCGAGACCATCACCTTGCCGGAAGAAGAGCACAGCGCCTCGGCGTAAGTCCTTCAGGTTTTAATCCCCTGATGGGAACCACCACTAGGATCCTCCAACACAGAACCCTCCGATGAGGACCCAGAAGCACTGGCCAGCGCCACCAGCAACAATCGGAGCTCGGCCACAAACCTACACCAACCCCGCCCAGAACGAGCCTCAAGGATCCAGATGATTCCTTTCCGCTCGTCATCCACAAAAGCCACCACCTCCAAGAACCTCCTAGCCTTGTTACAACCCCCTCTCACCGTCATTGACTTCCTACCTTCGCTAGAAGACTTGACAAAGTCCACCAACACCGGAGATCGAGACGCCTCTTCCACCGTCACAGCCACCTAGGATGCGCCTCTCAAACCCACCAGAATAAGCCCTAAAAAGCCCTTCCTTCTTTCCTCCAGACGATCCTGAGAAGCCTTCATTGAAAAGAAAAATGTTTTTGCCTCCATCGTAAACCTCCTCTCTATACTGCTCTCATTCCGCGAAGACAGAACGCCGAACTCAAACGGATCACATCTTCACACGCCACTGCAAGGGCCGAGAAGGAGAAAACCAAGAGCTCCGATCGTCTTACATTGTCGCCGGAGTGAGATCAAGGAGCAATTTTGAAAAAATTTGAAAAAAAACTGAGGAGAAAGAACGGAAAACTTGTACAATTACATGTACGAGTAGAAGTTTACAAGCAAATTGTGTATGTATATATATATCATAGAAAGTACATTTGAAAGTAGATGCAAGCCTATTGTAAACTTGCTGAATGGGTGGAGGGGATAACAAAACAAACTAAAGAAACCAATGGTGACAAACTTTTCCAATTACCATTAATGACAAGTTATACATGCACGCACACATACTTATTAACAGAAAAGCATAGATAAATGCCAAACCTCCTCAATAAGACGCCGTCTCTTTCCTCCAGCTCGATTCAACCTACTAGGAGCATATTGTGTACATCCAAGACCAGAAATAGAATTTGCAACTAATCTGCAACAACAAAGGGCAGCATCTTTTCGTGTGGCTCCATCCTCATCATCCAAATATACAACAACTGATTCTCTTGCAAACTCAAGAAGGTCATGACCCTAAAACATACACTAGCTTCTTAGTGAACCAAAGGTGCAATAAGGATCCATGTTAGATGATAATTTGTGGACATACCTTGAAATTAAAACGAGCAAGAGTCTGCAAAGCGAGTGGCACTAAGGCTGAACCAGTAATATCTGAAGCCTGCTGAGCGGTATTCATCATACTTCCTCTACCCATGCCAACAGCCGGCCTCCCTTGAGGATAATGGGATTTCGAGAGAACCATTGAAATGCAATCTAGCAACCGATCTTGAATAGTAGGGAGCAAAGATGGAATACTGACATAACAATCAATAACAACGGAAATTTAAAATCCCTCAAAGGACTTACACCCAAATGTATGAGAAAGAAGGTTCATGAATAACGCATTGTACCTGATAGTTATTTGCTCAAGGGCTTCTACAAGTGTAAGGGAAAGACCAGCTGAAAACATAACATCCAAGAGACCACGAACATGAGTTTCCATAGCTGGGCCCATAGCTTTCGCGATGCTTCCAACACAAGCCAAAGCCTCAGGAGAGGGTTTACCTCTACGTGGAGCAATCTACAGACAAAAGAAATTTATAACTGTCAGATACTATGTTCATTATCAGATTGATATGAAACCAACAAAATCTCAAACTGCACAGAAACTGTGATGAAACAAAAAACTAAATCTCTTGTGAAAACCGACATCAGAAGACAGGCATGGTAACATACCGCCTCACGTAAGTGAGATGTAATTCTTGGCAAATAGTGGACAAGTTCCCCGTCCAACGCACCAGCCATCTCCCCAAGGGCAGTGAATCCAGTGGCACGTTCAGCTGGTATTTGTAGAACTGCAAGAATATGATTCATGCATATCTGCAAGAAATTGCAGCCCCTTAACACACATGATTTGAGTAAGGACTCTGACCATCAGTGGTTAAATGAAAAAATGAAGCAAAGTAAACAAACCGTCAAGTAGTTTGTGACAAATCGATCACGCAGGAAATGTGCAATGCGAGGTAGAAGCGAAGTTATGCTCATGCGAACAAGCCGATCCCGGTGCTCTAGATATCTGAGAACAATGTCAGCAACTTCTCTATACCTTGACATCATGAATTCACCCGTATTCCTGCCCAGATGAAGTTCAATCAAATCTAACTCAGAAACCATAACCAATTAAATGATGACATGAAGACAATGGATAACCTGTAATATCGAAATGAGACAAAAGAATACCATACTTCTATTTTACCAAATGCTGGAGTATGTACAAAATTATTTCAGTTCACAAAGTCCAAATAGACTTGTTTCTTTCAATGAGTAAGATATCATTATGACTGATATATACCAATACTGACATTGGACACAAATCTGATACGATGCAGATACAAGGCAATTATTGAAAAACTGGAATACAATATTGATAGTGTATGTGTCTGATTTTTTATTTTTATTTTTTTGATAAGAAGTGTATGTGCCTGATTGCGGATCTTTGTTCTTCGTTTTCTCAATAAAGGGGGTTTCTCTTATATACTAGGGTTGCACCCCTTGGCGCTTTTAATGAAATGCATTACTTATCAAAAAATGATAGTGATAGTGTATGTTGATTAGGCAATAATATATACACACACACACCTATTTATACTTCTGTATATTGCAAGTTAATTTTTGGTTTAAATGATAAATATCAAGTAACTACCCTCTCAAGCCTACATCTTGAGTTATCTATAGAATACTTCTATACAAAAATAAATTTTTGGCTCTAACCATTTCCAATTCTTCCAAAAATATCTCCACAAAATAAGTGAAACCCAGTCAAATATTTATCCAGAAATTGCTTGTAGGCATCAACCTTAGGCAGTACTACACATTCTTACTCCTCTCCCTCAAAGCCCCATCAATCTCCTTAAAATATGATATCTTTACTAACTGACTGCCCCTATTTTGGTGCTTTCCCTTCTTGAACTCTCTGAGCAAGTTCCTCAACTTGCCCATGACCGTCTTCTTTGATCGATCAAACACTTGTTCCCTCATCTTCCCAAAGCTCTTCTCCCAGAAAGGCTAATTTGAATTCAAAATGTTTAAAATCCTATCGAATTCTCGGAACAGAAAATTTAAGCAGTGAGTCTCATTTGGGAAAAGGGGTTTTTAAAGCCATGGAGCACTCAATTGGAGAGGCTTATACCACTGAATCTCAAGGAGCGTTTAGTTGGAAATAGAGAAAAGAGGGTTTGAAGCCATAGAGGGATCTGAAAAAGAATATAAGTCTCTCGAATTGACTACTCTATGGCTTCAAACCCTCTTTTCTCTATTTGAAACTAAAGGCTCCACGTCTTGAGATTCAATAATATAAGCCTCTCCAATTGGGTGCTCCAAGGCTTCAAACACCCCCCTTCTTTTTTTCCAACCAAATGCTTCGTGTCTGATGTGGAGGCACCACCATCTAAGCAATAAGACTCCTCCAACCAGACAAGATTCAATTATAGAACATGGAATAATCCAAGAAAGCCAAAAGAGACCAATATCAAAGTCAAAATGGCTCCAGCTACATAAAAGCCTAAGAATAAGTGGTCTATTCCCATCTCTCTTGCACTTGTAGCATCCCATACCATCTTCTACATTCCTGAAACAAGAAGCAGCCACATAAGAACCTAAGCAAACGTCTAACTTAGAAACCACCCTTCGGTCCCACATCAGCAAAATGCCACCCAAAGCCCCTTCAGCAACCACATGACACCACTCCACATACGAGCATCTCCACAAACTCTGCACCAGGTTGGACGTGAACCGCGAAACCTTGGTCTCTTGAAGACAAACAATGTCCACCTTCCAAAGACTCAACAGATTCCTTACCCTCAATCTCTTACCCCCCTTATTCAACCCTCTCACATTATGCTTCATTAACAATATTAGAAACCCTCACCTGCTAATTGCTCCCTCCATTAAGCCCACTAGATTCTTCCACTTCTTTCCCATATTTCTGAATGATCTGACCCAGTGCCCCTGCTAATTTCCTCTCCTCCCATCACAAGACAGACCCACTATCCCACTGACTTCAAGCACAAGTTTCAACTCCTTCGCAGCAGGCGAGTCCAACTTCGCAGCCAGCGAGTCCGGAGCGACCCATAGAAAATTAGACAAGGCCGCATCGCCCAATGAAGCCTCATCACCGAGCTTCTCCCCCACCACATTCACAAACTCCCCTAAAATACCTGACTATTCAGACATTCCCATCGTCGGCCTCTCTCTCGCATTCTTCCCCCTTGCAGCCAAAAGCATAGACGGAGCCTCACCCAAAACACCAGCAGTCGACAGCCCCACGAACCCAAACAGAGGTGCCGCCAACAACTCAAGTGACATAATCTCCGATGAAATCACCTCCCGTTTCTGACCTGGAGATAGTTCTTCTCTAGAGCCAGCATGGATAGTTCCAGACCCCTCCCTTAAGCTTGTGACCCGCATCTTCTTGGGCTTGACATCCTTTCTTTGATATACTTACAACGGTTTGGGCTCAATTCTTGGGCCAAGCTCCACTTCCACTGTGCGACCCAACCCACCTGACGACGTGCTAACCTCCTTCCCCATCATCACCGTCACATCCTCAACTTCTTTGGAATAACTCATACTACCCTCCTCCTCCAACAGGCCCAGCCCCTCCACCGACAGGCCTAACCCACCAGAAATCCCCCCAGTCACCCCTCGCGTCCCCTCCGACACCGATCTTGTGAGGCCAATAGCTCCGGAGTATGAATCTTCGTGAGCCCTCACTTGATCGCCGAAAACCTGCTTCGAGGACGAGCCCATTGCTGGAGATCGCCAGCGACCGTCCAAGCAACCAATCACCACCAGCGAACCCAGACGTGCTGAAGACTCCGCATCTTTATCGGACAGCTTCTCAAACGCCATGGGCCTCTCAAACACTAGGCTTGCCTCAACACCATTTGGGCCTAATCCCGAGCCCGCGCCCACCTTCTTACGAGCCCAAGCCTTCTTTTTGGGCTTAAAACTCCTCGTGGGCTTGGGAATCCGGCCCACCACCCTGCTCCCCTGACCCAACCTAGAAGACTTCAAATTACTGAGCACCACGTCAAGCCTCTCAATTCTTGAGTCCACCTCACCTCTAAGCCTTCCCAGCCACTCCCTAATGTTACATAACTCCAGCTTTGCATTAAATGCAGACACCTCTTCGTGACTAACAGCCCTCTCATGTCCCTTCGTCAGCTCCTGGTTCAAAAAACACGCTACCCCATAGGAACCATCGCCTGCATTATGAACGCCGAAGCCCTCCGCATCTCCCCCGTCGATCCACCCACCTCCCCCATCGTGTTACCCAGTAGCTAATTGCATCCCGCCAACACCATGGAGTCGCACATGGACCTTGACTGAGGGTGGGACTTTGTCAAAGCCTTCTCCCGGACACCGCAATCAACCGCCTGAGCTTGTGTTACAGGTAGCTTTCCATCCTTTTTGGCTTTTTCCAGTGACGCCTCTTTCAGCCACCTTGGCACTTTGGCGATTGCCTCTTTGTCTACATAAAAGTAGTCCTCCTCCGGTTGTGTCCATAACCCCATCACTTCCACGTAACTCCGCCAACCGGGCACCACCTTCACCACCTTACTCTCCCTGAGTTCTCGTCCCTCCCTAAGAGACAAATTCCCCCTATTTAATTCCGCAATGAAATGTACCCAGCCCTGGCCAAAATGACCCTCTGGGATAAGAATGGTGCCACTTCTTCTCCTTCCATCAAACTCCTCAATCGTCAAAAAGCGACCATGCCTGTTCTAACATTTCTGAGCTATGATCCGTGGATACCCTGCTCTTGATTGATCCCAAAAGACCTCAAACGTTTTCACTTCCACCAACTCCTCCAATGAACCCACCAGCCATGCTAATTCATCCCTTTGAACGAAAATAGAGCTCTGTTTCTTTTTACTTCTTTCAAATATCCTCACCCCTGAAGCACCTCCCTTAATCAGCACTTCAAACTCCTTGGATTCCACAGACAATCTCCTAGAACCTTCCATGACACTGCCCAACCAGCCAAACGCTAAACCCCTCAGCTCCACGCGCCACCCACGCGCCTACTCAGGCAGAGAATGGATGAGAGAGAAGAGAGCAATGTTTTTAATTATTTTCAATGAACTGGAAGAGTATATACCAAAAAGAGTGACCAATGAACAAGGAGTAGATTCCAAGTTGAAACACAGAGAAGTATACGCACACCGGAACAATTGTAAAATCAAATTTGAACCCAAAATGGTAATCTGGTGTAAAGGGAGCAATTTTCACGTAGCTCATGGACTTGAACCAGAGAAAGAAGGATCATCATGACAAAACATGCACTTGAGTGAAGGGGAAAAACAATTTTCAATTAGAAATACCTAATCCTATTCCTCAAGCTTGAGCATAACCAATTAGACGAACTTCCCTGTGTCAGGATCATGGTTATGAGCTTTCATGATAACATACAATTGATAGGTACTGGAGCTCAAACCAAAACCAACATACTAAGTTCTTGAACATATTTATTTATGTTGTGGTTCAAAATTCTTCAAAATAACCACATCCCGACAAAAATTCCATAATTAGAACCAAAATTAATTTTATCTTGTAAGATACAGAAGTGAAAACAATAAGCACCGCTCAAACAATCAGTTACAAGTTTTATCAAAAGAAGGACACACACCAATTGATCTAAGTCTTAATGTAATGGGAAAGAGTTCCACTTTGCTACCACATGTACACATTGGACTTTGTCCTTTCAGATACCATAATTATCTCTACTAAATAGATGAGGTTCACTAGTAAAACTACAACAGTTACTCACATAAAACACATGCAAAGACTTCCACACTCCAAGTCATCCAGCTTATAGATTCATACAAAATGCATAAGCACAATAATAAAGATTATTAAAACATTTAAAATAATTGAACAACAAGAGAATTGATGTGTCTCCAAATTCTAATCTACAAAAGCTAGAAACACATACTATCCATCAAAAAATGCAAATTTAATCATGTCCACCAACCTCAAAAGCTCCCCAACTGCAAGTAAAGAACCATGTATACTGTGAACAGGAGCATTTTTACCCAATCCATTTTGTGTAGCCTCAAACATACGATAATACCTGACAAAGACAAGGAAAAATATAATGCAATTTCTAAATAGGCATCAGAAGCGGGGGAAAACAAATAGACTCAATTTCTGTGCCAACACTCATGGCCATGTACCAGAAAGCACAAGAGAGAAATAAAAAGAAGCAACAATGTGCAGAGCAACTTAAAGTCTAGTAAAGTTACATTTCAGAAAGATCACAGAAATTAAAATATTTTGAAACCCCATTAAACTGCTAAATATATACAACAAAATCCGTTTATACATAAAAACAAATGTTCCTACGTGTGCGTGAGTGTGTATGTGAGAGAGAGAGAGAGAGAGTGAGAATGCGAGAGAGAAACATAAATAACAAAACAATACGCCAAGGCCCTTTGGATTAATGGCATTAGCCCCTTTAATATGACAAAAAGTCTTAAGGATCACATCTTGATAGGATGGGTTAGAGTCTATAGCAATAATCTAAGAGGAGTGCTACACATATTCTCAAGTGTTCACTCCCAAGGGCACTCCCTAAAGTGGCAGTAAAAGTCAGCATTGGATGAAAAAACAAATGAAAGTACATGTAGCATCTAATGGTAATTTTCACTGCCACGTTAGGTAGTGAACACTTGGGTGTATGAGTAGCATTTCTCATAAACTAAAGAGCATAGGCTTATCACAAGCGTATGTGTGTAATAATCAAACCGAAGTCTTAAATGGACCATAAAGAATCCCCATGTGCAAGGACTGTAGACATAACCCAAAAAAATGACTCAAATGAATTCTTAACAATCCCCCCCAAAAAAAAAAAAACAAAAAAGAGGAAAGAGGAAAGGAAAAGAAGAAAAAGAAAAACACAAAAGTCACCACATATTCTCAGAAACTATGGACTAACCACTGCACACGCCAACGTGTCTCACGCTTTTCAATAACTTTAAGGCAAGCACGCAAAGCCTCCACAGCTTTCTCTCGAACAGCCACATTTGGATCCCTTAGAGCAACCCAGATAGCATCAACAAACTCAGATACATGAACATTGAACACTGTTGAAGCATTTTCAGCCATTTCCTACAATGAAAGCAAATATCAAGCAAACTCTCAGTAAGAAGAAACTTATTACAATCTAAACAAGGATTTTCCATAGCAGCAAATGTGCTGATCAAATGGTAATTTTCATCGAAACCAAGCTTTCTTAAAGCAGTGCAAGACCAGGAATATGAATCCTGGGTTTGCTTCATTTAAGCTATATCCTACAATGGTTATCTCATAAGTATGAGAATAAAACGATTTGGAATCCCAACAGAAGCCACGGCTTTGAGGTGTAAAACTACTATAAGGCTTTAAGGTCTGGGGATGCTAGTCCTTTTCCTTGGAGGAGTATATTGAAATCAAAAGCTCCAGAAAGTAGGATTTTTCGATTGGACAAAGGCATTAAGGAAGATTCCAACCACAAACAAACTTGAGAAAGCTTGGAATAATCATAGCAGATTGGTGATGCATTTGTAAATCGCAGGGAGACAATAGATCATCTATTTCTTTTTTTTTTTTATAAGTAATTCAGTCTCATTAGAAAAGCACCAAGGAGCACAACTCTAGTACACATTAAGTATACAGCAAATCATCTATTTCTTCACAGTGACATTGCTATGGAAGTGTGGATTCTTGTGCTTTGTTTGTTCAAGGTTAGGTGGGTCATGCCAAGAACAGTGGTTGAACCCTAGGCATGTTAGAAAGGATATTTCGAGAGCATTGTAGTGTTGGAATTCATTGTGCAATCCCTTAGTATATAATGTGCTTTCTTTGGAGGAAAAGCGTATACTTCTGCAAGGTGCAAGTTTTCAGTGGTGAGGCTGGAACTTTTCTTTTTAAGCTCTCTTTATGATTGGACGGCAACTACAGTCTACCAAATTAACATGTTGGAGTTCCTTGATCTTTTGATTTTTAGATATTAATTTTTATTTTTGGGTATTTCTCTTGTATACATACATCCTGTATACTACTGCTATGGCCCCTTTTTCTTATTTCACCTGTATACGTACATCATGTATGTTAATATAGATATTAATTTTTTATTTTTGCTTTTCTTATGCAATTTATTAATCATCATCAGAAATCTATAGCAAAAAGACTAAAATTTCCTCATATGATATGGGATGGTCTTCTAATCTCTAAATTAAGAGGAAAAACAAAATATCACCTAATTGTAACGACCAATTTCATGACTCAAAAAATCAATTTAATTTTTTATCAAGAAAAAAGATAAAATAAATCTTCCATCTACCTCATAGTCTTATGCTAGCCAATAACTGAGCTCAAAGGAACAAATGTCGCACTTACTTTCAAGATTAAGACAGCAGCAAATCGGCGATACTCTACTCTATCCCCACGAAGCCAATCCAGAGCAATTTTTACCTAAGAAAACAAAACATATCATACAGTTAAGTGCTCCCAAACAACCACATTACAAAGTACCAACTGAAGAATACGCAACAAACCTGGCGTTCAACTTCATCTGCAGTCATTGCTCCACCAGCCCTGGCTAGATGGCCCAGGACTCTACTAGCAAGTTCCAAAATATCGGTTTCCCGCTTTACCTCAAACACAGTCCTCATGTAACTAGAAAACTTCGAAACCTTGGAGGCATTCTCACCAAGTGCCACATCTATCAACTCATCAATAGCTCTTAAAGCCCCCAAATTTTCAGCAGGGTCATTACTTTCTAAGAGAGTAGAAATTCGATCATACAACTGATCCATAAAGCGAGAAAAAGCTTCTCCGCTAAGATCACGAGCTTCTTCCTCCAAATGTTTCCTTAAAGCTAATGGAGCTCCCTCCTACAAATAACAAAGTGTAATTCTCCAGTAAATCAAGCAAACACAACAAGTGATACTAAAATGGTAAACAAGCAATAAATTAAGCACATAAACCAATTCTCACAAGATACGTGAAAAAGAATTCAAGATAAAACATTGCAAAGTGCCCAAAGCTTTCTATTGACGACAAAACATAAAAAAGCTCAGAACTTCCTTCTATTTGTTAGAATGTTCAAAAGGAAAAGGCCTGAACTTTAGAGAGTGGGGGAAAAAGATGATATATGAAAAGAGTTCCAAAACAAAAGAAAACCAAGAGATAATTATCAATTGCCTCAACCTGAGCTGAGCTCAAGAAAGGTAATTCTACCATCAACTGAGAAACCCAAATAACACGAAGCTCAAAACTTTCACTTTCCCTTCATTTCCTTCACCTTCTCAACAATCAAACAGATAGTCAGGGAAAAGTTTCGAAATTGCCTTCATCCACATACTCATTTTCAGTAAGTGAGTAAAAAAGCTTTAAAGCCTATAAAAAAACTACTTCGAATTTTCCCTTCTTCTGATTCAATTTTTCTGGGCAACCAAAAGGAAAATGGCGAGAGAAAATTCGGTACCTTGGGGTTGCCACGGGTGCAGAGGTCAGAGAGAATTCGGTTGAGCGCGTCGAAGGTGCCGCCCCCAGCCCCGGCGGCAGCGGCTGCGGCGGCTGCGGCGCCAGCGGAGAAGCGAAGGGACTGTGACGTGGACGCCATGTGGCCCCCACAATCGAAGAAAAAAAACCCTAAACCCTCTCTCCCTCTTTGTCTCTCTATCTTTGGCTCAGATCTTCAAAGTTCAAGGCATCGAAGGAAGCGGAACACGGCCGTTGTGTACGGCTTTTTTGGCTATAGACGTAATGAGTACGCGTGGTGACTGGTGAGTGTGTAAAGAAGCTGGGGATTCCACGCACAGATTGATTTGTTTCAGGCCGGAAAGCAAAACAAACGTGGTGGGTTCTGTGTCTGATGCTGATGATTGATGACGAGGGAGGACCGGGTGGTCAAATCCCCATGCAATTTCAAAAAAATATATATATAAAATAAAATAAAAATTGAATTGTCAAAAAAATATATATAAATTTTTAATTTTTATAGGGTGTTTTTATTTTTATTTTTATTTCTTTAAAAAAAAAATTTAAAAGTGAAAATAATTTTAAGTATTTTGTGTTTAAAATTGTTTATTAATTTTTTTTGTTTAGGGCAAAAATTTGAGTAAAATTGGTCATTTCATCGAAGATATTTAAGAAGAGTTACATCAACTGAGATGCAAAGGATTACACATATAAAAAAGAATAATAATTCAGCTGCTCATAGTCTTATCAAAGAAGCTATTTTAACTATCGTAGATAAAACTTGGATTGATAGAATTTCCAATTGCGTCTACCAAATAGTAATTATGGAGCTTTTGCCCCTACTTGATTAATGGAAAAATGGACAGCACCTCCAAATGGCTGGTTGAAAGCCAATTGGGATGCGGCATTCAATAAGGAGCAGGGCTGGACAGGGGATAGGAGTGGTGGTCGGAGACTCACAGGAATAGCTGGTGGTTGCTGCTAGATGCACGACGCACATTGGGATGCCGAAGCCAGTAGCGGGGGAAATCCTAGCAGCATGCCATATTGCCATACATCCCAGTGATGCCAAGAACTCAACGTGAAAGATATCAAATTTGAGGGGATGCATTAATTACAGATTGTGAACGCTATGAAATCTAAGGAACATAACTGGAGCCGCTATGGTTATTTGGTGGATGATATGAAGACAATTCTGAGCTCTTTTCATAGTTGGGAGTGCTTCCACGTAATTCATCTTCTCAATATAATGTAGCAGCTCATACTTTGGCGAGGGTGGCAACCAGACAAGTCACGGATATTTTTTGGAGGGAAGAAATTCGTGCATGTATACGTGATGTAGTTTTGAGGGAGCAGTCTGCTTCTTCTTTTACTTGATTTATTAATAAAAGTTTACAACTTTTTCTTAAAAAAAAATTTTAAAAAAAAAAAAAAACAATGATGATTTCAATAAAGTCTCATTTTCGTTAAAATGTATAATAGAAATATTGTTCACGAACGATGCCCATTTATGAATGATTGAAGAACAAATCTTTTCTGAGGAAATGACACAAAAGTAAATTATAATATTGCCAGATTAAATAATCGGCTATAAGCCTTTAAACGACACGAGACCATATTAGTGGAATACAACTTTCTTGTTACAGTGGAATATATATATATAGTCATGCACAGAATTGTTTATTCTATGGGACTTCACTTGCATAGAATCTATCTAATTAAATTTTATAATTTAAATGGTGTATATGTTATTATATTACTAAAAATAATTTAATTACTTGATACTATGTACACTATTAAATGTAATAAAATTCTCATATTTCTTATGATGACTTCAAGTTTTGTTTTCCTAAGCACTAGTGACAGTAGAGCTAAATAATAAATTATGGTCATTAATTGGACCTACTTAAGTAGTACTTTATCTAAGCCGGCGAGAAGACGACTCGTGAAACTTATAAACACATTCATCTCCCGCACTTTGGCCAATGTGGGACAATGGCCACTTTCTCTCTCTTTGCTCATACTCCTTGCGTATTGCATAGAAAAGGAAATAGACATTGTCTCACATCGGGCAAAAAGAGGGAGATGGATGTGTTTTTTTCAAGGATAGAGTTTTTTTCTAAATCGGGTTAGAGAGACTTTTTTTAATTCAGTCTATAAAAATAATATTTGTCATTTGAACATGTAAGATGTACTTATTTTTTTAATACGAAGAATAAAATTGAAATAAATAATATTAAAAATTCATGTGCATATCACATATTATTAAAAAAAAATGAACACATTATTTTTATAGACCCATTGAAGAAAGTTCTGCAACTCAATTTGATAAAAAACTATTCATTCTTTCTGTAAACAATTATGTGGATGGGGAATCTTTATAGGTCTCACCTATCAGCCCTATTGCCACTTTCTCTCCCCTTTTCTATTCCGCTTTTAAGTATTGCGTAGGAAAATAATAAATAGCTGTAAAATCTGATCCGATATAAAGCTTCGGCCTTTGTGGCTTTGGTTTTTTGTTTTTTTGTCCTTATTTTGGTGGACATAAGATGTTTGACAAAAGAGTAGATCAAAACTTTAACGAATTTGATTAATGTGAGAAAATAATAATAATAATAATGTNGATTTAACTACCTCTTGAGAACGCGTAGGAAAATAATAAATAGCTGTAAAATCTGATCCGATATAAAGCTTCGGCCTTTGTGGCTTTGGTTTTTCTTTTTTTTTTCCTTATTTTGGTGGACATAAGATGTTTGACAAAAGAGTGGATCAAAACTGTAACAAATTTGATTAATGTGGGAAAAATAATAATAATAATGTTTTGTATAAAAAAGTAAAAAAATTTGTTTTGTATTGATTTTTATTTGAAAAATAGTAATAAAAAAGTGATTAATGTGACATAAAAAGTAAAAATATTATGGTTAATTTTCAAATGAGTTTTTTGAAATTTTGGGTCCGGTCGAGCCTATGCCTGGAGTGTGTTAAATGGCCATAAAATGGGTATAGAGTGGGCATAAGACAAGGCAAACAATGCTCGTGATTGCGTTTTTTAATTACTTCGTGTTGACCAATAGAGAAAGAAGCATATAACCTAATTCTCTTTGATATACATATTTCTTTTAACATATTTTAGAATAATCACCTATCGGTGCAAAAGAGGAATAAATAGGTAATTATCTACCAGACTAAGCAATCATAATATGTGTAATCTTTACTGTTAATGCAAATTCATATGAATATAGTGCCTATATAAAATTGAATGGAAAATTGACATGTACATTGAACAAGCAACTATTGTTCTTAATATTAGTCACTATTAGATAGTATCTTAGCAATAAAATAAAATAAGTAGATGTGAATTCATTTACCTGTTGCGACATAGCCAAGTGTTACCAAGAGTTTCGGTTTGTGAAGTATCCTTTGTTTCTGACCAAAATCTTTGTAACTCCAAAGTCACCCGTGTGTGCAACCATGTCATCACCTAGAAGGATATTGGTAGGTTTCAAATCAAAGTGCACCACATATTTTGATTGACCGTGGTGAATATAGTCTAATGATGATGCAACATCAACCATATCGTTTACTCTTTGAAGAAGATTCAAGTAGTAGTTATAAGAGTATAGCCAACTTTCAAGGCTACCATTCGGCACATAATGCAATATTAAAGCTTTGAACTCGAAGTTGGAGCATGTACTTATGACCTTTATAAGATTCCTATGACAAATTGTCCATAAGACTTTGCATTATGCATCGAAACTTTTGAAAGCACCTAACAATTGTAAATTTAGAGCTTTAATAACAACAGTTGTCCCGCCAACCAACATCCCTTTATACACAACCACAGGGCCGGCTAGACCACTAGGCGAGTGGGGTGCTCGCCTAGGGCCCCCAGATTAATAAGGCCCCCCAAAAAAAAAAAAAACCTAAAATATATATATTTTTTATTTATGGCCCATTTTTTCTAATAAGGCCCCAATTTTATTATTATTTTTTGGGTAAAGTTCATATTCCCCCCTCAAACTACCACCCAATTGACAATGTCTTCCCAAACTTTTAATTGTGACAATGTCCCCCCCAAACTACCAAAACATTGTCAATGTCCCCCTTTAGGCTAACAAAAAGATTAAAATGCCCCTATATATTTCTCAATAAAACAAAAATACCCCTATAAACTCAAAAAACAAATTATTTAAAAAATGACAAATTTAATTTAAAAATAACGATTTTCAAATATATATATTTTAACGAAAATTATTTTTTAAACTAATTTTTTTTAACAAATTTTTTAAAAATGATTTTTTAACTGAAATTTTTATTTAAAAGATTTTTTTTTTCTTTTTTTTTTTTAGAAAAAGAAAATTTTTATTTTCTTACACGGAAATTGTTATCTTTTTTAAAAAACAGAAATTTTTATTTAAAAAAGTTATAAAATTAAAAAAAAAATCAATTTTTATAAAACCACCCTTTGGATTTTTATTTTTTTTTTTATGTTTGTTTCTAGAAGTTTTACTATTTTTTTTTCTGAGGGTAGTTTCGTTATTGGGGAGAACATTGACAATGTTTTGGTAGTTTAGGGAGGACATTGTCACAATTGAAAGTTTGGGGGGACATTGTCAATTTAGTGGTAGTTTGAGGGAGGTTTGTGGACTTTCCCCTTATTTTTTTTAACAAAAACTTAAGGCCTCTAATCATGATAAGTAAGTAATTTTAAAAAATGCCTCAATTTACTTAATAAGCCCTAATATAATAAGCCTATGGTAAAATAAGGCCAATTAACCCACAAAAGCAAATATCCTTATACTTAAAAAGGTGTATGCATGTATTTTTTTTTTTTTTTTGTGGGTTTTTTGATAATTTTTTTGGTAGGTATTGTTTGAAATAGGTGTATCAATGAGGTGCGGATTCATAAAGATTTTTTTTTTTTTTGTAATGTTTATTTTTGTGCTTGATTTTTCTTGTGGGTTTAGTATGGGTTCTTGTCAAATTTTTTATGGGTTTTGATTAAAAGAAATAATAATAAGGCCTCATTTAAGAGTTTTGCATAAGGCCCCCATAAAACATTGAGCTGCACAGCCAAATCCTCCAACCCCAAGCAAGTTGCTTTCATAAAAGTTATTTGTCCCTTGACAAAGCTCTTGATATGATATTATTTCGTGCTTCAATACGTGCAATGAATTACTCACACAAAAAATAAAAAATAAAAAAAATACATGCAATGAATTAAATAAACTTGGAACCTGCACTTTACTTTCCCGATGAATTCTCAACATATAGACCAATGCTAGACAAATTATAAATATTGAAACAATGGTAGGAAGAAGATATTTGAGCAAACTCTGTTTTTCCTTTGATTTTTTATAGCTCGGGGCTTGGACAAGGTGGAATTCCAAAAATTAGATTACCACAAAGTGATCTATTTCCTAAAAAATTATTTATTTGTGAAGTTTGCAAATGGTCAACTTGATATCTTATGATAACTCATTGAAAAATACAGCCAAGTACTTTATGTTAAAGTAATAGTTAAGTAATTAAATTTACATCTTCCTATCAGTTTAAACTTTTGGGATAACTAGTAATTTAACATGGTATTAGAGCCAAATGTCCTAGATCGAATATTGACACTGTTATTTTACCCCCATAGGAAAAGATAAATTTAATCACTTAACCATTACTTTAACATAAAGTATTTTGATATATTTTTCAATGAGTTTTGAAATAACTGGTAATTTAACATGGTATCAGAGCCAAAGGTCCTAGATCGAATCTTGACTCCATCATTTCACCCCGTCCCCCCATTTTCAATTAAATATTTCATGCGTTGAACCTTACATATTGAAAGGGAGTTTGAGACCACACGTGAGAGAGAGTGTCAAAGTAATGGTTAATTGATTAAATTTACTTATTCTTATTAGTTTAAGTTTTTGGGATAACTGGTAATTTAACAATTTAGATATGAAAGTGCCTCAAGAGACTTGGGAATTATATTAGATAGATTATTATATAGGAGGTTTAACACAACTAATCATTTCAAATCTCCAAAAGAGTATGGAATGTCTTATTGAAATGAGTTCCTTGACGAATCAAGATAGCTTAAGCTTTCAAAAGCTCCAATTATGCTTGGAATATTCTCAGTAATATGGTTTTCAGATAAATCCACAAGTTCAATAACATCCATTTTTTTTCATGTTTGGAGATAAATGTCCACCAATAAAATTCAATGATAGGTCCAAAAACAATAGATTCTCGAGGCTCCAAAAATTTAATGGTATTGGTGATTCCAATCAATTAGAAGCCAGGTATAGCCCTTGCAGAAGTTCGAGGTCTGAAATGCAATTTGGGATGGACCTAGAGATTTTGTTATTTGAGAGGTCTAACTTGCCTAAGTTCTTTAACGGACATATATCTTCTGGAATGATAACAAACATATATCTTCTTGAATGATTCCTTCATTTTATTTGAGCAGGTGGGTCTCGTATACCCTTATCATAATACCCAAATTAGAGAAAAATGCTAAATATCCGAATCATATGAGATTAGGGATATGAGGTGTCAGATGAGGTGCCTTGCATTTATTCACCAACCTTATCGTGGGCCCCATACCATTATAGTTACTTTTACGGATTGGGATCCCCAACAATAGTTATGGAATTGTCCATCAAAAATGGCAAAAATGAGGTGGCCGGCCACCCTATATATATATTTTGTTTTATATATATTTTTTTCAAATTTAAATAATTTATTTTTTATGTTTTAATTAGTGTGACACATGGCAACGTATATACCGTTGGATGAGATTCAATGGCCATGATTTCAGTCATTTTTTATGGGCAATTCCTCAAGCTATTGCTAGGGATATCAATCCTACTTTTACATCACATACTTTTTGACTTATGTTTCTCTTTCACACGTCCATTGCCTTTCCATTCATTAAGCTTCTTCCAGAAGCTTTAACAAAAAGGCTTTGTTGTTTCCTATTGAAGCCATTCAGTCATTACGGAAAGGAGACGCATCAACTTTAGTTGAAGTATAGAAAACGAAGAAAAGCTGAAGTTGCCGAGAGAGAGACTTGTGTTGCTGAGAGAAGAAGAGATGCACCATTTTTTCTTTAGTTTGATCTCACGTTTGGAGCGCTGAAAAGCTTAGAGAATTTTAAAAAATATTTTCTCTTTTGTATTTAATTATCTTTTGTGTGAGAGTAAGATTGTGGTGTATTGGAACTTTTGGGTTTGAGTAATTTTGTTTGTACTACTTCTGTACGTCATATTTTTGTTAGTAAATTTCTCATGAATCATCTCCACTAGTGAATGTAGGCTTGTTAAGTCGATTTACTTAAATCTTAGCGATTTACTTAAATCTTAGCGTCCTATGTGGTTGTGATAATTTTATTTTGCACTTTTCTACTTCTTCGGTGATCGAGGATTTGCATTTGTCACAACATGGTTCAATGGTTCATGTCCAAGTTATCATCTTATATACAAGAGGCCTGCCAATTTATGTGCTGTGTAATTAACGAATCTATCAATCACCTGTTAAGTAAACTACTCTGTGATCTCAATGCATTGGTGAATTTCTTGAACTCTCCCCCCCACACACACACATACACACAGACCCTTCACAGAAGTCCCAATGGGTGGCCAGGGGACTTGTTTTGGCATGGTGAATATCCTTCCTTGGAAGGCATGGATCGCCAAATGATGAAAACACCTTAAACAATAAATGACAAATCTGGAATTTCTAGTTAGAAAAGAAAAAAAAAAACAAATAAAGAACAATGCATTGGTGAATTTCTTGAACTCCCCCCACACACACATACACACAGACCCTTCACAGAAGTCCCAATGGATGCCAGCAGGCCAGGGGAATTGTTTTGGCATGGTGAATATCCTTCCTTGGAAGGCATGGGATCGCCAAATGATGAAAACACCTTAAAGAATAAATGACAAATCTGGAATTTCTAGTTAGAAAAGAAAAAAAAAACAAATAAAGAACAATCTGTTGAGATGTATTCCTAAAATTTGGAGAGTAAAAAAATGATGCAATTATACGATTGACAGAGGCAATCAAGGAAATATTTTACTTGGCTCAAGATCAAAATCAGAAGGATCTTGAATTAGAAACAGAAAAACTACTGATTAGTAGAGGTTACAATGACAGAGTTTTACAACCATTCAAACTAGAAAAGGCTACTAATTAGTGGCTAAATTCACAATAGGATTGCGTGCAGCTACGCAATGGAGAGCAGACAAAACTAGTAGTCTGGTCATCATGGAGAAGTGACTTGCTTTCTGATTCTACTTGAGCGCCTAACTGGAGTAATAATAGTATTCTCCTCGTCTCCATGTCCCTGACAAACCAACAAAAGCAAGATATATGAGCACCGCTAAGTGTTAAGTAGGCTGCTATACGATTATCATAAAACTGAATCACTGTGACGGTGAAAATTAGTCTTTGCTGTCATATCATCAAGTTGAACAGTAAACGTATAAATTAAAGGATGGCAATTAAATACTTACATGCTTGCTCGGGACCATCTCATAAGTGGTAAAACTTCCATAAGAAGGAGAACCCATGGAGAACTCTGAGGAAGAAGGGGCAAGTGATTCCCTCTTATAGTTATTTCTGGGCTTCCTCCTCTCCTGGCTCTGAGCTTCACTTGACCCTTTCAGTTCTTTCTTGCTGTAAGAGGTGCTCCTCTCAAAGCTCTGAGCTTCACTTGATCCCCCTTTCAGTTCTTTCTTGCTGTAAGAGGAGCTCCTCTCAAAGCTGCTCATTTCCGAAGGACATGATTCTCCAACCATGTCCACCTCGGTCGGCAAAGATGGTCGTCTCTCGTGGAAATTATGCTCAATGCTCACTGACATTGGACTGGAATCAAATTTCTTAGTCAACAGTGGTTGCTCTACATTGATTGCAGCACTTGGGGTTGTGCTTTTTTTGCCTTTCTTCATGTAGATGAAACCTGTAGCAATAAAGGCCAAAACCAACAAAGCAATTCCCAGCACAGTCTCTCTAAATATCTTATTTGTTGTCCCATTGATTGAAAACTCCCCAACTTCTGAGCTCTGTAGATTCTCTGTTGAAGCATCATTCAATTCTGAGCTTTCAGGATTCTTCTCATCTACTTTGACAGACTCCATTTTATCAAATGAAATGATCTCATTTTCACCTTGGAGTTCAACAGCTTCAGAAACTTCAGATTGAGTTTCTTCCCCCTTTGAAACCATAACTGGCTGTTCCTGGTAGTTTACATTATCAGCAAGAACAACTTCTTCCTGGGTCGTCTTCGCTTCTAAATTATCTGCTTGAATAACCTCAGCCTCAAGAGCATGAAGCGCTTCCTCAGATTCTGAAATAACCTCAGGCTCTTGAGCCGGAAGCACTTGCTCTGATTCTGAAATAACGTCAGCCTCTTGAGCCGGAAGCACTTCCTCTGATTCTGAAGAAACATGCACTTCTGAATTATCTGCTTGAATAACCTCTGCCCCAAGAGCCTGAAGCACTTCCTCAGATTCTGAAGTACCAAGCTCTTCTGAAACCACTGAAGTAACATGCTCTTCTGAAATTTCTTCAATCTCTTCATATTCCGGGTCATCAAATCCTTCTAAAGCCTCTCCAATGTCCTCATCCACTTCAAGCTCAGGCTGACCCTCCTCATCTAGCGGTTCAATGTGAACATTTTCTTTATGACTGTGATCAAACAGGATATACCCATCAAGGGGTATATCCTCTGACAAAGCAGTCAAGTTACAATAATGCAGGGGTACCGAAATAGGCACTCCTCCGAAATTTGGCATCAGCTCCGAGACAAAAGAGATAGAATTAGCATACCACAGCCAAAAATTTCTAGCTAAGCCATCCAAATTTGCTTTTGCTGATTCAGCAATTCCAGATGAATCATAAATCTCAAAAAAGCTAGACTCTTTAAGCACAGAGGAAGCAATGACTGGAGACTTGGTAACTGAGATTGATAAACCAGCCAGTGAGAGAATCAAAAGCAGCACAATGAACTTTGATCTCGTAAAGAACTGTGGCTTAGATTTCTCTTTTGCTTCAGCAGTCTCCTTTGGCAATTGAGTACTAATGGGGGTTGGCTCAGAAACATCCTCGCTTTCTTCCTGAGAATCCTCAGACACAAGGACCTGAACATCGCTTTCTTCCTGAGAATCCTCAGACACAAGGACCGCTTCTTGTTCTTCTTGTACCATTTCACCTGAAGAAACATCGTCGTTTTCTTTCTGGGAATCCTCGGACTGGGTCTCTTCTGTAACTTCAGTGTCGGAAAAGCTTTCCTCGAGTCGCCTGCCATCACTTTCCTCGTTGAGATAACTCTCAACTCGAGGATTTGGTCTGTAATGAAGAAACTGAGGCCTCGGGGAGAGGAAATTGGTTTTGGGATCATAGGGAGGAATTGAAGGGTCTGCATCAAGAGGCGCTAAGGTCGTCGGACACGACCACGAACACGAAGAAGTTGGACTAATTTTGAATGTTGGGTCAAGATTAACGCAATCTGGTTCGTCGGTGACAGTCGCTGGTTCGTCGGTGTCAGTCTCTGGACCAAGGACCTCCTCACATCTCAATGCTTCCGAAGTAAAAAAAGCCGTAAAAGTTCC
This sequence comes from Carpinus fangiana, assembly GCA_006937295.1. Classification (NCBI taxonomy): domain Eukaryota; kingdom Viridiplantae; phylum Streptophyta; class Magnoliopsida; order Fagales; family Betulaceae; genus Carpinus; species Carpinus fangiana. The sequence continues at coordinate 3,526,098 of CM017322.1, forward strand.
CTCCTTGTCATCATCCGAGGCCTCAATCTTGTTGTTCTCTTGCAAACCAGCATCAGCCTTTGCATTATCTTCAATATGTTCCACTACATCGGAGAATCTCACCAACCGGAATGGTTTTTTTTCGTTGGAGAGCGAAACAGAAGTCCGAGCTGGCTCGTTCCTATCAACCAGTATCTTCTTTCTTGGAGACGCGGCAATCTTGGAAGCCGCTGAGATCGTTGGGGACATGAAATTCTTTGCGCCCCTAGAAGAAGACGCCGGTGATCGGACTTTTCCCAGAATTGGATTCTGGTCTTTTGTATTTTCTTTGTCCTCGTGACTCCCCATAGAGTTTCTTCGAGAAAAATCTGCAACAATCACCAAGGAAAATAACATAAAAAAATAACCGCATACACATAGTTAAGCCCCGACTGTTCAATTCTGAGAAAATTTTGAGGAAAATAGATAAAGAACTTGCTACTAAGCTGTACAGAATAAGGTCCATTTCTTGTAAATGAAAATATTTCCTAGGAAAAATGATCCATTCCTGGAAAAGTAAAGAAAACAGAAAAATTGCTTCTTTGAAAAATGATTCATCATGCTACAATAGTACAATGTTTTCCTAGCAACTCTTTCCCATCCAACCGATAAGATATGGAAATAACCTTACAGAAAATGATTAACACATAATATTAGAGCAAGGTTCCTTTTCTTGTCTTTCTATCTTGAAAATCCAGCGAACAAATAAACGTAGGCAATCAATTTTCCCTATCAAAATTCAATTTTCTCCCACTTTCTTGGCAGCCAAACAGAAAATATCATTATCGTAAAGGGAGCCAGAAAAGAAAGAAATGAAGCGCGTGAAAGAGAGTGAGTCGAACCTGAAGGACTATTAACCGGAGTATTCGGATTGAAGCCTCTCGGGTTTGCAACAATTGAGGGTTTCGTAAATGGGCTCCCACTGAAACTCCTTCTCATGGGGTTGCCAAGTTCTGAGTTTCTTGAATTGAAATTGGCTCGGCTTGAAATTGTTGGTGTAGAAGAAGATTTGTTTGAAGGCGCGGCCATGGATTTCTCAGAGAACAATAATGGGTCGCTGGTGATTGTTCAGAAAACCAGAGAGAGAGAGAAAAAAATCTGTAGACTGTAGCAAGAAAGGCAAGGTTTCGTGAGGATCTTGAAGGATTGCAATTAGAGAGAGAAATATGGGAGGGGGGGTACGTGGAGGATTTGATGTAACGGCTAGTTTTCAAAGTGAGGGGAGTTTGGAAATTTAAATGGGAGGCTTTTTCGACCGTTGGGGAAAATATTTGAATAGTCCAAAGGGGAAGAAAAGGTTTGTAGCCGTTAAGATCATGAACTAGATTGTGAGAAGTAGCCGTTGACAATCTCTAACTTTAATTTTGTGGCTAAAGGTGTAAATGTTTGCATATTGAGGGATTTAATAATGGGTTTGCTAGGCGTTCTCCCGGCGTTCTTTTAGTCTTATATATAACATAATTTAAAAAAAATATAATTGTAGTACATTTTTTTACCAATATATTAATTTTTATGAGTTAATAGTTAGGTTTTAATGCTTTAAAACTTGTTTTTTGATTCAAAACTAAAACTTAAGGGTGGAAGGTTAATCCTTTTAGGGATAATATCACAAAAAATGAATTTGATCATCCTAAATTTAGTGCTAATGCCTCAATTTTGATTCTAATGTCTCAAAGTTAATGTTAATGCCAAAAAAAACCGGTGATAGAGGCCATTATAATTCTATTTTTTATTAAATCATATTTTATATAAGACTAAAAGAACACTATAGGAAAAACTCCTAACATTTTTCTTTAATAATCTTTACCAGTAGCATGGGATGGTAAAATATTTTTCTTGACTTTCATTCGGACAGAAATGGAAAATATCTTAGAATTCAAATTTCATTAATGGCATGATTGATACTCCCATTCAGATTTCATTAATGGTTTCTCGATTCAAAAAGAACGACCTATTTTTACTTGGTTTTAAAGTTTAAAATACAAAATGTAGTTATAGGATAACTCTTTTTTTTTTTTTTTACGTGTCCACATAAGAGAATGTAGAATTCGGACTAGTGACATTCACTTTATTAAGTATAGTCACAGCTAATTGAGCTATTTTTTAAAAACTAGTTATAAGGTAACTCAATCAATTAAGGATCACGCTTTATGAGAATGTCATAGTATTTTTGTACTTTATGAAGCTAAGGTTGTATTTTTGTACTTTATGAAGCTAAGGTTATTAGCTTGAATCCACTATCTCTCATTCATTTGTGAAGACAAAAATAAATAAATAAATAAACCCACAAAATGTAGTATAAAAAAGTATTCATTCATTAGGTTTTCATTCTTGAACTTATAGTTCAAAATATACCCATGGTTTCTTAAATTTAAAAGTATGTGCTATAATTGAATTTAATTGTACTTAGGGTTAAATACAAAAGTGGCTCTAATGCTTTTGGTGTGTATCAAATTAGTCTTTGAGACAGATAAAATTACAATGACAACACCAAGAATAATTTCAAGAGGAGGGAAGATCTAGATCTAGATCTTTCCTCTTTTCCTTTCATGGTAGCAGTACTCGGTGTCTTCTCTTTAAGCTCATTCGTTCTCCGTTTCTGGGCGGGTTGCTTTAGATCTATTTTGTAAATCTAGATCTATATCAAGATCCAGTCTCTTCAATCTTATATCTGATTGTCTTCTTTGGCCAATGAGTGTCTTCCGAAGGGACGTCTACGATGCCATGCTCCTCCGCTGCTACTTGTGGGGTTTTTGTTTTGTTTTTAATTTTTTTGTTTGTGTTGGCCTTTGAGTTGATAATGGATTTGTTGTCCTGGCCTTTGGGTCGAGGATGTAATAGATCGGTATGGGGGCTTAACTCTCATACCTGAATTTTTTGTTTTTAGTTGTTTTTATTTTTGTTTTTGTATTTTGGCTATCAATGTTTTAGATCTAGTTTGCACGAAGCAGATCTGTACATGAGTTAGTAGAAGCTTAAAGTTATTTTTATAACTTTGTAATTTTCATAGCTTTTGGCTATAATTTCTCAGAGTTGTATGCTCAATGATATAAAAGCTTTATACTCGTGAAATTTTATCAATGTAAGTTCCATATTTTTCCAAAAAAATAACAAAAATAGTCATTGAAATTTTAAAAGTGATAAAATTAGTCTTTGTAATTGTTGACACTTTAAATAGTGAAAGACTATTGCTGCTCAACTATATTTGATATAATCGGTGGTGCTTGATAACCCTTTCTAAGATGTACTTTTTAGGGGTTGTTAAACAATACAAACATCTTCACACGCTGTCTACTTAAAAAAAATGATTGTATAGAAAGTGGTATTGAAAAATAAAAAGATTTTATTTTGTAGTAATTTTGTTTTTTGTTTTTATGATAATAAAAAATAAATGTTGTGATATAAAAGGTGAATAATATGATATAAAAGTAAGAATGATGTGAATCATTTGATGTTGGTTGTTTTGATGAATGAAGTGAATAGTCTTTGTAGGTGGTGGTCCGTGTTGTGTTTTAGTGAACAAATGTTTTGATGCTGTCATCATGCTGACAAAAAATTTGAGTTTTTTTATGAGAAAAGTTGGTGTTAATGTTTTAACATTTTTTTTTTAAATTTATTTTAACATGTTCACGTAGGATAAGGGAGAAAAAAAATTTAAACTAATAACCTCTATTTCATTAGATATAATTCACAATCGATTAACTGTCTCTTGAGGACAATGTTATAACATTTTAAATTGAAAAGAAAAAGAAAGAACGAAAGAGTTGGCAAACAAGTATAAATCTCTCCCCTTCATGATCTTGCAAATTTTCTTCAACTTTTCTTGAAAAGATGATGACTTCCATTTTATCTCCACACGTGCAGGGGTTCATCATATGTTCTGTTCCATCGCACGTGCTAACACACACGTGCTCTGCTCCCCCTCTCTCACCCAATCCTTAAACCCCAATCAATCCTCTTTCCTCTCTCACACAAAAGCCCGCCATGTCGCTCCTCCTCCTCAGAGCCTTCCCTCTCATATCCCTCCGCTCCAACCCTCTCCCTCTCCTCCGCGCCATTCTCCAACCCTTCCCCAAACCACGTCCCACAAACAGAGCCGCTTTCTCCGTCTCCGCTTCCGCTTCCGCTTCCGCCACCGGCACCCACATTCCCAACCCCAAATCCTCACTGCCTCCCACCAACGCTCTCGAGTGGGTCAGCCGGAACGGCTTATGCGGCGACCTATCCGCCGACGACGTGGGTAAAAGGGTCCGCCTCTGCGGGTGGGTCGCGCTCCACCGGGTCCACGGTGGCCTCACCTTTCTCAATCTCCGCGACTATTCCGGTATCGTTCAGGTATGTCTTTGTTTGTTTTTGTTTGCATTTTCCCAGAAAAGAACAATTTTTTTTGACTTCATAGAGTAAAGACTTCAAATGATTATTGCAATGCTTTCTATGAGCTTCATCTATAAGAATCCAACTTTATTTCATTGTTAATTTGATTTATTTTGGTGTTAATGGTGTTAAAGTATAGGTTACGACGCTACCGGATGAGTTTCCTGATGCGCATTCAACGATTAATGACTTGAGACTTGAGTATGTGGTTGCCGTGGAAGGCATTGTTCGGTCTCGACCAAGCGAGTCGGTCAACAAGAAAATGAAAACTGGGTTTATAGAGGTAATTTTATCATGTATAATTTACTTTCTTATTAACATCAAAGTGCAGCGTACTTGCAATTAGTTTCTATTTATATTTCATACTTATATGGTTTGAAAGATGCTTCGTGAATCTTCTTACCTGTTTTACACTTGGTTGCATCTATGTATGTTGTAGCATTTTGCGTCAAATCAATTGGTTATCATTTTTCCCTAGCATATGTGCTAGTTCGATGTGATATTTTCTATCTGTCCAGGTTGCGGCAGAGCATGTTCAAGTATTAAATGCTGTGAACTCGAAGTTACCATTCTTAGTTACTACTGCAGAGGATGCAAAAGATTCTGTTAAAGAGGAGATCCGTTTGAGGTAACTGGCTTGTAACTCTCATCTTGGTTTCCGATTCATCTATAGTAGGCACTATGCCTTCCAGATGTATGACTACTTGTCTTTCATGTTTGGCACAACCTTTCATTCTGCAGGTGCACATTATACTTGTAATACTTTAGTCACCGAGAGGTCTTGGTCAGTTATATAACTATTTTTTGTTGGCATCGGTTTTGAATGTGAATTATTGTACAAGATCGGCTTGGTTGGTTTCTAGAAATATACTCAAATGAACCCAAAACGACCAATAACATCAAACGAGTTGTAAAATGATTGGACAGGTGAGCTCACTGAGCTACTTGTAAAAAAAAATGGTGAGCTCGCTGAGCCACTGAACCTCAGATCTCTATCTTCTTTTTTTCCTATTTGTCATGTCAAATATCATCTGTTCTCATTCTGTTTTTCTGATTCGAAACCACTTAGCTTTTACATTTGTTCTCACCCCACACCCCTGAAACAACTTACTTTCATTCTCAAATCGAACCTCAAATTTTGGTTGTTCAGTCTCAGATCGTGAAGCACAAGTTCAAAGCCGAGGGCTCTCTGAAATCTCAAAGCCTTGACAGTATTAATTTATTTTTAGTGAAATTGAGTTTCTTTTTCCTCTCATTTTATCTTTATTTTTAATCAATTACTCACGAATTAGATAGATGAGTTTTATCAAATGTTTGGTGCGTGAGATGTGAAGTTGTTTGGGATTCGGTTGAATGTCAAAACAAATTTGGACATGGTTGGCTGTGGAGCTGTGTGTTTTTATGGTTTGCTCATTGGGTGTTGTCTGAGATTAGGACACTGGAGTTTGGATTGCATAAAGGCAAAATGCTCCTCAATCTCTCAGCTTAACACCAAACCATCACCGCTGATCTTCCAAACCATAACCGGACCCCAACCTTTTTGGGATTCAGATGCTGTGCAGAAACCAGCCAAGCTGACAGACCTAACCCAACCACCTGAAAGGGTGCAATATGTTGGTATTTACGGGCTTGGGGAAGCATTGGTTTGAAAATTTCTCAACCCAACATGATTGGGTTGGGTAATGGGTATTTCTATAACACTAACGAACCTGACTTGTCTGTAGCCCTAATTCCTTTAAGGTTTTCTGATGTTTCTGACTTGCATTAGTTATATTCTTAGTAATTTAACCATCGATTTTTGTGTTAGATCTCGTTTCTGGGCACTGTTAAGTTGGTTATTATTCGTTAGTGATTTACTGGATTCAAGGAGTTGTTCCAACTATCAAAAAAACTATAATGAAATTCCTGGCTGACTCCATTCACGGAGAAATTTATTGTTTGAGTTTTGAATGAGAAGATGCTGCTAAATGTACTAGTGTTGTTGTTGTTTTTGTTCTGAGGCAGTTGTGCTACTTGAAATTGATGTAAATTTATGGAATTTGTATTGATTAAATAGACTTGTTTACAATGTTAACAGATATCGATGTCTTGATCTGCGGCGGCATCAAATGAATTTTAACATAATGCTGAGGCATAAGGTGGTTAAACTTATTCGAAGATATCTAGAAGACACACATGCTTTTGTGGAGGTACCAGCCTGTGAATTATTGTCTACTGTTGTCTTTGAGGAGCGCTTAGTTTTCAATGCATAGATTCGACGCTTCTCCAAAAATTTAAAAGAAAGTCTTCTCTATCTTTGAATTATTATCTATCATTGACTTTTTTCATGGTTATAAGGTAGATTGAGACTCCAATACTCTCTAGATCTACACCAGAAGGTGCACGTGATTATTTGGTTCCCTCAAGAGTTCAGGTATCTACATTTTTCCAGCTGCCACTAATTTTATGGTCATACTTTCTTGCCGCAATATTCAGTTGTTAGCAAAGCACTTGTGATTTAGTCAACAAAGCATAAGTTCATCCATTTCCATTGTCATCCTTATTGATTTTTATATTTCTCTGGGGCATTCTGATGTGTCTTCTAGTCTTGGATGTATTTCCATAACCTAACATATTTATTGTTCATTCATAATCTCTGAAGTGCCTCCAACATTATCTCAAAAGTTGGTAAAAGAAAGTATGGAATGCTGCCTTAAGTGCATTTAACCTTTATTAACAATCTGGTTTCTGAGATGGTGGCTTCTTGTAAATGATTTGTGTTTTGAAAGCACCACTATGTTTTCTGTAATTTTGTAAAGTGCCCTTAACTTGTAATTTCTAGAACATTTTACCTTGGGTGTCTTGGTCTGAGTTATATTTGCACATAAATGTGTATTTTCGAATTGAGGCTAAGAATCTAAGATGTCTGTGAACTGATATTTGTATTTTTGTTTTTGAATTTGGGATGAAAGAATGCTACAACTGTGTAGTCTTACTCTTGAAGATGCTCGACAAAGATCTGAGTTTCTCTACTAATGAAGTGTGAGAACCATACAGGATGATTGTAGACCAAATGGTTTAGTTAAAGAGATAATGTGCATGTATGACTCTGCTTTGTAATGCCTAATATCTGTTTTTCAGATTCTGGGGATACTTTTCAATGATAGAATGAGCAAATTGTGTTGAGAATCACACGTATTCATATTCTATATCTGTTGCTTGCAATGCTTTCTTCATGATCTGCAGATCTATTCACTCTAATATCTATTTTGAAGCCAGGAACATTCTATGCTTTGCCCCAAAGTCCGCAACTGTTTAAGCAGATGTTGATGGTCTCTGGTTTTGATAAGTATTATCAAATAGCAAGGTGATTTTTTCTCTACTTGCTGTTTGCCCCTGTACTTATAGTCACATGATAGTTACTTGTTTTAAATGTGATTTGAGCTTTGGAAGAAATCACTTGTTTTAAATGGGATTTGAGCTTTCTGTTTTCTTCCATTAATCTCAGTGCTCTTTGTGGTGTGTGCATTATTTATCAAAGATTCGCATGAAAAAAAGAAGAAAAAAAATGAAATCTATTCTGCGTTTGTTAACAAACAAGGGAAAGGCACTAAAGTTTTCATTTCATTTCTTGTTTTTTTCTTGGAAAGGTATCCATTATATATTTTTTAGTAAATATTCAATGAAAGCTTTGATTCAAGCTTGTATTGCATCTCTGCAGATGTTTTCGAGATGAAGATCTAAGGGCAGATAGACAACCTGAGTTCACACAGCTTGATATGGAAATGGCTTTCACTCCTTTGGAGGACATGTTGAGGCTTAATGAAGATTTGATTCGAAAGGTTAGTTTGTATGATGTAGGATAGAAAATTTCCCTGATTGTTAATGACAAGCACCAAAATTTAAGTTTAACAAATAAGTTAGAAGAAGATGATGGAAACATTTTCTTATGGGTATGAGAAGATTGTAAAAAATTAGAACAAGATGATGGGGAATGGAAGGGTTGGGGGAGGGAAACAAATGAGTTAGAAGAATATGAAGAAAACCTCCTTGCATAGGCATGAGAATGACCCCAATATAGGTCAAGGAGGGAGGATGGAGGAAGCAACTAGGGAGGTAGATGATCTCAAGCAAATGTTGGTAGGATGCTTTGATTTGTCATATGAACAAGGGAGTGCCATTACTTTAGTTGCCAATGAGCTCTAGCTCAAATGGCACTTCACCCACAAGAATGGAATGGAGCATGCGGTTATGGGTGCAAAACCCACAATAGATGCTTGTCTAACTTACTAAAATAAAAACATATTATTGCTCTAGCAAACAGTATCTTTTTAGAGTCAGGTTTAACTAGTATTCTTAGAGTTTTCAAAATGGAGGTTAGATTTTTTTATTAAACTAACTAATGGTATTGTTGTTGGATAGAAGATGGTTCAATCAATCGGTCACATGGTTTCCAAGTCTAGTATTTGACCATTTTTAACTATTGAACTGTAGTATTGATTTGTGATCAATTAATGAAAGGAGATCGCGGTATATCAACTAGGCTTGATCTTTGAGCCTCCTAACTTCGCTCGGATTTATCTTATAACGAGCGAGGCTTGCATGAACCAATCCTGGCTTATTTACACCCCTCAATAAACCTGTCGAGACATCTGCTCAAGTAGTCCTTTGGAAACATTTTGGTTTTGGCAGTCCATCCAACTGATCACGCGATTATAGGAAATTAATGCATCAATATCTTATGTTGCATTGTGTGTTGACTATATCTGCAGATACTTGATTCAGCATTTCTCTGGTATCTGCAATGATGAGCTTTAATTAAAAAATTATAAATATTGCAGGTTTTTCTAGATATTAAAGGTGTCCAGCTACCGAACCCTTTCCCAAGGCTGACATATGCTGAAGCAATGAGTCGATATGGTTCTGACAGGCCAGATATTAGATTTGATCTTGAGTTGAAAGATGTAATATTCTCTTTTCTGACTTTTTTATATAGCACAGCTGCAATTCCTGATCCCACATAACAACGTTTATAACCGTTTATACAGTAGACAACTTGCAAGATAATATACAATATTTGTGCACTGTCAAATTTTAAAGAAAAAAAGTAGTACGTTTATAAGATTTGATATGGACATACTATATTGCAGCTAGTATTACATATCTAACTGAATTTAATATAAAAACAAATGTCTCTTTTATAGGATTCTTTAAGGACCAAACTTGAGTGTGGTTATAGTACATGTTATCTTGGATTCAAAAATTTATTACTGCACCATGTAAATGAAAAGTCTCTGGTCATCCTGCATTCCATCTTTGCTTTTCTTTTGTACTAGTTAGTGTATATGGTACTTTTTCTCTTTCTTGTCATTACTGGATTTCAATTCAGTTCAAATGGCTTGAATATGGTATGGAAGTACAAATGTTTTTCTATTGATGAAATTTATTGATGGATTTAAGTCTTATATATGAATTTGAATTCAGATTTATTTCCGTTTGCCTCTTTTTTTTCTTTTTTTTTTTCGCGATTTGATTTAAGTAGAAGATGTTATATCAAATTTCATAAGACATAACTTGGAGGAGCGATTTGTTTAATAGCTTGCAAGGATCATGTAGAAATTCATATCAAGCAATTTATACTAAAAATTGCTACTCAAGTTCCTTGATTTTAAATCCTCACATCCAAATGCAACCTTAAAGTAATTTGTCTTTGTGCTTAAATTGCTGGATATTGCAAAATTGGCAATTGTTGCTTCTAAATTCCTTTAAGAGAGATTGTGTGAGTGTTTAAGGCTGTAGAAAGTTCCTTGTATAAGCTTAATGCAAAGGCTGAATGGTTGTATATTGTTGATAAATTGATTTTCGTATGCTTTACCTAGTTCCATTTTTTACTGGCTTTATTGAAAGGGTTTATTGATTGGAGCTGCAGGTATCTGATATTTTCTCAGATTCCCCCTTCAAGGTTTTTGCAGATACCTTGAAGAGTGGGGGAATTATCAAAGTGCTATGCGTTCCCTCAGGTGCCAAAAATTATTCAAATACAGCTCTTAAGAAAGGTGATATTTACAATGAAGCAATTAAATCTGGAGCCAAGGGTTTGCCTTTCTTGAAAGTCATGGATGATGGTAAGCAGATTTTTTTTCTTCTTATTGCGTCCTGCGGGGGGTGGGGTGGTGGTTATGTATATTTGAAGATGAAGAGATATTTTGGTTTCCATCCTTGATGGCTTTAACATTCTCGTTTAGGGGTTCTTGAGGGAATTCCTGCACTTGTATCAAGCTTGGATCCCGTAAACAAAGAACGATTGCTGAGTCGATGCTCTGCTGGACCAGGAGATCTTATCTTGTTTGCAGTGGGTCAACATGCGTCAGTAAATAGAACTCTTGATCGTCTGAGGGTGTTTGTTGGCCATGAGTTGGGCTTGGTTGACCATGTAAGTTTCTACCTGCCCTCCAGTTTGAATTTAAACAATTATGGGGCTCTGGTTTATGTGTTTTTATGAGTGTTTTGTTTTTGGGTTGTTTGCTAATATTTTGTTTTGAGAAGAAAAAACAAAAATTTTAACAAACGAAGCTAAAGTTCTCTCTTGATTGCTCTGATCTTTATTTATTTTTCTGTGTCTGATGTTTAGTCCAGGCATTCAATTTTGTGGGTGACTGATTTCCCAATGTTTGAGTGGAACGATGCAGAGCAGAGGCTTGAGGTCTGTTTCATGTCTGTAATACTGCCTTGCAATTCCAGTGAAATTTATAAAATTTCCCTTGTGAAAAAGATTACTTTGATTGTTTCATGATCTTTATGAATCTATTCTGTATTTCTTTTTCTTTTTTCATTTTGATATGATTTGACTAGGCTGTTGTGGTATCGTATCACATGATTTTTGATGTGATGGACTACTTACACTACTTCAATGTTAAATATTTTCATGTTGGGCTTCAGCTTCTTTCTATACATCTTATAATCAGTGCTTGAAGTTTCATTCAAGAGCTATATTGCTCAAAACATAGGCAGCTATTGCTTTGACTAATCTATATTTTCATTACAGGAAGGTTAGCTTTCCATTTTACCCTGTTAAACTACCCTGTTTATTCTAATATTACAGATTCATTCCTGCAATAAGATAAAACTGTCGAATTTAAGATATGTCCAGCAGTGGCTGCCATGAATGTCTGGCACTGACATCATAGTGAATTGTAATCTGCAATAGTTCTTTTTATGTTTTTCTTTTATTTTGGGGAACCCTCCTCAATTTTTTATTTCAGAAAACACTTCTCAAAATTTTATTAAACAAATTTTCGTTCATGGACCACATACAACACTTTTTTTTCAAATGTGGACCAAATCAATTTCAATTTTTTCATTTTTAAAAACTCTTTAAAAAACCCAAAAGTCAAAACACTTCTCAAAATTTTACCAAACAGATCCGAAAATAGTTCTCAAAACTTGGCCAAACCAATCCCTTGCTTCTGACAATATTCTGTCCAATATCAGTAGATCATGCTTTCTTTTCTTTAATAATTGTTATATAGAAAAGAAAGTCGTGAGGTTTTGGGATGTTCATTCACTTGGTATGATTGTTAGTGCTTCTTTAAAATATTATTTTAAAGAAACTTGGCGGCTAAATTTTCAGATAAATGAACAGATCTACTGTATTTATGTTTCTAATTTCTTGGGTTACTTTTCAAGATAGGATTTCTGTCTTATTAAGTGATGGTGGAATTGTTGCATGTCATATTTCATTGCTCACTTTCTATATCTTGCAGGCCTTGCATCACCCCTTCACTGCTCCAAATCCTGAAGACCTGGATGATCTTGCCTCTGCTCGTGCCTTAGCTTATGACATGGTTTACAATGGAGTGGAGGTGATTATTTATTTATTTATTCTTTCTATTTTCTGGCATCAGCACACCTGAACCTTCAACATTTATTCTCTCCCTGCTGTTAATTAAATGTGTTTTGTTCCTGTTTCCTATGTTCCCATCAGATTGGTGGGGGAAGTTTGAGAATATATAAACGTGACGTACAACAAAAGGTTTTGGAAACTGTTGGCATCTCCCCAGAACAGGTGAGTAGACCCACTGAGCTGTNAAAAAAAAGATCAAATGATGTGTCTGTGCATCCTTTGATCATTTCCATATTAACAGTTCTATGCATATGGGCCACAAAAGTTATGGTATCTGTGAATGCTAGTATTACTGGCAAGAATTTGTTACAATCAGAACTTTTGTAAAATAGCCTAACTATTGAAGAAGTTTAGAATAGGCCAACAAATGAATTGATAGTACGCAAATAGAAATTCATGTGATTGATTACTCCTGTAAAACCATGTTACCCAATTTGTGTTTGATGGAAACCTCATATTGGGGTTTAATCAGCAAACTGCTTATCATTCAATTTGGGGTCTAATTAGTTTCTTAAAGCATATATTAGAACTTTAATGCAATTAAACAGACTGAATTCTACCTCTACTACTAGTTATTTCTTATCCAAAAAAAAAATTCTACCTCTAGTACTCTCTCCAGTGATTTGGACTTTGAAACTAAAACCTGTGGCTTTCTCGTAAGTGCACCATCATAGGGGTTAGAAGGCTTGGGATTTTGTCTAGTTATGGCACATTTTCTTTCTATTCTTCCATTGGATGTACGTGCAAATATACATTTTTATGGCTGTATGTTTTTGCATAGGTAGCACTGATTCAATCATTGAATGGACCTGATCTCGACTATTGATTTGGTTTAGATATCTCTTGCCTTCTGCTTTTTCTGGAATAGCAAAAAGGGAACACCCAAAACTTCTGAACTAGGACAAGTTGCGTTTTTTAGCTTAAAAATTATAATTTTGTGGATGGGTTAAAGTCTAGAAGGTAATGGGGTGAAGTACTTTATGAAAGTGATTAGAGCCNCTTTGAAACTAAAACCTGTGGCTTTCTTGTAAGTGCACCATCATAGGGGTTAGAAGGCTTGGGATTTTGTCTAGTTATGGCACATTTTCTTTCTATTCTTCCATTGGATGGACGTGCAAATATACGTTTTTATGGCTGTATGTTTTTGCATAGGTAGCACTGATTCAATCATTGAATGGACCTGATCTCGACTATTGATTTGGTTTAGATATCTCTTGCCTTCTGCTTTTCCTGGAATAGCAAAAAGGGAACACCCAAAACTTCTGAACTAGGACAAGTTGCGTTTTTTAGCTTAAAAATTATAATTTTGTGGATGGGTTAAAGTCTAGAAGGTAATGGGGTGACGTACTTGATGAAAGTGATTAGAGCCAGAGACGATAAAGGACTTATATTCTTTTTATTATTCTTAATAGTTAAATCAATTAGGCCTTGGTGATAATAGGAAGCCAATTTCAATCGAATACTTGTGTACTAGGGTTGCGCCACTCTACTCTTTTAATGAAATTGAAATACTTAACATTTTTTTATATAATTATTATGGGGGTAGATTTGAACATCTTGATTTCATTCCAATAATGTGGTAATATGTCAATTTCTCTACAGGCTGAAGCAAAGTTTGGTTATCTTCTGGAGGCGTTAGACATGGGTGCACCTCCACATGGTATGAAAATCTTTATAATGGCTACCCATTACAGTTCATTACTTGTTTGCGTATATGCGCCTATATACATGTGTGCACATTTTTATTCAATGAATCTTCTAATTGTGAAATCAATCTGATATTAGTTTGTTACATCATAGGGTCTTTTAGAGTAACGGTATAATGTAGTACCATTTAACCGGTAATTTCTGCTTGAATTGGGCTGTTTTCTTCGGGCTTTGTGGATGTACACCCAGGGATCTTGGAGAGTAAATTGGCCCCATAGAAATCTTGATTCAAGTACAACCTGTTGAGTGGTCTAAGCATTTGCATTGACAACCATAGATTTTCTAAACAGTTTAATTCACTTGTTAGTTCTTATTTGACTGCAGGGGGAATCGCTTATGGGTTAGATAGATTGGTTATGTTGTTGGCGGGTGCAAATTCCATCAGGGATGTCATAGCTTTCCCAAAGACAACAACTGCACAGTGTGCACTCACTCGGTCACCATCGGAGGTAGATCCCCAGCAGTTGAAAGATCTATCATTTCAAAGCCAGTAGTTTTCCTTTTGTTCAACTACGGCAAACACATTTATAGTTTTTTTATTTTCCCTCATGTTTATTGCTTTGGAATCTTTGATCTTGGTTTTTCTGCAACCAGTTTAGTTCTGCCATGGGAGGGAATGATTAATGTATATTTAGGAACAGAGAATTTCATTACTTCAGGGATAAATCCTAAACTATGGAATTTTTGCAATGTCCCTTCAAACATTAAATTTGAATAATAAACTCTCTAAGCTTTGTGATTAATTGCAATGTTCTCCCCCATTTATTTTTACTTTTGGACATATCCCGATTTTTCACATGTTTATAATGAAGGAGAAAAGAAGAAGAAGCATGTGAGCATATGATATTGAGATAATCATGTAATTTTAAGGTTATGTATGATGAAAATAGGTGAAACTTTAGTCATAGTGGGATTTAGCAATTTACCTAATAAGTAATGGGGTTGATTGTTGAAGGGGATATTGTGTTTGACCTTCAAGTTTAGATTGTAATCTGTCACGCAGGATTGGAACGACAAACATCAATGGGTAATATTTTGCTTTTGTTTACTATAGCATTCTTTTTTTTTTTTTTTTTACATGTCCACAAAAGGGAAAGGAGAGGGGGGATTCGAACTAGTGATTTCCGCTTCATGAGGTGTGGTTCACAGTGAATTGATCTACTTCTTGGGGACAATATTTCATTTTTCTTAAAGACTATACAATTACAATGGAGATTAGGCTCGACACAAATTTAACACGAAATTAGCAAGTTAAAGTTGAGAGGTCTAAGCCAGTTAGAGTTGACCTATATAGTCTTATACTCACGATTCGATATAATCCAAACCTAACATTGATATTCAAGGGCGGTAATTTTTGACGCGATTCATGAACTGACATGAATTGAACATGAAATTAGCGCCTTTTTATTTAAATGGGTCGGACTAATGTTTTTTTATTTATTTTCTAAGCAAATAAGAAAATGGCTACATGGAAGGATCTTTCCCACTTTTGATTCGAATGGAAGAAGAAGTGAGAGATCTTGAAAACAAACATGGGGTGGGCTCCCCAACAACAAACCCAAATAGTAAAAAGTAGTGCAAATATAAGAACAAATATTGGATTCGGTCGAAAAGGACCGAACAGCGGGCAATGGTGATTGCCTGTGATTCAAAAAGAATCATAAGTAAGCCGGGCCTATTCTATGGCTGCACAAGGCGGTGTAAAATGCAAAGAAACTCTGTGAACAGTCTAATGCGGGTAAAACAACTGTCATTGTGAAATGATGGTTGCAAAGCAGGCACTACAAAGAACCAAAGGGAAGCCGAAGGACGACCACCAGCAACAATCTCCTTCTCAAGATCAAACCACATCATATAAGGGAGATAAAAGCCCACAAAAAACAAATAAAAATACAGAAAAATAATACAGAGGAAATAAAAAAAGCAGTACAAAAGCCCACTGAGCAGCTGTTGAGGACAGGGCGAACGGAGGATGGCGGGAGAGCTTCTGGCACCAGCTCGAGGCGGACACGGCGGCACGTGAGATGCACGCGCAGGAGCGTGAGATCCACGCGCGGGCGCGTGAGATTCACGTGCAAGCGCGTGTGGATCACATGGTGGCGCGTGGTGGCTAGAACGAGGCGGTGAAGGCATCGACTGGTAGTTGGGACGATGGGGAAGACCCTGATGGGGCGCGTCGGAGCTGTGGAAGAACGAAGATCTATAGATTGGGCTTGGAAAAAACAAAGCTGAACACCACCGTAAAACTGAGAACGACGCGACGATAGGGGGTGGAAACAGGCCAAAGGAGGCCGACTAGGCAGGACAGAGCGGACCCTAGGCGGCTGAACGAGACCGGAGCTCAGGGGAAAAAAAAGAAGAAACGGCAACGAAGGGGGGGGGGGGGGGGGGGGGAGGGATGGGGGGANCTCCCCCGGATAGAACCGCATAGAGGCAGTGGAAAAACCTCACTGAGGAGGTGAAAACAACCCAACGCAAAAATCTTCTCTCAGGAGAGAGAAGAGAGCTTTTCGGGGATAATCCTTCCCATTGGGTCGAATTAATATTAATTGATGTAGTCTTATATTTATATCTCAATGCGATTTTAACTCTGACATACGAATATGAGTTATCACCAATATCTGTGATACAAAAGGAAGATGATGCCATTTTCCTCCCATGCAACTGAACATAACCTAAAGGTGTGCTGTGTGCATAACATTTAAAAGAAAAAAAATAAAAAGAAAATTGTATTGGGATATGTGCGACGCTTAGATCTGCATTATTTGCTCGTTTCGGCCTCAATTGATCCACTTGAGAAACATTAACTGTTGCCAATGCCATGAAGTTCATACCTTTAGATCAAATCCTAATGTTTGACAGGAAAAAGAAAAAGATATAAAACGCATATATTATTATTACTATAATTAATGTTGTTACTTATTATTATTATTTGTTTTTTTTTTTGGACATATTATTTGTTTATGTGCTAAAGCTCTGATAGAAGATTTTTTTTTTTTAAAAAAAAACATGTCCATACAAGAGGGGGGATTTAAACTAGTGACCTCCGCTTCATTAGGTATAGTCCTAGCCTATTCGAACTAGTGATAGAAGATTGTTTTTTACTAGACTGTTATATACCCCAAACGGATGGGTTATTATATCTACATTAATTAATCTATTGTGTTTCCTTTAAAAAACGAAGAGAAAAATAATGCACGCAATTATTCTTTTTTACGTTATGTTTTATACTTATTTATTTTTAATTAAATANTCAAGTTTAGATTGTAATCTGTCATGCAGGATTGGAACGACAAACATCAATGGGTAATATTTTGCTTTTGTTTACTATAGCATTTTTTTTTTTTTTTGACATGTCCACACAAGGGAAGGAGAGGGGGGATTCGAACTAGTGATCTCCGCTTCATGAGGTGTGGTTCACAATGAATTGATCTACTTCTTGGGGACAATATTTTATTTTTCTTAAAGACTATACAATTACAATGGAGATTAGGCTTGACACAAACTTAACACGAAATTAGCAAGTTAAAGTTGAGAGGTATAAGCATGTTAGAGTTGACCTATATAGTCTTATACTCACGATTCGATATAATCCAAACCTAACATTGATATTTAAGGGTGGTAATTTTTGACACGATTCATGAACTGACATGAATTGAACATGAAATTAGCGCCTTTTTATTTAAATGGGTCGGACTAATGTTGTTGTTTTTTTTTTTTTTTAAATTTTTTTATTTTTATTTTTATTTTCTAAGCAAATAAGGAAAGGGCTACATGAAAGGATCTTTGTCACTTCTGATCCGAATGAAAAAAGAAGTGAGAGATCTTGAAAACAAACATGGGGTGGGCTCCCCAACAACAAATCCAAATAGTAAAAAGTAGTGTAAATATAAGAACAAATATTGGATTCGGTCGAAAAGGACCGAACAGCAGGCAATGGTGATTGCCTGTGATTCAAAAAGAATCATAAGTAAGCCGGGCCTATTCCATGGCTGCACAAGGCGGTGTAAAATGCAAAGAAACTTTGTGAAGAGTCTAATGCGGGTAAAACAACCATCATTGTGAAATGATGGTTGCAAAGCAGGCACTACAAAGAACCAAAGGGAAGCCGAAGGACGACCACCAGCAACAATCTCCTCCTCAAGATCAAACCACATCATGTAAGGGAGATAAAAGCCCACAAAAAACAAATAAAAATACAGAAAAATAACAATACAGAGGAAATAAAAAAAGCAGTACAAAAGCCCACTGAGCAGCTGTTGAGGACAGGGCGAACGGAGGATGGCGGGAGAGCTTCTGGCACCAGCTCGAGGCGGACACGGCAGCACGTGAGATGCACGCGCAGGAGCGTGAGATCCACGCGCGGGCGCGTGAGATTCACGCGCAAGCACGTGTGGATCACATGGTGGCGCGTGGTGGCTGGAACGGGGTGGTGAAGGCATCGACTGGTAGTTGGGACGATGGGGAAGACCCTTGTGGGACGCGTCGGAGCTGTGGAAGAACGAAGATCTATAGATTGGGCTTGGAAAAAACAAAGCTGAACATTACCGTAAAACTGAGAACGACGCGACGATAGGGGGTGGAAACAGGCCAGCGGAGGCCGACTAGGTAGGGCAGAGCGGACCTTAGGCGGCTGAACGAGACCGGAGCTCAGGGGAAAAAAAAAAAGAAGAAACGGCAACGAAGGGGGGGTGAGAGATGGTGGCACTAGGCGGAGGGGAAGAGGGGAGGAAGGAGAAAACATAATCTCTCCCCCCTCCCCTGGATAGAACCGCATAGAGGCGGTGGAAAAACCTCACTGAGGAGGTGGAAACAACCCAACGAAAAAATCTTCTCTCAGGAGAGAGAAGAGAGCTTTTCGGGGATAATCCTTCCCATCGGGTCGGATTAATATTAATTGATGTAGTCTTATATTTATATCTCAATGCGATTTTAACTCTGACATACCAACATGAGTTATCACCTATATCTGTGATACAAAAGGAAGATGATGCCATTTTCCTCCCATGCAACTGAACATAACCTAAAGGTGTGCTGTGCATAACATTTTTTTTAAAAAAAAAAGAAAAAGAAAATTGTATTGGGATATGTGCGACGCTTAGATCTGCATTATTTGCTCGTTTCGGCCTCAATTGATCCACTTGAGCAACATTAACTGTTGCCAATGCCATGAAGTTAATACCTTTAGATCAAATCCTAATGTTTGACAGGAAAAAGAAAAAGATATAAAACGCATATATTATTATTACTATAATTAATGTTGTTACTTATTATTTTTATTTGTTTTTTTTTTGGGACATATTATTTGTTTCTGTGCTAAAGCTATGATAGAAGATTTTTTTTTTTAAAAAAACATGTCCGTACAAGAGGGGGATTCAAACTAGTGACCTCCGCTTCATTAGGTGTAGTCCTAGCCGATTCGAACTAGTGATAGAAGATTGTTTTTTACTAAACTGTTATATACCCCAAATGGATGGGTTATTATATCTACATTAATTAATCTATTGTGTTTCCTTTAAAAAACGAAGAGAAAAATAATGCACGCAATTATTCTTTTTTACGTTATGTTTTATACTTATTTATTTTTAATTAAATATTTATTGCAATACATATTATATCATTAAATTAAACAACTCATTGAAATCCTTGCAATTAATCATACAAATTCAACACCCTTTGTTTCAGTTTCTTTCAGTTTAGATAGTCGATATATAGATATTGTTAGTGTCATAATTTACAACTGATACAAAAGAAGAAAGACATAAATCAAAAAAGAAAAAAGGAACTTAGATGTTGACCTCATAGGCAGGATAATTAATATGAAATATTAAGGTCAGCTGTTTCTAATTTTCCCAACAAGGATAACTTATAATAGCCAATATGAACGGATATCCGACAGATGAGTTGGAGGAAGTTTATCCAACTTAATATGTGAAAATAACATATATCCCTTGAGCATTTTAATAGTAGAGATAACGTCGGAATAACTTTAATTAAAAAATTACGTGCTATTAAAAAAAGTAACACATGTACATCATTTCTTACGACTAAATTTGAAGAAAAACTCTATTGGATTTGGAATCGGTCGACTTAGGAGGCTTTTTTGTTGGGTTAGAAGCAGTAGACTGTAGAATACTTGCCTTGTATTCTTCTTTTCTATTAATTTATTTTCTCTGTCCAAAAAAGACAAGGGTACGCTAAAAAAAAAACTATAGTTATTTCAATGGTCCAAATTTAATTTCACTATCTGTCTTTCTCATAAAAACTTGGAACTAAATCATACTTATCCTCTCACACCAGTTCTGCATAATTATTGGCTAATCATGACAATAATTATAGTTATTTCCTACTACGTCTTTCTCATGCGTTGTTTCGGTTTGTGATGAATGGGGCATTAAGCATATAGTGGGAATAAGAGTAGCATTATTGCTGGCTAATTATTTCATGGAGTTTTACCATATAAACTAAATAGCAAATAGATTCTGGAACCTCCAAAACCAGTAATATTGTTAATATGAACAAAGATGTTGAAATATTGACAGCCAAATGATAGTAATTTTTGACAACTCTTAAGAGTTAAATCTCTACGTAGAAACCCTATAAATCCCCAAGCAATATTCAATCTCAATTCATCTGTGCCAATCCTACAGAGTTTCTTCTTCTTCATCTCTTTGGTTCTTGGTAATTCTTCTGATAATCTTAGATATGGTGAGGAAGAGCAAGGGCCGGCAAAAGATCGAGATGGTGAAGATGCTAAACGACAGTAACCTCCAAGTGACCTTCTCGAAACGCCGCTCCGGCCTCTTCAAAAAAGCAAGTGAGCTTTGCACCCTTTGCGGCGCCGAGATCGCCATTATCGTCTTCTCGCCTGGCAAGAAGGTCTTTTCCTTTGGCCATCCGAGTGTGGAGACTGTCGTCGATCGAGTCCTCACCCGAAACCTGCCTCAAAACTCCGGCACGCTTCAGATGATTGAGGCGCATAGAAACGCCAGCGTTCGGGAGCTCAATGTGCAACTCACTCAGGTTGTTTAATCGCCCTTTAATTCGAACTTACAACTTTAGCTCTCATACCATGTTAGATAACTATTTATCCTAAAAGCTTAAGTAGATAAAAAACAGTAAATCTAATCATTTAATTAATATTTTAACACAGGTGATGAACCAGCTCGAGGCCGAGAAGAAGCATGGCGAGGAACTCAACCGAATTCAGAAAGCAAACCATGGACAGTGCTGGTGGGAGGCACCCATTGAACAGCTAGGGTTGCCACAGCTTGAGCAGTTGAAGGTATCTCTGCAGGAGCTGCAAAAGAACGTGGGCAAGCAGGCTGACAGGCTTCTGATTCAGAATTCAAATCCTTCTTCATTTTTTGCAGCAGGAAATTCCAATCAAGGGGTAAATAATATTAATCCTTTTGAGACCAAGATTCCTTATGAGACAAAGAATAATATTAATGTCGGGTTCAGTGGGAATGTGATGCCACAAGCATACAATCTGGGATATGGTCGTGGTTTCTGAGATGATCAGCCATGGTGTTTGTGTTAACAGCTTGTTAAGCTTCATGTCTCTTTGATGATCATATGTACAGGGGTTCATTGGATTTCGAATAATGTGGCCAATTAGAAAAGTTTATGATTTATTTATATATTTCAGTATTTATAGCAATAAATTAAGTATGAAATCATGGACAACTTGGAGGAAGCTAGCCATAGATTTTTCATGTGTTGTGAAACAATTATTGATAATAAAATTAATTGATCATTTGTAGTGTTGATGATTGGCTTAACGGATATATAATCATGGGTAGTCATTTAAAAAATAAAAAATAAAAGGGTAAAGTCCATTTAACCTCCTCAAACTACCACTCCAATGACAATTTACCCAATAAACTATCAATTGTGAAATTTACCCCCAAACTACTAAAACAATGACAATGTATCCTCCCAATGCTAACAAAATGACGAAATTACTCTTATAAAATTTTTAATAAGACAAAAATACCCTTAAAATTTTGAAAATTAAATTTTAGTATTTTAGTATTTATTTTAGTAAGGGTAATTTCGACATTTTAAATGACCTAATAGAAGACAAATTTCAAGAGTATGCCCCTCATATCCACACAAACTATGACGTGGCCATGTTTTTTTCACAAAATTTAATTTCATCTGCAAGCCATGTATGTATTGTTCCTTTAACTTCATCAGGTTCAGAGGAGTGGAGATACAGGATGGGCACTGGAGATGGAAAAAAAAGTGGTAGGGGCAAGGTCATTAGCTTGAACTTTATCAAGTTTAGAAAAATGAGGAAGCAATCTGGGAGGTGAAGAGGGATGAAAAGAGATATGAGCAAGAGTTATTAGCTTGCACTTTTAGGAGAATAAGGATAAGCAACTTCATCATCACTAGCATAAGTTTTTTAATACTTTTACGAAGCCATGAATTTTCCTCCTCTTTAGAAACTTTTTAGTTTGATTAAAAAAAAAAAAATGATAAAGGCTTAGCCCTTATATATTGTACGAAATTAATTTATTATTAAAGTAATTTGATTCTAATAAATGTTGTTTACTATTTGTGACTTTTGGAACTATGATAATTTTTAAGTAAAATGCCTTTTTTTTTTTTTCTTCCGAAGATGGCTAGAGAATAGAGATGATGACGGTCAGTGGTGTTGACCGGAGATGGCGGTCGACAGCAATGGATGAAGATGATGGCGGCTGGTAATGGTGGCCGGAGATGGGCCTTTAACAATAATAGGCCTAAAATGGGCCACAATAGGCTGAACAACTTAGGGCCACAAAAACGAGCCAACTATAAGCTGAAACTAGGGTCAACTGTGGGCTTTAAATAGGCTTGAGTCATCAAATAAAACCAACAAAAAAACCAAATGATTGGGTAAAGGCCAAAATATGAACACAGTGGCACCTGCATTTTTTTTTTTTTTTCTTGGTTTTTTTTTTTCAAGGAGTTTTATGTGTGGGATGCGGGTTGGTGTAACCCAATTGAAGGCCTGATTTATTTAGAATCTTTAGATGAGATGAAGGTTGGGTAGACTGAAGGTATGGGCTGGTCTTGGTTGATGTGTTGGGTTAAAAAAAAAAAACACGAAAACAAAAAAACAAGAGAAAAGGTAGTTGTGAGGGCCAATTGAGATTAAAGGAAGGATGATAAAAGAGGCATGTTATATAATAATCCCTAAATTTATTTATTTATTTTTGACAAATTTAATCAATTAACTATTAGATTTATGAAAAGAACCATACTTCACGATATTAACACGACCTAGTAATATGGACAAATCTCGTTATTTTGTTGAATGAAAGAATAATCGCACCACAAGACACGGCCGCTAGTGTTCATTGACTAACAAAACACAACAATTTTGGGTAGGCGGGACTGGCTACCTGAAAAATAAAATAAAATTAAAATTAAAAAACCAGATAAAAATCACAATAGCCAAATTAATGAACTCTCAAGTCTCAATGATCATTTTGTTCTTTGACACCATGGTAGCTAGGGGGTGGCCACCCCATCGACCTCTCTGAGTATGGCTGCGAGCCACCCCAACCCACTAGAGATGGCCATGAGCCACCCATGGGTTTGTTTAGATGTTACAATTATCGATTTGTGAAATTTTATGACAAAAAAATTGCTATTAGTCGATAGGGTTAAAGTATATTTAACCCTATATTTTTACCAATTTATTCCACCCTTTAAACGAAGACCAAGGACAATCATTAAGGTGGTAACGTTTCCATGCGTTCGTTTCGTAGTTATTAATATATTAAACATGTCTTCAAGGTTCTTAAATTTCATACATGAAAAATTCTCTTTCCTGAATTTAAATAAATCATATAAATACAAATTTATCTAATATAACTTTCTGGTTTCCAAAACATTAATTATATATAATAATAATAATAATACCAACAATTATGATTTTTATTTTTATTTCTCTTGTTTCAATTTATATACAAAACCTACAAATATATAATTATGTCATAGAAATCATGCATACAGTAGTTAAAAAAAAAAAAAAAAGATTTTGTAACTTCCAAATCTTGGATTAATAATCCAAAGTAATAAACAATTAAGACACAATTAATATTAGTGTTTAAGCAGTAATTAAAATATCAAAGTAAAAATAACCCATATAAGTAGCTGGGTTTCCCCAACCATCATCATCGATCAGAAGTAGTCCAAATCAAGAAATTAAACAACAACTATGGTGATGAAGAAAAATCCTAGTACGGGTCGAAAAAAGACAGCCACTACAAAAATTCAAACCCAAAGTCATTTGCAAGTAACATTCTCCAAACGCCGGTCGGGAATCTTCAAGAAAGCAAGCGAGCTTTGCACACTTTGTGGGGTTGAGGTTGCCATGATCGTCTTCTCCCCAGGCAATAAGGTCTTCTCTTTTGGTCACCCTAAAGTTGAGACAATTCTTGATCGGTTTCTTTCTGCAGGAAACCCTCTTCTTCCTCCTCCTCCTCCACTAGACTCCAAGAAACACCAACTTCTTGAAGCCCATCGAAGCCACAGCATTCATGAGCTCAATCTTCATCTCACAAAAATTCTCAACCAGGTGGAAGCTGAGAAGAAGCATGGAGATTTACTTGAGGAAATGAGAAGGCTTAACCAAAGAGAATACTGGTGGGAGGCTCCAATCAGGGAGCTTGGGTTGCATGAGTTGGAGCAGCTGAGGGCTTCAATGGAGGAGTTGAAGAAGAATATTGCTGTGGCAAAAAAAGTCTGCAGCATTGCTGTGAGGAATGGTGGGGGGAAAGTTGATGAGTTTTTGGAGAGCAAGCCTGCTGAGATTGGTGCTGCTGCTGCTGCTTTCATCATCCCCAATATTAATGTCTATGATTTTGGTTATGGACACGATCTGCTTTATTAATCAATTAATTTCTCTATATATGCATCTCTTTTTATTTTCTTTCCTCTCTTTCAATTATGATTGTAAAAAAAATAATTATGAGTTTCGAAATAAAGATTTGGCTTTTGGTACTCTAAAAAAATATCAGAGATTACTTGTATTTTGTTAACGGTTCAGGTTTAATTTTAAGTTTTTATGATAGAGAAAAAAAAAAAAAAAGAAGGTAGAATTAAATCTGGATTGTTGATTTTTTTTGGTTTTTGGTTTTTTAATTTTTAAAGCACTTTAAGCCAAATCCTGAAAAATAATGTACCTTCATTGCAAGAGACAAGCTCCAGAAATTTAGTGTTATGTGGAATGAGCTCAAGAAGAATTTAGGAAAACAAGCCAATTAACTAGATTGCAAAGAGTTCACTAATTGTTAATTTGCCATTTTTGGCTGCAAATTATATTGGGCATTGCTGATTTTCTTCTAGAGTAAATTAACCTAGAGGCATTAATACCAATGGTCTTTTAGGTTAGTTGTACATGCATCTCTTTTCTTCCAAAGGAAAGAATGGAGTTTCAATGAGTTAACTAATAAAACTATAGGTGGTAAATAGTTTTTTGGATGGCTAACTGGGCCAGGGATGAAGCTCCTGCAAAATAAAGAAAAAAGTTACTGAAATATGTCGGTCTCTCAGGATATCAGGAACACTCCGATAATTAAGTTAAAAATATCTAAGACAATGTTGTTTGGAGAGAGTATCCCTTTTAAACTAAGGAGATCCTGAATATAACGTTTGAATGCTTGTCACGTGAAAGTTCAAGATCCGTCTGGTTATTGCCATATGCTACTAAATGGGTCGCATATTTGGGCTGTTAGGCCCAAGGGAGTAGCCTGCAGGCAGGCCCAAC
This sequence comes from Carpinus fangiana, assembly GCA_006937295.1. NCBI lineage: Eukaryota > Viridiplantae > Streptophyta > Magnoliopsida > Fagales > Betulaceae > Carpinus > Carpinus fangiana. The sequence continues at coordinate 3,551,849 of CM017322.1, forward strand.
AAGAGGTATTTCTACATATAATTCTAAAAGTTTATGAATCAAAGTTTACAACTATCCAGCTCTCTGCCTCTAAAATTACATGTCGATCAACAATGGAATTAATTAGACTTTGAGCCAAAGTTTGTCCAAGGAGCTAGACTCCTTCTACGCCTAATTCCCACCCTTATAAACTATCAAATATTTTCTAGTTTCCTTGCCCTCCATTAAGGAATTTATTATATTAAAGGGGTTATTAATCTTCTATCTCCCTTTTCAGCCATTTATATATATATGGTACTTATATTCATCATCACTCTCATCCCTCAAAGCCTATGTAGCGTGATCCTCCAAATTAAAAAAACAAGCTCTAAATGTGGGGGTGATGTAACGCCACCAAAACAAAAAAAACGACGACAAGAAGAAGAAGAAACTCTCAATTCCAATTCCTCAATTGCAAAGGTTAACCACTAATCAACATGCATGGATGATGGATGTAGTGAAACCTAGATTTTTGTGTATCAATGCCATAGTAGGTAATGAAGATAACTCTCCAACATTGAACTATATATACAGTGAAAAATAAATAAATAAAATTTTCAGTAAAAAGAGAAAAATAAAAAGAAGAGGTTATCCTATCAAATCGATTTTTAATATTACTATTTTATCAATAAAATAAAACAGACCAAATAAGATATTAGGGGTACTAGAGAATATTGGCCCTAAGTAAGGGGAGAAGATTCTACACGCCATGGCAATTTTGTAAGGAAAGAAAATTTTCACACAATTAATTTTTAGGATTTTCATATTGCATTCCAAGATTTCTCGTTATTTGTTTTTCTAGAGTCTGTAAGAGAAAGGAAAATTATTATTTTGAATAATGCTATAAATTACATTTTTTGGTAGCAACTATATATATATATCTTACAATAGCAACATGTCAATATCAACTAACAAATTTTTTTTTTATTTTTGGGAAACTTAACTCTCTTGAACTTTCAATACTTTTGCAATCACCCCTAAACTTTAAAAATGCTCAATTTAATATATCAAACTTTAAGAAATTTGCAATGTTAACAATTGGTTGGGTACGTGTTTTGTTAAATCACAATGGAGGATGTCAAAATACCCATGTTTAAAAAATTAAAAATAAATTAAAAGTAAAATTTGCTATTGGCAACCAAGCTGTGGGTTCCATTTTTTTAATAGAATTTTAATAATTTAAAAATTAAATACGGCAGTATAAGATACATTTCACATTTATATATATATAGTACGTACTTTGTTTGATTTGACCCCAAAACTTAACAATAAGGGTAATATTGCAAACTATTTAAAATTTGATACACTAAATTGAGAATTTTTAAAGTTTAGGAGAATTATGATCATAAAACGTTAACTTAATTTTTTTTTTTTTTAATAACAATGACTAATTCAAGAATACTTAGAACTGACACGCCAACATTATGAGATATGGTAAAAATATGATTTCTAACATTATTATTATTATTATTATTTTTGCTCTTTGCTACCACATTTGACCATTAATCTCAATTCAAAAGTTTTTCTAACATGTCATTATAGTGAGATCTCCTAATTTTCTGGTGATTGACAACTAAGATAAGATATAATTATAAGCATAATAAACTTAGGCAATCAAATATTTTGGTCTCCATTATTTTTCCACCGTTTGATTTTATTTTTTTTCCTTCACGACCCCACGTTTGATCATTCTTATTTCTCTAGTTTTTGGTGATTGACAACCAAGAGAAGATAAAATCATGAATCTTATAAGACAAATATCAAATATATATTCTGATCTCAATGTCATTGATTTTTTTTAGATTTAATTTCAACTAATTTCATTTAATTCTGGATAATTTAGATCTTACAGTAGCAGTAATAAACGTGACCAATTATATATAGACGTGGCATCATTATCGCCGTTCAAAGTCTTTTCGACTGTGGGCATGGATTAACCGAAATTACCGTATTTTACTATTACGCTTTATTTGAGGAAAAAAAAAAAAAACCCTAAACAGAAATAAAAACAATTACACCGTCTTCGTCTACTTATTATTTCTGATCACCGTCTTCTTCGTATTCATAGCCATGGATTCCAAAGAGAAAACCAAGAAGACATCGCAAGGCCGGAAAAAGATCGAAATCAAGCAACTAACGAACCGGAGCGCCCAGCATGTCACGTTCTCGAAGCGCCGGTCTGGCCTCTTCAAGAAAGCGAGCGAGCTCTGCGTTTTGACCGGCGCGGAGATTGCCATTATAACGGAATCGCCGGGGGCGAAGCTCTTCTGCTTCGGGCACCCGAATGCGGACACGGTTCTCGACCGCTTCCTTGGCGGAAGCTCCTCCCATGCAGGAAGCTCGGCGTCCACCGCCGACGCCGCAAACCCTTTGCCGGTAGAGGAGTTTAACAGGCAGTACGAGGAGTCGCTGAAGGAGTTGGAGGCGGAGAGGAGGCGGTTGGCGGTGGCAGAAGAGGTGAAGAAGACGGGAAACAATAGGTTCTTGTGGGAGGAGCCGATGGATTATATGGGGTTGGAAGAGCTTGAGCAATACTTGGCAGCCATGAAGGAGATGAGGAGTAGGTTGGCAGCAAAAGCTAATGATCATCAGTCAAGGAATATTGCAAGCTCCATGATGTTACAGCCATCATACAGCTATGGCGTGGATAATGTTGGTGCAGGGAATCTCCAGTTTGGTAATCTGAGTTGGGTTGTTGGTGGTGCTGACAATGTCGGTGCTAATGGTTTTGGGTTAGGGTTTGGAGGACAAGGGCATTGCAATTGAAGTTGGTGCCTTGAAATCTCTTCAAGGCAAGACCACTAAATCTCGAACATGACAGTGTCCGCAAGAACCGTGTCTCAGTTGAATGAGAACTTGGTTAATTAATGTTGTTTTGCTAGTGATATATATATAAGAGGTTGTCTTTTTGTTTGTCTTTTAAGAAGACATGGAAAGGAAAGAGATTGATGAATGATGCATGAATATATATATAAGAGGTTGTCATGAATTTTGTTTTATAGAATTCTGTTACTTCTGTCTTTTTAATGTACATATGCTTGTGGCTTTGTTCTTTGGTGGCATTGTGGATACTAATTACGTTCGTTTGAATCATTCATTTTTTTTTAAAGAAAAACACTACTAAGAGTCAGAAAAATAGTATTATCAGATTGCTACTTCAAGAGTTATCATAAGTGGTAGTGCTTCAGTGTTTCAAGAAAATCCCCAAATTAGTTAGACATGTATTAGGATGAGAGTTTAACTCTCAAAATAAGAATCACCAATTCTATTAGTATTAGTTGCCTTAAGTAACTGATGTCATAATGGGATTGAGGCTCAATCAGACTTAAAAAAGCATCTACGATTCGCATCATCTAGGAGTTATAATTGGTCTAAGACAACAATCTTTTTAATAAAATAAAAACAAAGTACCTAAAGAGCTATTATATCTGTCATTGTGAGGTTCTTTATGACAAGAATATTTGATTCAGGTTTATTTATTTATTTATTGTTTTTCATTTTATTTTTTTCAATTCCTTCTATCTTTCTTTCGTTTTCTGATTTAATTCAAATAATTGTATCGTAATCATATCGATCCCTCTCCAACTGTGGATGCTTTTAACCTTCCTGTTAGGATAATCTTTATTAATTTGTTATATAACATATATATGTTTTCCAATCAAATCAAAGTGTTAATGAGGATGATAGGATTTGCTGCACATGCTATTGAATGAAAATATCCGGTGAATGCAGCAACACTGGACAAATTGGTTAAGGTATGGCATATGAGGGCAAAAATGAGGGAAATATATATACACACCAGCAGCCAGCTAACAAATATTGCTTCCTTGCGCTTAACATCCTCTCCAGGTGTATATTGCAAGTATGCCAGCATTACTTCAGGAGGCCCACTAATGCTAGATGTTCGCGCTCTATATATGTGTTAAATATTATGAAAGCTCATCACATTGTCAAAGATTCAAAGGTAAGAAGTATTTGTATCAATTGCCTTCAAAAGTTTGAAATAGTTGTAGCGTTCATGACTAGGGCTAACTATTTTTCATCCAAACTAGGTTTGAGGAATTTTTATTAATTTAATATATTGCATTGAATCACGTTTATTTTGGATACATGTTAATTTAACAGACTGCGAAAGAATTTTTTCAAACCCAATCTATTGAACTAAATCACATAATTTTTTTAAACATGAGACGGTAAAAATGATAAAAAAAAAGATTTCTATACCTCTAAAATTTTGCACCCCTCTGTTATCATTTAACAGAAAATCTTAATGGAAGGGGATAACTAGAATGAAATGAAAGTTTAATACATCAAAGTAAGAGACTTTAAACGTACATTGAAGGGGTGTTTGTAAAAGACACAACATTTCAAGAGGCTAAGTGAAGTTACTTTAAATATTAATTATGTTAAGAGTCTGTTTGTGATTGCGTTTGAAAAATATAGTTTTTAAGTCAAAAAGAACTTTTAGCCAAAAGCTTTATTTTTAAGCTTTTGTCAAAAGTGTGTTTTTGCCATTTTTAAGTTTTTAGAACTCTTAAAAATGCTTTAATATTTTTTTACCAAATAAATATATATTTTTTAAACAGACTTTTTGAGTATTAAAAATAATTTTTAAACCTCTCGAATGCAATCTCAAATAAGACCTAAATACAGATATTATACAACATGTTAGCGGGTTAACGGGGCTAATTTTTTAGATCATCAAACAACGGAACTATTAAATATCATTACACTTTCAATTTGGAATCAAATGGATCCAATAGAATTTTGGGGTGGATCCGACAGTGACCCTCAGCCTCAGGTGAACATAGTAAAAGTAGATGCTGTCTTGTCGCTAAGCGGCGATAGAGCTGGATAAGGTGAACAAAATAGAGGCTGCCTTTCTTACAAAAAAAAAAAAAATAGAGGCTGCCTTAATGCACGTGGTCCTGCCTTTAAGAAGCAACCTTGGGCCTTGGCTAATCGGCGAAACGGAAAAGACTTCCTTTTACCGTCGAAACGTCACCTCGTCAATATCACCAAGTCACCAACGTACACCGGCCGTAGCATGTGTTTGGCAAACCACTTGATAACAGATTTTTTTATTTTTATTTTATTTTTTAAATAAATATAACAGATTTAATTGATATAAAAAAAAATAAAAATATTTTATATAAAAAAATATATATATTTTGTAGAAATTTTTTATTTTATTTAAATAGTCTTAAAAAATTATTGATGTAATGTAAAAAATAAGAATATTTAAGATGAATTTTTTGGGTCTTTGGGTCGGGTCGAGTCCAATCCAGTCTTTTGACAAACATGCACGAGTAATGATATAAGAATAATTAGAGTTCTTTAAGAGTCTTTTCAAATATAATGTGACATTTAAAATTATCATTGAATTTGTAATTATTATTAAATTTTAATATGAGATATAATACAATCATAACATAAACTCAATAAAGATCTAAGTTCTTTCTTATGTGTCATTTAAAAAATTAAAAAAGAACATAATTAAATTTAAAACACGTAAAAAAAATTAAATTTTTATTAAGTCTATATTATACTTTTTTTAAGTGTTTTTAACATTTCTCTTTTAATATATTAATAATTTTAAATAACACATTAGAGGATTCTTATCGAAAAAAATTGCCGACCGCCTTAGCGACTCAACCAACCTTTCTTTTATTTATTTATTTATTTATTGACATGATCTTTATCATTTGTTTAAAATAAACAAATCAGATAAAATGTATGACAATTGACATGGGTCTCTAATATTTCACTTATTTATAATAAAGAAGTCGAAAAAAGACGAGCTGGCAGTCTCATGTGGTCTCAGTGGGACCCATTTTCTGTTTTCCCCGGAATATAAAAAGCAAAAACTGGGACCCACTAAGGTCACGGTACAGTCCTTCCCCCCAACAGAAGTACGCAACAGCTGTTTAATAGTTGTAGCCAATCAGAGCGCGCACGTGGAGAGAATTGGCTGGGCATATTTGGTGACACATATGCGCAACTGCTGCTTGCTGTGCTGGCAACAATATCGTACGTGCGCACTGAGAGTTCCAGCTCAGCCCCAAAGAATTTTGTGCATAAGGGACAGCTACCCTACAGCATTCCTTTGGTGAGCTTGCGTAAACTTTACTCGTTGTTGACGTTGACCTCCTCTTTACTTTTTTTTTTTTTTTATAAGAAAAATAATAACTAATTCCATCTAATTCTGATATATATTATAAAAGGGTAATATATCCGGATTGATTGTTGGGAATTATCTGCAATTGTAAGAGTTCTTATAATTATTTGTCCAAATTATATGATACCGATCATTATATGCTACTAGAACGTGCTTGACTTTTTTGCATGTTTAAAACGGTTTATTATAAAGAAATTATATTTTTATTTTATAATATTGATATGGTAATTCTAATTAATCGTTAGATTAGTTAATATTAAAAAAAAAACTAAAAACTAAAATTCTATCCAAAATTCATCCAACATTAAAAAAGTTAATTAGAACTCATTAACATTCTTGATCTTGGATATTCTTTTTGTTTTTAATTTTAATTTTTTTTTAAAAAAATGGATGTGAACGTGCTTGGTAAGCAATGATGATACATGAACAAGTGAGAATCCTAAGTAGAATTTCCTGCAATTACTCTTTGTTATATTCATAGAATCATAATACAATATGTTTTATTATCATTATCCGATTTATTATTATTATTATTATTATTTATTTTTGTTAATATCCAATCAACTTTTTGTTTGCTTGATAAAGGAAATTAGTGAAGTCGGTCGCATCAGATCATTATCCCCCACTCATATCTGATATTATGATAACCAGCTGTAAGTACAGGCTGTCGAATTCTCTCTCTCTCCTTTCTGCCAATTCTCTCCACTATATCTTCTTCAAACGTTCTCTTCTTTGCCTCTGGAACGAAGGCAGCAATCGAAGAAATCGTAAGTCTCTACTCCAAAACCTTGCAATGAATCCGTGCCCTTTTGTGCGGATCCTCGTCGGGAACCTGGCAGTGAAATTTCCCATGTCCTCCAAGGCCTCCTTCTCCGGCGTCCACCCATCCACGTCCCCGTGCTTCTGTAAGATCAAACTCAAGAACTTTCCCACCCAGTACGCAACGGTCCCTCTGATCGCTCATGAAAGCCAAACCCACTCCTCCCACGATCGCTCCCTCGCCGCCTGCTTCACTCTGAACAAGACCCACGTCGACAAACTCGTTGGGAAGGGCAAGAACCCGGTCTTGCAGATTTCGGTCTACGCGGGTCGGAGAGGGACGACGTGTGGGTTGTTGAACAACGGGAAGTTGTTGGGAACTGTTGCGGTGGAGGTGGATCTCCGTGCCGTGGAGACGAAGGCTAGTAATATTCACCAGGGTTGGGTTGGTATCGGAGGGAACATCAAGAAAGGCGGCTCGTCGGCGCAGTTGTATTTGAGCGTTAGCGTCGAGCCGGATCCGAGATTCGTATTCCAGTTCGATGGAGAGCCGGAGTGCAGTCCTCAGGTTTTTCAGGTCGTCCATGGCGATGTTAGGCAGCCTGTGTTTTCTTGCAAATTTGGTTTCAAGAACATGATGGATCGAAGTTCACCAAGCATGTCAAGAAGTTGCTTGATGGGCTCTCGCAAGGACCAACAAATGAGAAAACAGAGAAAGGGATGGCACATAACCGTCCACGATCTCTCCGGCTCAACGGTGGCGATGGCCTCCATGGTCAACCCATTCGTGCCGTCCAGGGAATCCGACCGCGTCAGCCAGTCCAACCCCGGCGCCTGGCTCATCCTCCGCCCCGGAGACGGCGCGTGGAACCCGTGGGGCCGCCTAGAGGCGTGGCGCGAGCGTGGCGGTTCCGACGCCGTCGGATACCGCTTCCAGCTCTTCTCCGATTCCGACGCCAGCGCAGCAACGCTCGCCGCAGGCGCCATCAGCTCCAAGAGCGGCGGAAAATTCAGCATAGACATGACCTCCAGCGTTGCTACAACCCCACTGCACACCCCCAAAAGCAGCTGCGATTTCGGGTCCGGATCATTCTCATCGTCGACTTCGAGAGCGTCCTCTCGATCCGGATCAGGATGCGGGTCGGAGCTCGGGTATGGGCCTCTTCCAGCACAAGCAGACGCGGGGTTTGTAATGTCGTCTACTGTGGAAAGAGCAGGGAGGTGTAGCCAGCCCGAGGTGGAGGTGGGCGCGCAGCACGTGACGTGCTCGGAGGACGCGGCGGTGTTCGTGGCACTGGCTGCGGCCATGGATCTCAGCATGGACGCTTGCGAGTTGTTCTCTAAGAAGCTCCGAATGGAGCTCAGGCAGTAGCCAGGCAGGGTCGGGCTTTGTCGTTTTAGCAGTGTTTGCTCGTCGTTTTAGTGCATTCTTTGATTCTAGTGATAAAATAACAGCGATTTTTGGCTGTATTTTCCTGATTAAAATTTTGTAAAGCGAGGATTGATTAGGCATGGAGGTTTATTTTTTTAATTCCTTGTGCCTCTATTTTGTAGAGATTGTTCTTGTTCACAATCTTTTTTTTTCTTTTCTTTTTTTTTTCCAATTTATGTTGGACATCGATCCATGTGACCTATTGGAAAAACAATGAGAATCCTATGTTGTTTGTTGGTGCAAATGTATGGAGTATAAGAATCCTTGACCCCCCCACCCCCCCCGTTCTATTGACATAAGTATTGATGATATTGATTGCATAATTGTACCATTGAGACTAGGGGTGGGCACAGTGGCAGAGCTGCTTAAAGGCCAGCCCCTACTCTATGTAGAAGAAAAAAAATTACATTAAAAAATTCACATAAGTCCAAATACACTTTCCTAATATACGTGTGTCTACTTTTTTTAGATGTACAAACACAGCCCATAGGCTAGCAGCATGGCGTAGTGGGCCTAGTGGCTGTAGACAGTCTTCTAGTGCTTGTTTGCCTAAGGACAGAATCCAAACCTAAAAAATTCATCTCAAAATTAATTTTACTATTCTTATTTTTTACACCACATCAAAAAAATTAATTATAAGACACTTGAAGCAATTTGATTGGTGTTGACGTGACTTTTCGTTAAGTTTTGGATGAAATTTTAACGGAAATACCATCTCTGTCTTTATGAAAACTACAGTTACTTCCTGTAATTAAACTTAAGGAATAAAAAATAAAGAGTTCAAATTCTACGGAAGTTTTTAGTATTTAACCCCATATAAAAATAAAAACTGCTGCAATAGAACGGGAAGAGAGTAGTATTAGCATAAGAAAAATGGTGCATCATTCAACAGGTTCTTAACTTCTTTTATTTTTTGTATTATAAGATGATTTTTTAATTATTGTTGTTTCTTTCTTTGGCGTTTTCATACAGGAAATTAGATCATACGGGTGAACTATTGCTCATTCGATATATTATTAGGAAATCGCTTGTAATTTGTTAGAAACCTCTTGTTTTGTGTAAAAAAGAAGTTGACTCGGCTTCAACGGACAGTATCTGCCGGGTCTCAGGGTTTGCGTGTTGGGGCAAATAATTTGGGTCGGGGCGGGTATTCTTCCTCCTTTTGTTTTTTTTTTTACATGTCCGCACAAGAGGGGGGAGGGAAGAACTTCCTCCTCTTCTTATTTCCTTTTATTTCTCTCCTGCATCTCTCTTCCCCTTAGCTCCCCCTCTCTTCTCTTCTTTTTCTTCTCTTTCTTTTTCTTTCCTTTTCTTTCTCTCCCGCGTCTCTCTCTTCTTCTCGGCTCCTCCTCTCTTCTCTCCCTTTTCTTCTCTTCTCTTCTCTCATTTGTTTCTCAAATCCTCTCTAGAGTTTGTGATTGCGTGAGGAAATAAAGAGAAATAGAGGGTTTTAGGGGTACCTAATGATTTTAAAATCTCTTACCCGTAGTTCGACTTGAGCCGCAAGAGTGTTTAAAAATCTAATCCAAATCCGCAAATTTTACACTAAAAACCGGTCATTGCAGGATAGGTCAAAATTGGTGGATTGGGTTAGGAGAGTTTTGCCCATCCCTAATTGAGACATGCATCATCCCCATTCAATTGAAATGAATATAAATATGGTTAAGATTTAAAGTTAGTGTTTTTCGAAAAAAACATGTATACATTAACATCGTATATTATTAAACAACTAATCAATTAGTCATATTGTTATTGCTCGGCATGCACAAATGACCTATTGTCATGATAAAGTCATGTCCAAGTATAAGAGAATGTAATTCTTATTGAATGTGTCGGATGTTATATTAATCTCCGTCTAAATTACTCATTAGTCATCTCGAATTTAGATCCAATGCAATTGCATTATGTCTAGAAGCCGGTGGTTACAACTTACATGTTCTTTTTTATTTTTATTTACAATTTTTTTTCTTTATAGTTTTTTAGGGTAAATATATTATAAGTCCTTGAATCAACTTGTAAAATCTGTAAAATTCCTAAGTTACCTTTTTACGATATGCCATGCTTATCCCAGCGTGTTAGAGTATCTCTAACAGATGCTCTAAAACTTTAATATTGTCTAAATTCAGATAATATGAGCCAAATTTTGTTGGCCAGCAGATTATGCATATGGTTATCTAAACCATAATTGTACTGCTACAAATGTCGTATTGGTTTGTTCTTATAATAATGTATGATTTCATTTTTAGTAGAGACTACATACATTTTTAAGTGCACACTTCTCGATATGGCAGTTGAAATCAATATTACGTCCAAAATCTAATCATAATCTATCTAAAACTCAATAGTGATTTTCACTAACACTTAAAGAAATGTGCACTTGAAGGTATTAATTAAAGAAAATGCTAGTTGGTCTTTTATTGTTTTTTTTTGGTGTTTTCTTAATTGTAATGTGATTTTTAGAATTACTGTTGAATTTGAGATTATTATTATTAACTTTTAATTTATTGGTGATTTTAAAAGCTACATTACAGTTGAAAGAATACTAAAAGAACACTAAAAGAGTACCTAATATTTGTCCCCAAGAGGTAGCTTAATCGGCTGAGACCATGTCTAATTAAGCGGATGTCATTAATTCAAATCTCCCTCTCCCTCTTGTGTGGACATGTAAAAATAAATAAAAAAAGCACCTAACATTTTCCATTAACTTAATAACACGTGTACCATTTTCTTCTAAATATGTGCAGAGCAATTAGAGGGGATCTCGGTTCAAAGTAAACACACAATTTCAAATGAAAGAAAAATAAAGAAAGAAGTGAATAATGACCAACGACGGTAGTCCTTTTTTCTCTTAGTAAACAGTAAAAAGACATCAAAATAAGACAAGAACATAATGGAAAAACACCCTTGAAGGAAAAAAAACAGAGAAGGAAAAACAAAGGAGAAGAAAAAACGAGAAATGGGGACCCCAGCAAGGGCCGGGGGGGGGGGGGGGGGGGGGG
>CM017322.1:3563242-3577864 GCA_006937295.1 Carpinus fangiana
GGGGGGGTGGTCTTGGGTAATATCACTAGTAGGTAGGTAGAACAACAATAATAAACACTAACAAAACCAGAATCCTTTTAAAAAAAGAGGCAATTAGTCAATTTGCATCGAAATAATCCTTTGAAAAAAAGAGGCAATTAGTCAATTTGCATCGAAATGAATTTGATGAAAAAGCCAAATTAGAATAAAATTCAAAAGCCATCATGCTTTAAAGATAAACGATTCTAACTTTCAATTAAGAGGAAGATTATGATTAACGAAGAAACAACCTCAACCGCATTCGTCAGCATAATGGGTGAATGTTTAGCGTTCAATTCATTCATTATTGTTTTTTTTCTATGAAGCTCTTTACCGTTGAATCCAACCTAATCTCATCATCATAAAAAAAAAAAAAAAAAAAACCTAATCTCATCCATTGGGTCTTACTGTTCTGAATTTCAAAAAAAAAAAAAATGAATCCAACCTAATCTCATCCACTGGGTCTTACTGTTCTGAATTTAAAAAAAAAAAATCTCAATGAACCAGCTAAAATTTGGTTAAATTTTAAAAAAGTAAGCTCCATCAAGCTCTTTATTATTTTCTCAATTTCAGGGCCTATCAAATCTCTCACTACAAAAATTAGCATTTTTAAAAGACTTCCCAGTAATAACATTTTGAGACCAAAAAATGTCACTACTGGTAATTTTTTTTTTTAGGTAATTAGTAATGTATGGGTGACATGTCAAAAATCATACAATCTATAATAGAAATTAGTAACGTTTTAATTGACCACGGGATACCAACCTAAAGGTGATGTGCAAATATTGACACATTTGGAAAACAAAATCATTTATCTACTTTATTTTTATGTTTTTATATTTCTCCTCACAATTTCTCTCTTATTTTTAAGGGTTTGTGAGGGTGCTTTTGACTTTTGAGAATAAAAAATAAATGAAGATAAAATAAAAATTATTTTTAAATAGAATAGAGTAAAATTTAGAAAATTTATTATTTAATACTTTTTCACAGCTTGTACTACATGGATTACTTCAACATAAAGGTTCCTACAAACATAGGTCATAGGATTCTCAATGAACTACATTAATATATATAATATATATTAAAAAAAAAGAAAAAAAAAAAAAGAAAAAAAAGAAGAAGAAGAAAGCAACAAGCTGGACAGTTAACAGGCATGAAGGATTAAAAAATGATAATAATGGATGCATAATTATTCCTCACTGTACAATATTTAATTCCGAAAAAAAATAAAATCCAAAAACTGCTGTTAGCTTTCAGCCTTATCAAAGAATCCAATTATCCTAGCACCTAAACCAGCTCGCTAATCCCTCTGCAGCAATAAAAGTTATAAAACGACAAACAACCACTGATGAAACGACAAAAAACCGACACTATTGCCTAAGCTCCTCTCGGAGCTCCTTAGAGAAGAATGCGCAAGCGTCCATGCTGAGATCCATGGCCGCAGCCAGTGCCACGAACACCGCTGCGTCCTCGGAGCACGTCACGTGCTGCGCGCCCACCTCCACCTCCAGCTGGCTTAGACCACGCTTCCCTGCTCTTTCCACCGTAGATGACATCACAAACCCTGCGTGTACTTGTGGTGGAGGAGGTCCATACCCGAGCTCCGACCCGGATCCTGACCCTGATCGGGAGGAGGGTCTGGACGACCGAGAAAATGATCCGGACCCGAAATCGCAGCTGCTTTTTGGGGTGTGCACCGGGGTGGTGGTACCGACGCTGGAGGTCATGTCTATGCTGAATTTGCCGCCGTTCTTGGAGACGATGGCGCCGGAAGCGAGGGTGGCGGTGGCGTCGGAATCGGAGAGGAGATGGAAGCGGTATCCGACGGAGTCGGTCCCGCTGCACTCGCGCCACGCCTCTAGGCGGCCCCACGGGTTCCACGCGCCTTCGCCGGGGCGGAGGATCAGCCACGCGCCGGGGTTGGACTGGCTGACACTGTCGGACCCCTGGGAAGGCACGAACGGGGTGACCATGGACGCCATGGCCACTGTTGAGCCCGCGAGGTCGTGGACGGTTATCTGCCACCCCTTTCTCTGTTTTCCGATTTCTCGGTCCTTGCGAGAGTGTGAGCCCATTAAGCAACTTCTTGATGTGTTTCGTTCACTCATCGATGGCCTGCATATATATATGATAAATCAATACTCATCTGACAGTTCAATAACTTTGTTTGTTTGTTTTTTTTTTTTTTCTTCAATTTTTTCAGCAACCAAACAAAGGAATTAACAGTAATTGTAGGATGACAATAATTAATTACCCAGATAACGAACTTCGGTCGTTAGCGTTCTTGAAACCGAACTTGCAAGAAAACACAGCCTGGCGGACATCCCGGTGGACCTGAAACACCTGAGGACTGCACTCCGGCCCGCCGTCAAATTGGAACACGAATCTCGGATCAGGCTCGGCTCTAACGCTCAAGTGCAACTGCGCCGCCGACGAACCTTTCCTGTTGCTCCCTCCGACACCAACCCAGCCCTTGTGGATATTACTAGCCCTCGTCTCCACCGCGCGCAGATCCACCTCCACCTCGACAGTCCCCAAAAACTTCCCACCGTTCATTAATCCACACGCCGCCCCTCTCCGGCCCGCGTAGACCGCAATCTGCAAGACCGGGTTGTCGCCATTCCCGACGAGTTTGTAATTGTCGATGTGGGTCTTGTCCAAAGTGAAGCAGGCGGCCAGGGTGCGATCGTGGGAGGAGTGGGTTTGGCTTTCTTGAAGGATCAGAGGGACCGTGGCGTACTGGGTCGGAAAGTTCTTGAGTTTGATCTTGCAGAAGCACTGGGAAGCCTTGGAGGCTATGGAATACTTCAGTGCTAGATTTCCGACGAGGATCCGCACAAAAGGGCACGGATCCATTGCAAGATTTTGGAGCTTTCTTGGTCTCAAAGGCAAAGTAGTGTGCGTGCGACCGCAAAGGACTTAGACTTATATAAGAGAAAGAGTGAGAGGGAAACAGGCTGTAAAAGTACGTACAGCTGGGATTATATGTCAGATATGAGTGGGGAAGATGACGTGGCCGATTTTTTTTTCTTTGTTTTTTATTAACTTGTTGACACAAAAAAAGTGAGAAAAATTTAAATTAATAATTTTTATTTTATTAAGTATAATTTATAGTTGATTGAGCTTCATAAAACGTAATTTATTATCAATTCAGCTATCCTGTAAAGACAAAAACAAAAAAAAAAGGAGATGTGATAGAGGACCAACAAAAAGAAAAAGAAAAAAGGAAAAAAAAAAGAAGAGAAGAAAAAAGCATGGCACTTCCATCTACATGTTACTTGAAAGGGTCAACCTAATAGAATAAAAGATGTGACAGGATCCATTCCAGTCAAAATTAAACAGGTGGCAGTTGCCAAGATTTTCTGGCTAAGAAAAAAGAATTCCTCTTAAATAATGTATTCATAATCACTTATTTATATTTTTAATATAAAATGATTAATCATTTTTTTAAAAAAATTTAACTAACTATTTTTCCATACTGGCATCCAAGAGATGATCTAAACTTTTTATCTTATTAAAATAATTTTTTTTTTAATTTTTTTATTCATTTTAATTAAAAATTAATCCCCACAAAAACACCCAAATGCACCCATTTGCCAGCAACAACACCAGATAAATCGTCCAAACCAAATCAACCTGACCACCAAAAACAACAAGAATTTCCCAATCTCTACCGCGAAAAGCCCAAAAAAAAAATAAAATAAATAAATAAAATAATTTCCCTCATCTAGTGATCTCAATGGCAATGGTGCAAGGCCAGGATGGTTGGTTGGAGTTTGAGATTGTTAAATCACTTGTTTTTTTTTGAAAAGTCACAACTTGTCTCAGAAATTTAAACCGACATGAACACTTAAAAAAAAAAAAAGTTGTCATTTGTGAATGGGGTGACACTCTTGGATGTTACTTTTGTCTTTTTATTAGCCATTTTAGCTAAATAGAAGAAATAGTTAGGATTTATGGTACAATTAAATGGTTAATAAGTGAAATTCTCGTATACCCGTGTAAATCTAATATAAAATACAAAATTATCTAAATTGAATAATAATAATAATAATAATTTTTTTTTTTTTAAAAAAAAACATGGAACAGCTTGGCCGTGGGTCAAGCTAGAAGCAGTTTCTATTTATTTATTTATTTTATATTTTAAATTAGGGAATTTTAGCTTCATTCATTAAGATTTAAAAACAAACCTTTTTAAACATGAGAACGTGACTTTGAAACTTATTAAACTTTAAGCATATAATTGTAAAAGTGCTGAAAACATAATGGGTAAATAAAGTTTTTCCTAATAATTAAAACGTAAGATAATAATTAAAAAAGATTTATTAGCAAGTAAGAAGTATTTTTTTTATGAGAAGATAATAATTGTAGTTTTTTTTTGTTAAAATTAAGGATGCCGAATGGAAGAACAAGATCCTAAGGGGGTGTGGCTCAATCAGAAGATGTTGGTGAAGTGTAAGGAGATGTCAATTTTGCTAATTCATTGAAGTTAACGTCTATTAATTAAGTTGTTATATGTTTCTATTTGCTACTTCTCATCGTTGTTTCCCACATCAAGTGTGAGCCCTCTTCTTCCGTTCAACTCATCAAACGTTTGATTTAACGTTGAATTAGGATCGGAAGGTTAACATTGTAAACTTCTAAAAGATAGTAACCCTAAATTAACAATTTTTAGAGTTTAAAGGTATGATTACAAAAATGATTAAATATTGAAGGTGAAAAGTGAAGTTTTGCCTATCTTATATTTTTTCTTTCCAGTAATAGCATACTCCTAAGGGGTTGTCCTTGTCCTTGTAAAAATACATGTAATGGGAAGCTTGATTAGTAAGCAACATCCTATTTATTAATCTATTGTACCATTAAAGTTCTTGCTTGATTTGATAGAAATGAATGTATTTTTGTTTCATCAAAAAGTGAAAAAATAAAAATACTTCTAAAATATAACTAACTAAATTGAAGATGATCTTGTTCCGATTTGATAGTCACATCAATAACATGAAGGTTGTTGCAGTGCAATGCAAATCAACCTCTGGCCCCATCTTTTTATGCTAATATATGAAAAGCTGTATCTCTACAATGCTTAGTTTCTATAAGTGTGATTATATATATATATTTTATATACATTTTTATTTTTTTGGTTTGCAAAAGTATTTAATGTGATATAAAAGTAAAAACTGATTTTGTGTTTGAATTGTTTGTTAATATTTTTGTTTTAAGATGAAAAAATAAATAAAAATTTAATAAACGGAGTCGGTATTAGTCTGCTTTTGTAACATAATTTGCCGATAACGTGTATATTTTCTAACTTAATTCCGTGAGGATTTTGTTAATACTTTTTAGAAGATAATTTTTGTTTTTTGTTTTAAAAAGTGTTTTGATGGGATATAAAAGTTGGATAGCTTTTAAATTTTTGTATTTTGAGTTTGTTAATTTTTTATTTATTTTTCTTTCTTAGAATTTAGCTCAAATGCTTAATACTCTGATGATTTGCTTCTGGCTGCCGTTATTCATAACACATTTAAGTGGCTCAGTTTATAACATTGAACAAAATGGTTTTTTGTAATCAATCAAGACAGGCAATTTATGAAGTGATATTTGTTGTTTAGTCCGGGTAAGAGTGGCAATTTGTGTTCATTTGTCGAGATATGAATATAAGACTATATATATAGTTCAACCATAATTCGACATGTACATTTAATTTTGTAAATCAGATCCTTCAACTTTAACCTGCTAATTTTATGTTGGATATGTATTGAATTTTGCATCAAATTTTGTTGATCATGTCAAAAATTTAGAGTCCTTAATGAGAGTGACATGGTTTTGTTGCTTTGTATGACATTGTAATAAGAGACAATAGGGACTACATGGCCCAAACTAAGCAAACTTTTCAATTCTGTTTTAGCATCGTAATCATCACCAACCGTTTGATCAGAATTTGTTCAGAGTGATATGGTTTACCTCAATAGAACTTGTGATTTATAAAATGTAACTGTGAGAAGGCGCCAGAGACACTGTTTGAGGTAAGGTACGTAGCACTGTTATGACAAGTTTCTGGCTTCCAATCTTACAATGCATGGGAGCGCCACAAATGTACCATTTTCTTCCCAGGGTTGCTAAGGTGATTATATCATTTCCACCAGTCAATGGCTGTGTTCCTGCCGGTGCCACACATTGTTGGAAACCAGTGCCATTAACATTGTGGAATCCCTTTGGATACTTGAAAATGCACCAGAAAATATATTTATCAGCTACTGTTTTTCGAGATTATGGAGAATATTTCTGTAAACAGTTTTGAGTAAGTTGAAGACATAGCAAAGAGAGACAGAGAGTGAATTTACCTGGTTTGTCACCCACATGGAACTCCTTTCCCTCGGCCCAAGCTTGGTAATCAAAGTTAATGGTCCAACCCTTGTGATCACCAACCACAAACTCAGTGGCCAAAATTGAAGGGACAAGAATTGCTAGGATGGCAAGGATATTGAAGAATTGGGCAGAGGCCATTGCTATCAGACGAAGCTATCTCTCTTTATCAGATTGCTTCTGTGATTGCATGCCTCCAAGAGTTCAACTTGTGACTATTTATAACTTCTAAACCTTTAACATATTTACCGTCTATGGACGGCTTTGCCGAACGGCAGAATATTTGCTCTTATTTTCTCTAAGCATGCCGGCCGGAATAATAAGATCTAAAGTAGACAGAAAATGAGAAATGTGAGTTTTGCATTTTTAATATTTAGATGTTGTTAAATAATAATAATAATAATAATAATAATAATAATGANGTGAAGTTCTTAATATAAGTTGGAATAAAGGTAAATCCAACGTTTAAGCCCTTGTCTTTCTTTTTCAGAACTCTTTTATCATTTTGGACAGATGCTTTAGATTTTAATATTCTTAGTTCTTGACTTGTTTACTCTTTCTAACCAGGTGTTTCTCCTTGTTTTAGTTGCGCTTTTAATAAATATTCCGTTTACTTATTAAAAATAAATAAAAATCCAATGTTTAAACCCTTTCATAACAGAATCGCAATCTTATTTAAACAAATACCTATAAAGCATAATCGAGACAAAAAGTCAAGTAGGATAGCTATTCTTTCACAAGGCTCAAAGACATCAAACGTCTTTCATCATGTGAAGTGTCAATCCATTAGAAACAAAAAGGTTTCGAGATTTAATTATTTGTGCTCAAACTGGACTGTTGTTCTCTTAAATAAACAGCCATTGTGCACCTTAGAAACAAATACAAAATAAAACAAGAGGGTAAAAGAAACAGGAAAATAGGAGACAATAACACCAGTATAAAAGTATAAAGTAGGAGGTTGAAATAAATTATACAGTTTAAGAGCTGTTGATTACATCTAATAGCCTACATGTTCCCCGCCAAGTTGATCCTCTACACACTAATTTCTAAAAGTGAAGAAAACCACTCTAAATCACCTTAACAGTTGTACAAAAACAGAGTACATATAAGAAAGTTTAAAGCACTTACAAGAACACAAGCATTTAGTATGACTCACTCTGCTGCAGTGTAGTCGCTGTTATCCCCTTCTGTTTTTATCTCTGGCAATGTGTCCAAATCTGTGCGAACTTCTTTCTCAACTAGGCCAATGTGGGAATCAGTCATATCAATAGGGTCATGTTGAACAGCATCCAAAGACTCATCTCTAGAGAAATTCTCTGAGCTTTCATCGTTTCCATCTGATTCACTGTTACTCTCCAACTTCTTATCCTTAGTAGCATCAATATTCTCCTTTGATTCTGAAGAGAGAGAGCCATCCTCTGCTTCAGTTGTGATCTTTTCCAATACAGCAAGCTCAGAATTATTATGTAAAGTAGATGACTCTCCAGCAGCTGCGTCTTCTTTTTCAAATTTAATTGAACTTGTTGAATTAACATCAGATTGACTGCTCTCAGAAACTGTGCTGGTTTCATGCTGTTTCCAGCATTTGTACCGTTCGCCATCATATTTTGAGCATGAGTTGAATCAGATAGAATCACTGTTTCATTCTCCTGGGAAGAACCAGAAATGACTTCTTTTATGTCAAGGGCTTCAGTACTTCTGCTGAGGGATTGCTTGGTTCCATTCTCACCTGTGTTGTGTTATTGCTTCCTTCAGTTTGGCATTAAATTTTGAATCAATCATAATGTTGCTTGATTTTATATCCCTATGCACAACGCATTCCTCCCATACTTTGAGCAAGTAAAACAATGCCGACGCCAATCCTTGAGCAACTTTGTACCTCATTGCCCATACCAGTAAGCTCTCTTGTGTAAAAAGGTGTGAATCTAAGCTTCCATTGGGCATGAACTCATAGACGAGTAAGAGTTCTCCTTTTTCATGACACTGACACCAGCCAAGGAGTTGCACCAAATTCCTATGTCTCAATCTACTAATGATTTTAACTTCTGATGCATACTCCTTTAACCCTTGTTTGGATCCTTTTCACACCCTCTTAACAGCAACAAAAGAGTTTGAATCTCTTAAAAATCCTCTATAAACCCCACCAAATCCACCCTGACCTAGCTTCTCCTCATCATTGAAAATTATTCGTGGCATGAGCCAATTCTTTAAATGAAAACCTCTTTGGTCCTGTCCCTCTTTGAAATTCCTCATCCATGCAACTATCAAGGGCAAGATCCTCTTCTGTGCTACTCCTATTCCTTTTCCAAAAGAAAAATAGGATTAAAGCCAACCCACCAAACAAAAAAGATCCACCAACACCCAACCCCACGGCTAATCCTAACCCGTTGTTTTTCCTTGGGTTGGGGGCCAGATTCGGACTTGGATTGCCTGCCACTACTATTGGTTTGGTAACAATATCTTCCGAACTAAAATTCCATGTGTAAATGGTATGCATTGCAGTAGCTGTTGCTGTTGCTGTTGCGGCTGAGAATCCAAAAGTTACCCATTCAGGTAGGTGATCTCTCAAATCAACAATATAATAAAGGGATTGCCATTCAGTAGCATTGTTTATCAGACCAGTGAAGAGAACACTCAAATTATGAGAAGTAGAATTATAACTAATCCGAGCTTCATTAATTTTCCCTTCAATAATAGATACTTTACTCCCCTGCCATGACACATTAGCAACAGATAGCATGGAGTTTATATCAATACCTACATGTTCGCCAGGCGGATCCCATGTATTTGAAGAGTGGTCAGAAAAGATGTCAAACTCCACAACGACAAAATGATTGTTGGTCGAGTTTAATTTCTGGTCATCTTCAGTGAGACCCATACCGCCAGTGGCAGAGTCAGACAATTTATATTAGGGGTGCCATTAAAAAATTTTTGACTTCCTAAAAATTTTCTCCATCCTAAAAATTTGGTAATTTACGCAATATATTCGTTACAAAAAATTTCTATAAAAGTTCATAAATATGTGCTCAAATTGATATATTAGAAATGTAACATGTCGGCACTATATCAAAAAGACATAAATTAAAAATTAAAAAAAAAAAGTATATAGAAATGCACTTTACGGTCTCTTAGAAGTACAAAATTAACAAGTATCGAATCTAAATTGAAGCTCTCAGCAATTTTCCTTTCAATATAGATAACTAAACTATTTGCAATTAAATTATCTTCCATTTTATTGTGAAATTGCGTTTTAACAATTTTTAATTTTAATTTTTTTTGCTGTATCTGTGGGTGATCTTCAAAATTATGATGTGATCATTCACTTCTAATTATCAATTGAATGATCACATCATTTTGCAAGCATATTATTACCAAATTGGTAAAATAGATGAGTTGGGTTTCTCCAAGGAGCATCCCCTAAAGCTTAACGTGGCTCTGCCACTGCATACCGCCACCTTGTGTGATGTCATCAGGCATTGTTGAACCGTTAGGTGCTAGGAAGAACGCAAGCCCACCTCCATAAACAGTTTTCTTTTGAGAATCAATGACAAAGGAAAAATGGGTAGTGAAATCTGCGAGGTTTCCCGATTCCTTGTCCCACAGGCGCATGGGATTGAAATACGTGGTTCGACATACTAAAAACTTTGAATTGTCCTGGTTGCCGGTGAGTTGGAGGAGTTGCTTCTCCACGAAAGCTCTCTCATTTGTTATACCGGAGTTGGCACCCGAAGTGAAACTGGTGAAGTTGAAGGATATAGCAGTGGTGAATGGGGGTACGTAGTGGTGAGAAGAAATCGGTGAGCATGAAGAGATAAAAGAGGATTAGGGGCTTTGGAAATGGGAAATGTTTGTTTTTGAAGATGTAAAAAGCCAGGAGTATTGGAACTTGCAAGGGAGGTTGGGGTCTGAGAACAAATTGCAGATTATATAACGCAGCTTTGAATTTGGAGACCAATAGGCCGGAACGGTTTAGTCGTATGAAGGTCAACAATTTGCCATATCACCAACTTATTTCCATCTTTGAGAACGAATTGGTGTGTTTAATTAATTAGGTGGACCTTTTCTTGGATCGTGGTCGAAGCATCACAGGTTTGTGTATGATAGTCGGTTGTATGGATTGGATTGTTCTTGTAATTTTTGGTGATATTTTTTATTTTAAATCAAATATATTTCAGTTGTTCTTCACTACATGGTCACATGGCCATTATTATCGGGCTCTTGTAGAAATTTTTGGGGCTTTTAAAGCCATTATTAGCCTTTTATTCCAACCAAAATCATATGTTTTTTTATCCTTTCCTGCGGTTGAGAAATAAATGACAAGCTTAGTCCGACCACAGTTTACCCAGCTCGGCATATTGAAATTCAAATACAATGAAATATTGCTCGATTTGATAACTTGATGCAGCCCACAGTATTGTTCAGAATATTCTTCTTGTAGGTAGAGAAATATTGAAACCAATTTTGTTTATGCTACAAAACTTTGTCTTTGTCATTTACCTATTAAAAGCGGGTTTAAGTCCGCAGACAAGAACAAGTGGTGATTGAACAATGATATTACTAACTAGACAATAGTTTAATTGTATCTTTCTATTAAGTATATACTGTAATGATGTTCAGTCCATTACGTTTGGCAATTGAGACTAATAGATTGTTTATACGCATGAATAGCTTGTACATAAAGTCATATTGCAGGTAGAAGCAAAAACACATGTATATGGTCATTTACACTCGACCAAAAACAAAGTACACTAATAACCATTTTGAGCATTGGCTAAACAAAAAATTGTAAAATGAAATACGAAGAGGTGATAATGTAGGAGAAAAGTTGAACACCTAATTAATTAATAAGAATCCAAATTAAGTGTACCCCAAACTAATTTAGCTCGTATGCAGAAGCAATGCAGATGGAGAAGTTGTGCAGGATGAAGTACATAGTGACTAACTGTTGCTAGAATATTCACTTTCTCCTCCCTCATAATCAGGAGCAACACTGGGCATAGAAAGTGACATTGAATGTCTATTCACTGTAGCAATATGTGGTGGTGGCCCTGGCATATTTGATGGAAGAACTGGCAATGGAGCCTCAAAATTGAGAACATGAATTGTTTGCCTTATTGAAGGCCTAAGATTGCGATCAGGGTGAGCGCACCAAAGCCCAACAATCATCAACCGCTCCATTTGTTGCTCATCAAAATCTCCACCCAACTTTGGGTCTGCTGCTTCAAGTATCTTTCCAATTCCATAGAGCTGCCAAACCCACTCCACCATGACTACTTGATCTTCAGGGGCGTTGGACTTGATTGGTTTTCTTCCACAAGCAATTTCCAAAGCGACAATTCCGAAACTGTATACATCTGACTCCTTGCAAGCCTTACCGGTCGTAACACATTCTGGAGCCATATAGCCCATGGTGCCGGCCAAAACAGTGGTTTGTGACCCTTTCATGTGGTCAACAAACCTAGCTAGTCCAAAATCCCCAAGTTTGGTATTAAAGTTTGGATCGAGCATAATGTTGCTGGATTTTATATCCCTATGCACCACGCACTGCTCCCAATCTTCGTGCAAGTAAAGCAATGCAGACGCCAATCCTTGAGCAACATTGTACCTCATTGCCCATGTCAATAGGCTTTCTTCTTTAAAAAGATGTGAATCTAAGCTTCCATTGGGCATGAACTCATAGACGAGTAAGAGTTCTCCTCTTTCATGGCACCAACCAATAAGCTGAACCAAATTCTTATGTCTCAATCGACTAATGATTTTTACTTCTGATGCATACTCCTTTATTCCCTGGTTAGACCCTTTTGACACCCTCTTAACAGCAACAAAGGAGTTTGAGTCCCTTAAAAATCCTCTATAAACCCCTCCAAATCCTCCCTGGCCTAGCTTCTCTTGATCGTTGAAATTATTGGTGGCCTGAACCAATTCTTTAAATGAGAACCTCTTTGGTCCTGTTCCCCTTAGAAATTCTTCATCCATGCACCTATAAATGGCAAGTTCCTCTTCTGAGTGCCCCCTATTCCACTTCCAAAAGCCAAATAGAATTAAAGCAAACCCACCAAGCAAAAAACATCCACCAACACCCAACCCCACAGCTAATCCTAACCTGCTGCTTTGCTTTGGACTATCTTTGGTTATAATATCTTCCAAAGTTGAACTAAAATCCCATGTGTGAATGGTATAGAATGCATAATTGGCTCCTCCTGTTGCGGCTGAGAATCCAAAAGTTACCCATTCAGGTAGGTGATCTCTCAAATCAACAATATAAGAAAGGTTTTGCCAAAAAGTATCATCGTTTTTGAGACCAGTGAAACGAACACTCAAATTATGAGAAGTAGAATTATAACTAATCCGAGCTTCATTAGTTCTCCCTTCCATAATAGAAATATTACTCCCTTCCCATCGGACATAAGCAGAAGACTTCAAGGAATTTACATCAATACCTACATGTTCGAAAGTCGGACCCCATGGCTTTGTAGAATTGAATGGATAGATGTCAAACTCCACCGCAACAAATTGGTTGTCCTTCGTGTTTGTTGGGCTGTCATCGTTAGCGAGACCGAAAAAACCACCTACAGTGGAGTGAGGAGGAATTTTTGACCCATTAGGTGCTAGGAAGAATGCAAACCCATCTCCATAACCAGCTCTATTTTCAGAATCGATGACAAAGGAGAAATGGGTTGTGAAATCTGTGAGGTTTCCGGATGTATTGTCCCACAGGCGCATGGGACTGGAATATGTGGCTCGACCTAGATAATTTGGTGCGTTGTCGGTGAGTTGGATGACTTGGTACCGGTCGTTAGGCTGAGCTGATCTCTCATATTTTATATTTTTGTCACCTGAAGTGAAACTGGTGAAGTTGAAGGATAAAGCACTTGTAAATTGGATTTGGCGTAGTGGGGAGAAGAAAACGGTGACCATGAAGAGATAAAAGAGGATTAGGGGCTTTGGAAATGGGAAAAGTTCGTTTTTGAAGATGTGAAAAGCCATGGGTATCGGAACTTGCAACAAGGGAGGTTGGGTCTAGAACAAATTGCAGATTATAGAAAGGGAAATGCTTCTTTGCATTCTCCCACCCATCTCTCAACCATCTCATCTCTCTTGTAGGGAGATGGGTTCCACGTCGGTCCATGCTGAAAGCAAAAGTCTTAGAGGGGAGATGGATATAGACTAATAGGCTCAAATTCAATGCAAGTTGAAGGGCAAGCGTTGCTGAAAAGAAGTTGATATTTAATTTCACACCTAATGACAATCAAGTTTCCGTTTTTTCCAAACCAAAAAGCACGCCTTTGCTGGAAAGTAGTAGTTCATGTTGAAATGTCCAGCGACAGAAAAAGTCTAATCCCTTGAATGGCGGGGCTTTTTTGATCGAATTTCCAAGGTGGTGTTCGGAGAGATGGATATAGACTAAGAGGCTCAAATGCAATGCAACGTACATGAAGGATAAGCATTCCTGAAAAGTAGTTCATATTTAATTTCACACCTGACAGTCAAGTTTCCGTTTTTTCAAAACCAAAAAGTTGGCCAAGCTGGATCGGGATTTTCAACTATTTTTGAAAATTGCCTATCAGTTTTTTTTTTTTGAAATCTTAGCATTCATTTTCATCCAACCGCTATCACCACGTCACCTGTCCAAATTAATATAAAACAATAAAATATTATTTAAAATTTAAAAATAAATATAAAATAAAACAATAAAAAATAAAATAAATTTTTAAAAAACAGTGAGGTGGTTCGGCCACCCCATTTTCCTCCTAAGGGGTGGCCGACCACCCCAGATCAACTTGATGCCACCCCCAAAGGCCGGTTAGGGGTGGCGTAGGGTCCCAGGGGATGGTTCGGCCACCCCCTACGGCCAAACTCAAAATAAAAAAAAAATTGGTTTTGGTCGTAGGGGGTGCCCTGGGGCCCGAGGGGTGGCGTCGGCCACCCCCAACAACCGGCCACCCCCTAGGGCTAAACTCAAAATAAAAAAAAAAAAAAAATTGGGTTTGGCCGTAGGGGGTGGCCGAACCACCCCCTGGGGCCCTAGGGGTGGCGTCGGCCACCCCTAACAGGCCATTGGGGGTGGCTGATGCCACCCCTTAGGCTAAGTTGGGGTGGCCTGCCACCCCCCAGGGGGAAAATGGGATGGCCGAACCACCCCATTTTTTTTTAAAATTTATTTCGTTTTTTTATTATTTTATTTTATATTTATTTTTAAAATTTAAATAATATTTTATTGTTTTATATTAATTTGAACAGGTG
>CM017322.1:3578205-3636897 GCA_006937295.1 Carpinus fangiana
AGAATGAGTACCCATTCGAGAGCTTCGCTTTCTGTGATTTTGTAAAGACGGTAACGGCGAAGGAACCGACGATATCGGCACCGGGGAGAGCGAAGCGGTGCTGGGTCTGGGAACTGAGCTGAAGTTGGGGCAAGTACCCCTCTTCAAGTGTTCCGAGTCAGTTCTGGAGGGGTTGGAGGCGGAGAAAACGGCGTCGCTCAAGGAGCACTTGAGTTTGACGGCTTTGGGGAGGTTGGTGTCAGAGCTGCGAAGGCGAATGGGCTCCAAATGGGTCGAATTGGGATGCGGGGTCTGGATTGGGGGAGTTGGAGAGGAATTCGAGCTTGACTTGCATATGAGAAGTCGGTGGAGCTGAAGAAAGAAAGGAAGATGCACAGAGACGACGCAGGAGATGAAGAAGAAAGGAGGGGCATTTCGGTGACCTTAAAAAGTTTATTAAGAAAAAGACAAAATAATGAATAGTACATCCATGAACAGTATATCCCAAAACCTTTTGTCAAACACCACCATGATCGATATGGTCGTGGTTGTACTCGTGAAGTGATGGATACGGTTGTATTTGAGTCAAATTTCATCCTTTTACATTTCAATTATTTGACTGGGCAGTGGTTGAATAGCAGACATGAGTCAAAGGTGATTTTTCGTTTTGAAGCGATCATAATTCATATGTACTTTTCCACAAAGCCTAAGCATCGCCTGTCTCTCTTTAAAGTATTTATCCTAACCTCTTTAAAATTATTATTTTTTTATTATTTTAGTGATGTAATTTAATCAAAAGCGCTTAAAATATCACTTTTTAACCTTATTATTTTAATCAAAAAAAATAATAAGATAAACAGTAAATCATCAAATATAAAATTTACTATTCATCCACATATTCATTAAACAAATATTTTCTCTCTCTTACTTTTTACTTTTTATTTATTTCTCCTTTTTCATTTATCTATCATTTTTCTTTCCGCAGCCCATCTCTCTCTATCTCTCTTTCTCTGGTTGCGCCACCACTAGGTCAATTTCTTTTGTAATCCTGATTTTTCTTCTTGGGGTGGTGTTGTTTGGTTTGTGGGTATTTCTTCTTTTTGGGGTTTAGATGACGTATTGTACATGTGAAAATTTGAAAGGCAAGGTCTTTACAAAGGTACCCATTTTGGGGTTTCTTGTAGAGCTTCCATGTTTGGGCTGCCATGGCGAGCTTATTGTTTGGTTGTTGGGGAAATTGAGGGAAAGTGAATGAAATGAGATATTAGGCTTGATGGTTTCTTTTCATGGTTTGTTAAAAAGAAAAGAGAAAAAAAAAGAAGAAGATTAAAACAAAAAACAAAAGAAGCATGAGTCACTCGTTGAAACTGGTTTTGGTTGGTTTCTTTACTTGGGTGTTGAAAAATGGGGGAAGGAATAAACAAATCTTTGAGATAAAGAATAAAAAAATATTTAAAAAAAAATATTTAAATGAAATAGTGAGAGTGAATTATTAAAATAATGAGGTTGAAATTGATGCTCTAAAAAGTGAGTCATTAAAATAAACAAAAGTGTACTTTTAGTTATTTTGGTGAGTAAAATTTGAAGATGCTACTGTGAATACTTTATAGCATCCGTTGCAACATCACCAAACTAACTTTTTTATTAGTTTAAGGAGGCAATTTAATTAAAATGGCTTAAAATGCAACTTTTTAGTCTCACAATTTTAACCAAAAGAAATAACAAGATGAACAGTAATAATCAAATATAAAATTTACTATTTACTCACATATTCATTAAACAAATATATTTTCTCTCCCTTCCTTTTTACTTCCCATTTCTTTCTCTCTCTCTCTTTTTTTTTTTTTTTTCTTCCGCAGCTCTTTTCTTTTCTTTCTCTCACCTTTTCTTTTCGCAGCTATTCACAACCTTTCATTTCAATAACCTTTTCTTTCTTTTTCTTTTTCTTAAGACACAAATAAGACCGTTAGGAAAATAAGACACAAATAAAATAAAAAAATAAAAAAAAATATGACACAAATTAAAAAAGATACAAGTTAAAAAATATGAGATAGAAATTACAAAGAAAAAAAGATAGAAATCACAAATTTTCTCTATGAGCACCAATAAGACACAGATTAAAAAATATGACCGTCAGAAAAATTACAAAATTTTAAAAATATTACTGTTATAATAAGATAAATATTCTTAAAATAGACCATTAGAAAAATATAAACATTAAAAAATATAAAAGTTAGAGAAATAATAAACAAATCTTTAAAATATAATATTTAAATAAAATAATGAAAGTGAATTGTTAAAGTAGTAAGATTAAAATGGGTGTTCTAAAAAGTTGAGTTGTTAAAATAATCAAAAATATATTTTTAATTATTTTAATAATTAAAATTTGACAAGACAACTATGAATGCCCTTATGAAACTGTGTGCGTATCCTTGGAACACTTGAAATGAATTGGTAAAATAACTTGTTTGACGTCCGCCGTGTCCACGAGCTTCACGCACAACTCGTCTCTGTACTTCTTTAAAAAAATGGGAAGTTGAATGTTGTTGTCGAGTGCTTATATGGAGGATGATCAAGAGTACGAAGGCAATCAGGTGGAGGAGTCAACATCCGGGTCATTGAAGATGAGGTGTTTGTGGTTAGTAGCAGCCCCACATTTTTTTTTTTTTTTTTTTAAGTAGTAGCAGCCCCACTTAATTACCATAAAAATTGGGTTCATATAATGAAGTACAATAATTGAATTTATTGTGGCATGGCAGGTCTTTTGGTTAAAGAGAAAGTAATACAAAGGTGATATCGACAAGGTTACATCAGATGCACAAAATCTTGATGGATAGATACTATACATTTTGTAGGCCTAGATTTATCTATATGGGCCTCTAGGCCCTCCTTAAAGATCAAGCCCGGAGAAAAGGCCCATCAAGCATTAATTAAGCCTAGTCTATATACTAAAATAATCCTTGATCTGTATAATCATGGTCTGTTGAAGAAGATTCGCTATCGAATCCTCAGGAATATCCAAGGATTGAGTCCATTACTGAATTCTAGGGAATATCCAAGGATTGTCTCTACTAGCTTCACATTTATTACCGAATCCTCGGCCACGCTGAGGATTCCTTTGCCAGCTAGGCAAACGTCTCTAGGAGCCTATAAAAGGAAAGCTCCACCTCCGTTTCTTAGGTATTCAATATTTCTCCCAGTCCATTATCTCTCTAAGTTGTTTAATTTCTTTGGAGTTCATATCACTGACTTAGGCCTCGGAGCTATCCCTGCCAGGACATCACCAACCGCTCTTATCCTATTTCTCTCTTTTGTAGCGAAGCTAATCTATACACCAAAACATCCAACCATCAAACACCGACCAATAAGAGATTGCCATGTCATCCTTGGAAAACTGTGTTCTCATAGTTTGGTTTTGTTTGTGGGAACGATTTTTCAAATTTGTTCTTACTCTCAATTTATTCCGAAGGATGGCTATTCCGTCAACATCGCGAGTCGCCCAGCCAGAAGCCCAAGTAAGACTCGAGGACCCCAATACTCGGATAACCTTACTAGAGGAAGTTATCAAGCGTATCAGTGAGTCAATGGAGGCCATGAAGAAAACAAACAAAGATATTGCTTCTCGGCTACCTCCCTGGAAAGAGCCGTGACACGAAGAAAGATGTAAGACAAAAGGAAAGGAGAAGGTGCAAGGCGGATAAGGAGGAGAGGAAAGCTCTGTTCACGGTAGTCACCACATTATGGCCTAGAGTGGAAGGAGCTCTTCTAATAAAGGATCCACCAGGCCGAGACGCTGACGCAGCAATCCGATAGGGAAGTGTCCTCTTACTGACCATCCCGCCACAGTAGATCTCATCATAGCCGGTCCCATCATAGCTGATCCCATCATAGTCGGGCTAGCAGGGTAGAAGACCAGAAGATCAAGGTCGATAAATATGTTTAAGATCTAAAGGAAAAGTACAACAAAATGGCTTTCTTCATGGAGAATGGAGAAGGTCAATTAACGGCCGAGCATCTCATGCTGAAAACCACCCTACCTTTTACTAATCGAGTAATGAAGTTCCCGCTCTTGGATAAGATTAAAGATCCTTGAGTAGAAAAATATGACGGAAGCGGAGACCCTTCCGATCACGTGGAGGGTTTCCGTGCTCATCTTGCACTCCACAGCATCCTTGATGAGATTGCTTGCTGAGCCTTCTCCTTAACCCTAAAGTGAGTGGCGAAGGAGTGGTTCGGCAACCTAAAACCCTAGTCCATCGATAACTTCGATATACTAGGACGTCAATTTCTAAATCAATTCCTAACGATACATAGAAGGAAGAAAAATCCCGTCTATCTTCTATCCCTTGTCAGGGAAAGGCGGAATCCTTAAAAGACTATATGCAAAGGTTCAACTAGGAGAAGCTTACATTCAAAAGCCCAGACGAATAGACAATACTTCCAGCCTTGATGAATGGAATAAAAGTTGAAGGACCTTTGGTGGCCAAATTGGCTCGAAGGCCAACGTTGGGAACTCTCTAGCAATTCATAAGGAAAGCCGAAGAGTTCATCAACCAAGAAGAAACCATCAGTGCATTAACCAAAGCCAAAACAGGAAATTTTCATGACCAATTTGATGATACGAAAGAAGAAGAATCTTCCACGAAGAAGAAAAGGAAGGGCATGAGTTCGTGTCGTGTTACCTGTTTATGGACTGTGTCGTGTTCGGGTTGGGCTTAATCGTGTTGGGTCATAATCGGGTCAGACTCAAACCTGACACGCCAACCCGATTTAACAGCCCTATTATAGCCTCTAAAGAGGATCGTTCTAAGGCAAACCCTTGAAGATATAGTGAAAGTGAAGCACTTTCCTAAGGTAGAGCATTATGCCAAATTAAAAACATTTGGGCTATTTTCCCGGGAATAAATCGACAAGGCACAATATCCTATGATTCTATTATCAATGGATGATTAGGATTCTAGGAAAATTTACTATTCTCATTAAGATAATTGAAAAGAATTACATCATTAACAGCAAAGTACAATAAGGAAAATTTAGAATAGTAGTTCTTATAAGTATAACTTATCACTATTGATCGTACCAAAAATAATACTCGCAAGTGTACGAATCGTGTGCAGTAAAGTGCGCGTAAAAATGCGAGGTCGAACCACAGAGAACGGTGTTTTGCAATTAAAAACTAATACAACTCTCAAATTAAACGTATCTTAACCTAGTCCCAAAGAGGATTGATTTCGAACAATTAAAAATGCAGAAATAAAATTAAACTGAAAATGCAGGGATAAAAAAAACTAAGGTTAAAGATGAACCTCACCCAATAAAAATAAGCTTAATACATTAAACACTCATTCTCCGTTTTTTAAACTTTAAACCCTTCAACACACTCTATTGTGGTAATTGACACAAGTCAAACCGAATAACGTGTTTACCGTTAAGGAGCTACAATGAGTATTGATTATGGATAAAATCATCCACTGTATCCTTGGATCACAGTGGATATTGAATCATAACCAAACACTCGTTGTGCACCCGGCTTGGAACACATCACCGGATGACTATCAATGCATCAACAACACACAACCATTCAATTATTTGTCACAGAAATTAAATGACGAATGCGGAATTAAATAACGGAAAATAAGCATAAAATGTAAAAGCAAGAAATATAAACTAAGGGTGAGGCTTCATCTTCAACCTAAGTTGAAGATTTTAGCCACCCATTGAATAATAAAGCATAAATGAATTAAAATATTGCATTAAAATTAAATTAAAGTAAAAGCTTACAACTAAAAGGGGCGGAGCAATGCAAACAGAAGCAAAATGCTCTCTAAAAACGCCCCAAAGAAATGTGTGTTCGACCAAATGGCCTTGGGTCCTATTTATAGGCTACAAAATCCTACGAGTGCGTTCGAACGCATGAGGTGCGTTCGAACGTACTACTGAGTTGTGCGTTCGATCGCACAAAGTGCGTTCGACCGCAGAAAACCGTAACGGCGCATGCTGAAGCGATGGACTCCTAGGGCACCTGCGCGATACGCGGGCTGACGGGGACTGCGATCGACCGTGTCCTTGCGCTCGACCGTCAGTGCGTTCGAACGCACCAAGTGCGGTCGAACGCACTTGGCAGGGGTCCAAATCTTCACTTGGTGTCTTTTTGCTCTCTTGTGGCCAACTTTTGTTGTAAAAACATGCACAACTCAAAACACTAAAAACACAAAAAATAATTAGAAATTAACAAAGCTAAAGGCCTAACAAATATAAGTTAAAGGGGTCAAATATACACAATTTGACACTGATCAACTATCCTTTGCACGATCCCACGATTCAGCAGAGGAGTCTACTGACCTTGTAGAGTCAACATCTAAGTCTTCTTGACACTCAGCCCTAGGAGGAAGTTTGGCTTGGGCCCAAGCTTCGGGGTTACATTTGATTCCTCGACAATTTGGCATCTCTCCCTGGCTGATAGATAGTACGTTTTAAGCCATTTCCTTAGAAGGTATAACATCCTCGGGAGCAACTGTTTCAACCTTAGAAAAATTTCCAGGTTTCTTAACCCATTCTCAGAAGGACTCAAAATCCCCTATGTAGCCTGCGGAAAACCTTGTGTCTCATCCCTAAGAAGCAAAGGTTAGCTGTCGGTAGAAGCTCCGAGCTTTCTCTTTGTATTTGCACAGTTTTTCCTTGGCTCGGTGAAACTTTATCTTCAAATCAAGAATTGACTGTGATAGAGTCTCGACCCTGTTATGACAAGTAGCCGTCTCATTTGTTGCATCCAAGAGTCTTGTATTAAGCGTCCTTATTTGAAGATCAACCTCAGCCTTTGCAAAGGTAAACTTTGCGTGAATTGCCGAATGATCTTTCGGCACACTCTCAGATATAATGTGCACCGCTGCAAGCTTGCATTCCAATCTTTAATCCTCGCTTGGGCGGCTAAGTTATTCTCAGTAAATTCTTTCTCTCTTTTAGCATGTAACTCTCAAAGTCTAGCAAGATTAGTGTCGGAATTCTCTAACCTCTTCTTCAAAGACTCGTTCTCAGCAATAGAACTCTCATAAGATCTCCGAAATCTGAGGTAGAAGTCCATACCCTTCATAAGACCTTACAAAATCGAAGGAACATGCGTGAATCTTCGGGGACTAACAAGACAACCAAAACGGAAAATAAGAAAACTTACATCCAGGAAATGATAGATCATGTTTTCCATGGTTTCCTTTGGAGATAGTACAACAGTATTCGCCGTCGAAGTTGTAGGAATTAAACTAGCCAACACCACGAAAGGATTGCCTAACCAGTTATCACCTAGTCGAGATAAGGGTTCCTCGATTAACTTGATTGTTTCCTTAGGAGTTTGACTGTTGTAGGTCTAGTAGTCATCGGAGTATCAACTATAGTCCGGTCACTAGTCAAGCTTTCCTTCCTAAACTCCATAACCTTAACAGTTGTGAATTCAAGCCACACCTCTCCTTTCTTTCCCTCTATTAGCAAAGTATCCTCGGCAACGAAAGGCTTCACTTCCATCAATTCGTTGTGTTCAGGTTCCGACGTTTCCCCTATTACCTTAGGCTCAAAAGGTATAATAGCTGAAGAAATTCGAGGTAAAGACAAGTCAGGAAGCGGCGCAATCACCAGAGACCCACCTTCTTCAAAAGAAACAGTTACCTCCCTTGACAGTCGAGTACTAATGAGTAAATCAAGAATTGTCGGCTTCTCCCCTCTATCCATTGCCCTTACAGCGGCGAGAGATCCGGCTACTGTAGGACCTTTTGGCAGGTTATTGCCTACCTTACCTTTTCCCTTATCATATCTTGATTTTCGAGGAAAACCAGTTTGTTTCAATAAAGAAAGTTGAAGAGTAGGTTGCCTCGGAGGTTTAGGAACCCCCTCTCAAGAAACTTCAGATACCATCCGTCCTGCGACTTCTACAGTCGGTTTACTACTTGGAGGAGCGGAAAGTTTCAATCTTTTTGCCTCAGGTAGCTGAGATCCTGAGGTCTTAGGCATAGTCTGTTTCCACTTTCTTACCAGACGCACCTCTGATTCCCTTGGCACCACTTCTTTAACTAGACCCTCGATTTGGGGATACCTCAGATAAGCAGCCAGTACCATTAGAGAAAAAATAACATTGAATTCCATTTTGGAATGATTCTACTGAGCATATTCTTGTAACTGGTCTACTTGAGCCTCTTCACTCTGGTCTAAAGTTGGTTCCTTCTGCCTTACAACTGAGGGAAGGCGTGTCTCCTGAGGAACATTCGGAGCTCTGATACCAAGAGAGGGAGCTCTAGTTGGAGAAGAAGTTAATAATTACTATGGGGATGAGTATGGTGAGGATGAGGAGTTAGTGGGTAGTTGTAGGAGGAATGGACGAGGTAGGAGAGATAGAAACCGAGGTGATGATAGCTTTAGTGGTATAAAGATGAAAGTTCCTTCTTTTCGAGGGAAATCTGATCCTGAAGCTTACCTTGAATGGGAAAAGAAGATGGAACTTGTGTTTGATTGTTGCCACTACTTCGAAGCACAAAAGGTAAAAATAACTGTGATTGAATTTACTGACTATGCTGTGATTTGGTTGGATCAATTAGTTATTGGTAGGAGATGGAATAGAGAACGTTCGATTGCGACGTGGGAGAACATGAAGGCTGTGATGAGAAGGCGCTTTGTGCCCAGCCATTACTATCGAGGCTTGTATCAGAAATTGCAAAGTCTCACGCAAAGCAATCGAAGTGTGGAAGACTATTACAAAAAGATGGAGATTGCTATTATTAGGGCAGTTGTTTTGATTCATAAAATTGAGAGTAATTTCTCTTTTGTTCTTTGAGAACTTATTTGAACTTATCAGATTTCTCTGTGGCGTTCATCCTTGACTTATCAATCGAGTATTCCATCCTTGATTATGGCGTCCTCATTTATACCAAGGTTCACATCTCTTTATAGGTGTTGGGTCGCGGTTTCCATCTAAACCTGAGTGTAGAACGGTCTTA
This sequence comes from Carpinus fangiana, assembly GCA_006937295.1. Lineage (NCBI taxonomy): Eukaryota > Viridiplantae > Streptophyta > Magnoliopsida > Fagales > Betulaceae > Carpinus > Carpinus fangiana. Next base: position 3,587,163 of record CM017322.1, read on the forward strand.
GGCAACAATCTTGATACGGGATTCGTTACAACTTGACGGGGTTGGTATCAATTATTTCTGTGAAAGAAAACTCCCAATCGCCTTGAGCAAAGAAAATTTTCTTTCTCCAAACCTTGTGGTAGGGATAGCCAGTCAGCCAAATAAACTTGGTTGTCTGCCGATCTTGAAAGTTGAAGATATATTAGGCATGGGTTCTCTGTCAACTTGTATATTTTTAGGAACTCTCAAATCGAAAGATTTTTTTTCCTTCTCCAAGGACCTTAGGCCAAAAGATTACACATGCAAAAAATATCCTCCAAGCATTAGGAGTTAGCTGATAAGGAGCTATTTGAAGATAATGAAGTAGTTCGTTTACTATCCTCGGGAATGGGAATTGAAAGCTCGCCTTGAACATATCTTTGTATACGTAGACATCGTATACATCCTCTCAGAATGTTGCACCTATGTTTTTTTGTGCTGAATCGTAGCTTTATAGAAGGTGGGATGGAATATGCACGGTAAAGTCGAGATTCATCGGTACCAATAATCTCGGTCGTCCAGGAACCCGGATATGAACTACCTAAAAGGTCAGTGATGTCATCCTCCTTTCGACCCATTTTCCATTAGGGTTCATTTCACTGGGATCGAAGCCGAAAGCAAGTAAACTACGAATTTATGAAGTATGCCATGAAGGGAAACGGTCAAAATAAGAAGTTCTGAGAAATCTCAGCCTCAGAGGAAGTATTGAGCGATGCGGTCCAAATCGAATCGCGCCTGGATCAAGAATGAGCGAACGAAAATCCTCTTTTATGGGAATGATGCGCTCAAGGGTTTTCTAGGCAAGGGGAAGGGGAAAGGACATAAATTCAATAATTGAAAGTTTGAAGCCCCTCAAAAGCAGTAATCTCGTCTATATCTCGAGTCGACCCCATATCACCACGTGTCTAAATGTTGGAAGTTGTGTTTTCATCCGAACCGTACAAAGCAACGACCTCACAGCCACTCTTCCAAAACCTTGAAAACTAACATAAATTTCCTAAAGTCTTTCCAACCAGGAAATTCGTGGGTAACTATAGGGCCCATATTTATCTATATGGGCCTCTAGGCCCCCTTTAAAGATCATGCCCTGAGAAAAGGCCCATTAAGCATTAATTAAGCCTAGTCTATATCCTGAAATAATCCTCGACCTGTATAATCATGGTTTGTCGAAGAAGATTCGTTGTTGAATCCTCGGGAATATCCGAGGATTGGGTCCATTATTGAATCCTCGGGAATATCCGAGGATTGTCTCTACTAGCTACACATTTGTTACCAAATCCTCGGCCACGCCGAGGATTCCTTTGCTAGTCAGGCAGGCGTCTCTAGGTGCCTATAAAAGGAAAGCTCCACCTCTGTTTCTTAGGTATCAAATATTTCTCCCAGTACATTATCTCTCTAAGTTGTTTAATCTCTTTGGAGTTCATATCATTGACTTAGGCGTCAGAGCTATCCCCGCCGGGACACCACTTGCTGCTCTTATCCTATTTCTCTCTTTTACAGTGAAGTTAATCTATACACCAAAACATCCAACCATCAAACACCGACCAATAAGAGACTGCCACGTCATCCTCGAAAAACTGTGTTCTAACACATTTCATCTAAAGTGGAGAGATCCTTGTCCAAATAAAGGCAACTTGCATTATCTGAAATTATACCCACTTAATTGGGCTTCTTTATATTTGTACTTTGTTTAGTCTTTTTCAATATGCTTCACTCCTGCCCCGCCTGGGTAATGCACTAATATTGCATTATTGTATTGACTCCCCAATAATACATCTAGTTTAATGGGGTCGGACAGTAAGAATATTTGTTCATAAGGGCAAAGTGACAATGTGTTGTAGTTAATGGGGATGAAAATGTAATAACCTCTATAATTAATGAAATAGAATAATTGAATTTGTTGTGGCATAGCAGGTCTTTTGGTGAAAGATAGAAATACAAACATGATATTGACAAAGGTTACATCATATGCACAAACAGATGGAGGCCATGACCTACACAAAGGCCTGATGGATAGATACTTTACATTTCATCCAAATAAATGCCACTTGCATTATTTGAAATTGGGAAATGCTTGACATCCCGAGATTTTTCCCGAAATTTGGTTCCCGATTGATGTGGCTGTAGTTAAGTAAACTATAGTTTAGTTTTTTTATTTTTTTCACTGACCCACCCACCCACGCATACTTTCCTATCCCGTTATCTCCTTCACCTTGTTCTCTTTCTTCTCTCCCACATCACAATTTTCTCTCTCCCCCACTTCTCAACTCCGCTGCCCCTGACCAGCCGGGCGGATCAGGCAGCCACCAACGCCCAGGCCGATTCCCCCGTCTAGCCGGCCCACCTATGCTGTCCAGCCTGAAATCTACAGTGGAATTTCTGGTTTTAGTCTTCTATTTTGAGTTATGTTTGCTGTTGTTACAGCTGGTTTTGTTTTCTGCAGATTTTGCTGCAGTAGGTTTTATTGCTAAGTTTGGTGTTCTGCAGCTCGTTTGGGGTTGCTTGTTTTAGGCCTCTGTAAGGTTTGTTTTAGCCTCTTGATAGGCTTGTAATGTGAGTTTTTGTACTCTTTTGACTTTATAAAGCTTCTTAAAAAAAAAAAAAAAACTCAATTGGAGACGCCCATCATGCCAATTACAATTTCTTTCGAATTACATCACATTTTTGCACAACAAATTGATGCAAAAGCAACAAAATAAACCAAAGAAAGAATTGGACAAATTTGAGAATACAAAAAACGAATAGGGCAAATCTGAGAGTACAAATCAATCCATTGCCACTATACAAATTTGATCACATTTTTGCACCCCAAATTGTTGTAAAAGCAACAAATTAGCAGAGAGAAAAAATTATTAAAAAAAAAAACAAATAGAAAGAAAAAAAAAATCTGAGAATTTCAGGCTGGGCAGCGTGGGTGGGCAGCCTGTTGGGCGATGAGCAGCTGGCTGGACGGTGGAATCGGCCTGGGCGTGGGTGGCTGCCTGATCTGGCCGGCTGGGCGGGGGCGGTGATGCGGCCTGCTCTGGCCATGCGGTGGGCTGGGCGGCGTTGGATTTTCGAAGCCGGTTGAGCGGATGATCGGGCTATGGCATGGGTCGCACTGGTGGGTGGGCGTCGCCGAAGTTGAGAAGTGGGGGAGAGAGAAAAGTGTGCCGTGGGAGAAGCGTCGCCGGAGTTGAGAAGTGGGGGAGAGAGAAAAGTGTGCTGTGGGAGAGAAGAAGGAGAAAAAGGTGAAGGGGATAGGAAATAGGATAGTATGCGGGATGGGTGGATGGGTAAAAAAAAACAAAAAAACTAAACCGTAGTTTGCTTAACTACACCCACGTCAGTCGGGAACCAAATTTCGGGAAAACTCTCGGGATCCCTAGCACTCCTCTTTGAAATTATACCCACTTAATTGGACTTCTTTATATTTTTACTTTGTTTAGTCTTTTTCAATATGCTCCACTCATGTCCTACCTAGGTAATGCACTAAGACTGCATTATGCCATTATTGACTCCCTAATAATGCATTTAGGGTTGACAACATTTTAAGTGTGATTTATAACCGATTGAGATACTCCAAAAATATTAGAAAATAACAAAATTAAGGGCTTAACAAATACAAGTTAAGGAGCTTAAATATATAATATTTGGCACTCATCACTACCTTAGGAAGACCAGCAAGAAAAAAGAAAAAAAAGAAAAAAAAAACATGAGACATGATACATGATCGATTAAACTATCCTAGGGGACCAAAAAAGAAGAAGAAGATGTGACTAGATCTATTCCAGTCAAAATTAGACAGGTGGGAGTTGCAAAGATTTGCTGGCTAAGAAAAAAGAATTCCTCTTAAATAATGTATTTATAATGAATTTTTAAAATTTTTAATATAAAATTTTTAATCATTTTTTTTTTTAAATTTAACTAACTATTTTTCCATACTGGCATCCAAGAGCTTATCTAAACTTTTTTATTTTATTTTATTTTATTAAAATAATTGTTTTTTAATTTTTTTATTCATTTTAATTAAAAATTAATTCCCACAGAAACACCCAAATGTACCCATTTGCCAGCAACAACAACACCAAATAAATCGTCAAACCAAATAAACCTGCACCACCAAAACAACAAGAATTTCCCAATCTCCACCGTGAAAAGCCCAAAATAAAAATAATAATAATAATAATAAATAAACCCTCATCCAATGATCTCAATGGTAGTGGTGCATCGATGGTTTGTTGGAGTTTGAGATTTTTTTTTTTTTGGTAACAAGGCATACATTCAACCAACAAGGGGGCCAAAGGCCTTACAACAGTCAAAATGAGAGAGGGGTGGATCTTTACCACTACAAATGGGAGAGGAAGGAGGGGGGGAAAAGTAGGTGGGAATGCAGCCCGAGAACACTCGTGCCGCGGCCCAATACGCCACATGGTGGGCGCAGAAGTTCACACTTCTGTGAATTTTCTTTGCTTCCCAAAGAGAGGAAGGTGAGATCAAAGATAAAGCATTGGCAATAATAGATTCTATGTGCCAGTCAACAGTAATGGAAGGAGTTGTGAGAGCATCTATTACAATCTTAGAATCTCCTTCTAGAGAGAATTTTGTTAACTTCAAAACAGCAGCTAAGGAGGTTGCAAGCCAAGCTGCTAAGGCCTCTCCATAGGTAGGCTCACAAGGAGGATTAGTCTGAGCAATGGCCTTGATGATTTTCCCTTTGGAATCTCTGCAAACAGCAGCCTGCACTGAGAAGGAATCACGGATTGCAGTGTCAAAATTGATCTTGTAGAACCCTGCTGGAGGAGGGGACCAAAATTCCTTAACCATTGGAGAGGAGGATTTCCAGGCTGCTGCATGATCCAGAGCAGCCCTTCTGATGGAGTTGGCAAGAGAGGAAATGTCTAGAGTAAAGCCTTCATGAACTGCTTTGTTTCTAGCATACCAAATCTGGTCACACAAAACAGAAGCATAAATTTGAAACAAATGACAGTCAGCAAGAGGTATACCTAAGACAGAATGAAGGGCTAAGATGCTTTTGATCTAGTAAGAAGAAGAAAAGGAAGACCAAGCAGAAGAATCAAGCGGCCAGAAAGAAGATCTCCATGCCACTTTAGCAAAAATGCAGTTGAAAAACAAATGAGAAAGAGATTCTTCCTCAGAACTGCACAAAGGGCAAAGAGATTCTAGAGCAGGAATGTGAAAAAGAGCTTTAAGTCTTGTTTTGGTGGGGAGAAGGTTCTAGGCTATTTTCTAGAGAAACAAGAGGAGCCTAGCATTCAACTTTAGTTTCCAAAAGCTAGACTCCAAAGGAGAGGAAACATAACTAATCCTAGGACTACTGATCAACTTGTAAGCAGAACTTGTGGAGAAAAGACCATTGGAAGAGGGGGTCCATAGAAAAGGAGTAACAAGATGAGGACTAATAGGAATCTTGAGGATTTCTTTGACACTAGCAGAGGTGAACAGAGAAATCAACAGAGAAAGATTCCAAGAGCCATTTATATTGAAGAGATCAGAAACCTTCAAATCTGGAAAGGAGGTTTTACTCATATGAATGGGAGTGGGAGAGAAAAAAGGCAAAGTGGGGATCCAAGAGGAGTTCAAACCCAAAGAGAGGTTGTTCTATGGACCCTATGGCATACACCTAGAGACAGAATTGGTTTGGACTGTTGTATACCTTTCCAAAGCCAAGAAGTGGCAGAATGGGAAGAGGGGGAAAGAAAAGAACCAGTTTTGAGATACTTACCTGTGAGCTGGGATGCCCAAAGAGATTCTGAACCAGTGAGCAGCTTCCAACCTAGCTTAGAAATGAGAGCAAGATTGACATCTTTTATGCTTCTCATTCCTAAACCACCAAGAGCTTTAGGAGTGCAAATAGAATGCCAGGACTTAAGAGTAAGATTCCTGGTTTTTTTAGAAGGGAAACCCCACTAGAAGTTCTTGAAAACCTTGTCTAGATTGCTGCAGATACTCTTTGGAAGTAGGAAAGTGCTCATGGCATAACAAGGAATGGCTGCTGCAACAGACTTAATGAGCACCAACCTGCCAGCTTGAGAAAGAGACTTGGCCCGCCAACCTTCAACCTTTGACTTCACTTTCTCAATAATAAGTTGAAAGGCTGATTTTTTTGAGTTACCAAATAGAATGGGCAGACCTAAGTATATAGACTTGGTTGAATTTGAGGGAAAAGGCAGAACCTCAAGAATGTGGTTGACAGTGGAGAGGTTAGTGTTTCTGGAAAATCTGATTGAAGATTTGCCATTGTTGATGGACTGACCAGACCAAAGGCAGTATTTATTAAGACAGGTTTGGATACAGGAAGCTTCTTTAATAGTGGCTTTGCCAAAGATCAAAAGATCATCAACAAAGAGAAGGTGATGGATAGCAGAAGTTTGCCTAGAGATTTTTAGACCTTTAATATTTCCAATTGCTTCTTCTCTAAACAGCAAACAGGATAGAACTTCAGAACCAAGAATGAACAAAAAAGGTGAAAGAGGATCACCTTGCCTAAGGCCTCTCTTTGGAGTAAACAAGCCAAAAGGGCTGCCATTAAGAATGATGGAAAAAGAGGAGGAGGAGATGCATAATTTGATCCAATTTAACCAAGAAGAGTGAAAGCCTAACTTCTGCATAATAGCTAAGATGAAATCCCATTCCATTTTATCAAAAGCCTTTTCCATGTCCATGTTAAGAAACATGAATCTTCCTTTACCTCTTTTATGTATGAAAGAGTGTAGCAACTCATGGGCCAAGATAGTGTTGTCTTGTATGTTTCTTGAAGGAACACAAGCTGATTGGAGGGGAGAGATGAACTTGGGGAGCATAACCTTCAATCTATTGGCCAGAATCTTGGTGATAACCTTATACACAATGTTACACAAACTGATAGGCCTGAATTGGTGGACAGTGTGAGCACCTGACTGTTTGGGAATCAAAGCAATGTGGGTGTGATTCTGTTCTTGCAACAGAATGTGATTTAGGAAGAAATTTCTGATGCAACCAAGGACCTCCACTTTCACCATAAGCCAGTATTTCTTAAAGAACAAAGCAGTGAATCCATCCGGCCTAGGAGCTTTGGAAGAACCAAGATTGGAGAGGGCTTGAACCACCTCAACATCAGTGGGAATAGCACAGAGAAAGGAGTTATCTTCAGCAGAGATAACCGGTTCAAAAAGATTAAGCATTTCTTCTTCAATTGGGGGAGCTGAGGAAGAGAATAGGTTGGAAAAATGAGAAACAAAAATTTTCCCAATTTCAGTTCTATCAGAAACCCAGGCTCCATCAGGTGATTTCAGAAAGTGCACAACATTAGACCTTTTTCTTATCAAAGTGGACGAGTGAAAGTATTTAGTATTAAGGTCCCTGCAATGCAGCCAAGATTCTCTGGATTTAGACCTCCACAGAGATTCCTCTTTCAAAAGTAAACCATCAAGCTCTAGCTTCAAAAGAGTTTCCTCCTTGCTGGCCAAAGAGCTAGGAGGAGCAGACTGTACTTTATCAAGCTTGAGTAGAGAGGACTTGATCTGAGATTGAATGTTGCCAAAATGAAGCTTATTCTACCTCTTCAAAGCAGCTTTTGTTTGAACTAAGTTTTTCACCAAACAGGTAGTTAAGGAACCTTCAAAATGATGATCCCAAGCTGCTCTGATGACCAAGCTGCAGGTTGGATCCAAAGTCCAGAATTCTTCAAATTTGAAAGGTCGAGGCAAGAAGGTGGATGAGGAATTGGTGTTTAAGGCAATAGGGTTGTGATCTGAGATGGAGGCAGGGAGGTGTATAAGGGAGAAGTCTGGATGGAGATGGATCCAATCAAGAGAAGCCAAGCCTCTGTCAAGCCTTTCTTTGATTGTAGCAATACCTTGCCTATTGTTGCACCAAGTGAAGGAGTTGCCAACAAAACCAAGGTCAACCAGGCCAAGGTGATCAATAAAATTCATGAAAGGGCAGTGAGAGGAGCTAGCAACAAGTCTGCCATCAAGTTTTTCAGATTGATCCAGAACTCTACAAAGCCAAGGACTGACAAAATCCTCACCCATAACAGTGAGAGAGTCCCAAAAGGCAGGCTTATTGAGAGATTCAGGAGGACCATATATACAAGACAAAATCCAAGGGGTATTAGGAGAGTAAAAAAAACACCATGCTGAGATGATATTTTTGTTAGTGAGGAAGCACTCAAGCTTCACACCTAGCCTCAAAGTAAGAACCAGGCCACCACAAGTACCGATGGGGGCAACATGAGTCATAACAAAGTAACCAAGTTGATTTAGAATGGAGGAGACAAGGGAAGGGGAAGATTTAGTTTCAGAGAGGAAGAGAATATCAGGGTTGTTTGCTCTGATCAAAGCCTTGAGCCCATGAACTACACCAGGGCGAGAAATCCCTCTACAGTTCTAGGATATGAACTTCATATGCAGTTGGGGGACACCTCATGGTCCCCTGAAAGGTTTGAACTATCATGCAATTCAGAAATTGAAGTAGAAGCAGGAAGCATAACCTGTTTCTTATTCTTTGCAGCTTTGAAGAAGGCTCGAGCTGGAAGCTGCAGGGTTGAGTGAGGAGTAGCATCCATAGGCAAAGGAGCTTCCATTTCATCAGGATCAGGAGCTTTCTAGTGTAAGCTGTCAGAACTCTTCTTGTAGGGCAGAAGGTCACCAGAGGTCCTTGCTCTTTTCTTTTTAAGCTGTGAGGAATTGTAGTCTGGAGGAGAAGGGTTTCCAGGTTTGTGGAGCCGGGTTGGAAACATAGTATTTTTTAAAGAGTTGACTTTTTTGGAGCTGTTTGAGTGTTTTTTGGAGGGAACTTATGGAGCGGTGTTTAGGGCAGATTGGGAAAAAATACATGTTGAGCTAGCAGGAAGAGAGAGAGAGGGGTTTATTTCAAAAGGTAGTACAATGGCTAGAGAGGGTTGTTTCTGAGTGGAGGCAATAGTAACAGTCTGGTTCATATCTAAGGAGCTGGTTAAAGTAGGTGAAACTGGCTTCTGAGATTGGGAACCGGGTTACAGAGGAGGTGGAGGTGGAACTGTTTTAGTGGTTGAAGAGTTAAGGGAAGGGGCGGTGGAAGAGATAACACTGAGATCATAAGTAGTGGGGGAAGTATGGAGTGATGTGACGTAGGTAGAGATATTTTCTGATGCATGGGAAAAGCATGTGCTGGTGCTGGGATTGATGGAGCATTGGTAACAGGAAACAGACTAGTTTAACTTAAGTTTAAAGATTCAGGAGCCCTAATCTGAGAAGAAGAAGGATGCTTTTGAGGATTGGGAAAGGTTGCAGAGGTTCTTAAGGAAGATGAGGGCAAAAGATTAGAGAAAATATTAACAAGCAAAGAAACAACATATTTCTTAGGGACCTTTTCTGCAGGAGCAGCATTACAATGGATGGATGGATGCCCAATTCTGCCACAAGAACAACAATAAATGTCCAACCTCTCATATTTCAGAAGAATATCCAAAGGTTTTCCACCTTCTCTGCGAAAAATAAAACCAGATTTGAGGGGGATGCAGACATCCAACTCCACCAGAAGTCTCAGGAAGCTTTTGAAAGGCTTTCTATCTCCACAGAAGTCTTCAACTTGAATCAGATTCCCCAGGCCTTTGCCAATGGAAATGGCAGTTTTGGTGGTCATATTGATAAGGGGAAATCCATGCACATGAATCCAAAAAGGGGTGGTGTTGAGGGTGAGCTCATGAAGAGCTGCATGGGGTTGCCAAGACTTTAAAATGATTAAAAAGCCATTGACATTCCAAGTATTTAGTCCCCTCAACTACCAGTGATTTACTATTTAGCCCCATAAACTATTAAAAGTTGTTAAATGGCCCCCATAACTATCAAACTGTTACGTTTTAGCCCCCTCTGTTAGTCTTTGCCGTAAAATTGGATGGAAACATCAAAACTACGCGTTTTGATGAGGCAAAGTTACGAAAATACCCCTGTAGAGAGAATTTTTTTTTTTGAAAGCCCTTACCAAAACGGTGCCGTTTTGGTAAGAGCTTTAAATTTTTTTTTGGGAGAAGGAAAGAAGTAGGCCTTGTTGGCGAAATGAGCCTCTGCCGAGGTGAGCTGATCGTGGGTGAAACCCGCGTAGGGGGTTGCTGTCTTGCTGGTGCAGAGGGTCATCGAGAGGCGAGGACACCAGCGACGACGAGGACACCGGCGACGATGTCGGCGAGGCGAGGCTTTGTGAGCTTAGTGATTCTACGGCATGCTATGCTTGGAACCGGGGTTGCTTTCCGCGGATGGAGCTTCTCAGGGGAGACCCAGCGAGAAGAAAGTCTTGGTTCGTGAGGGTGCAATTCGGCAGGAAGGACCTGTGTGCTTAGTGAAGAAACAAATCCACTTTCCGCGTTTGGAGAAAGCCACCAACTGATGGCACAGTCGTAATTTGAACATAGGAAAGAAATTTCTTTCCCCAACTATTCCTACGCCGATGCCCTCCCGGTTTTCCTCCAACAACGTTACATCTTCATAAGGGAGACGACTTACAATGCCTACCGCTGTTCCTCCTACGTGCTCTCCCACGCGCTCGTCTCGTTGCCACCGCTGGTCTTCCTATCCGTGGCCTTCGCCTGCACCACGTTTTGGGCCGTGGGCCTCGATGAAGGGGTATTCGGGTTCTTGTTCTATTTGCTCACCATCTTCGCTTCCTTCTGGGCCGACAACTCCTTCGTCACTTTCTTATCCGGCGTTGTTCCACACGTCATACTCGGGTACACCATCGTCGTCGCGATTCTCGCCTATTTCCTCCTCTTCAGCGGCTTCTTTATAAACCGCAACCGAATCCCCAGCTACTGGCTTTGGTTCCATTACATCTCGCTCGTCAAGTACCTGTTCAAGGCGGTTCTGCAGAACGAGTTCAGCGACCCCAACAAGTGCTTCGTAAAGGGTGTTCAGATCTTCGACAACTCGTCGCTCGGGGCAGTCCCCACGGCAATGAAACTGAAGCTGTTGGATAACATGAGCGGCACACTCGGGTTCAAGTCGTATTTGATTAATTAAATAGCATGTGTAACGTGTCCTAGTACCTGGTACTGGGAAGTTCTCATGCTGTATAAGCGCAGGAGCTTTACAATGAAACAACCGTGCTGGAACCCTGATTATCGACCATCCTCCGCCGATATCTAGAGCCTCTGGTGCAGCAAACCTGTTTCTTTGGGCCGCAAATTCTGAAAGAGTTTCTCCACTAGCTTGCTCAGAGATCTGGATTACTGTTTCGCCTTCTTCATCCGAGTCTGGCACTGCTTCTGGGAAACCCTAATCTTACCAAAACGGCGCCGTTTTGGTAAGGGCTTTCAAAAAAAAAAAAAAACTCTCTGCGAGGGTATTTTTGTAACTTCGCCTCATCAAAATGACGTAGTTTTGATGTTTTCATCCAATTTCACGGCAAAGACTAACGGAGGGGGCTAAAACGTAACAGTTTGATAGTTGGGGGGGCCATTTAACAACTTTTGATAGTTTAGGGGCTAAATAGTAAATCGCTAGTAGTTAAGGGGGATAAATAGTATTTTTCCCTAATAGAAAAGGAAGAGGTGACATAGCTACTCTGCACCCTACATACATGCAAGGGAGGGGGTGACGCCCCCGCCAAGTCTGTTTTTTCTTGATATTTTAAATATATTCACGCTCATTACTTTCTAATTATTTGGGAACACTTTAGTTTGCCCTGAATTTTCAGTCGATTTAACAAATCTTTTATGAACTTTCAAAAATTTCATTTAGGCCATTTGAACCTTGAATTGCTCTCACTTAAAACCTCACATTAAAACTACGTCATTTTAGGTCTCAAACTTCATCACCCACCCAACCTAAAACGACACCGTTTTTGGCATTAAAACTAATAGAAGGGTTCAAAGTAAAAGCAATTCAAAGTTTAGGGGCCTAAGTGAGAGTTTTGAAAGTTCAGAGGGAGTTTATACAATTGGTTGGAAGTTCGGGGAAGGGGACAAACTGAAGTTTTCCCTAATTGTTTTGAATGGATTTCCCCAATTTTTAATATTTCATGTTAAACCCTTGCTGCACTTTTAAATTTTCTTCTTAGAAGTTGGTTTGCAAGTGATGTGTCATCATCTTATGAAATAGTAACAGAGAAAATTTTGTAAGTGTAGTAGTATTTTTCCTCTTTTTCATTGGATCAACTGTGAAAACCTATGGCTGACAATTCAACCGGCGAAGGTGATGTGCTATTTTTGGCACGTTACCCTAGCATCACCCCTAGGGTGATGTGCAAATATATGAATGTCACAATTCTAAATTTTAGTATATTAGATTGTAGTCCTTTCACCACATGTCACTGCTGGAAGGTTATTACCCAGTAATGACCTTTTTTAGCCAAAAAAGTCACCTTTAGGGAAGTCACAAAATCCCAATATTTTTGTAGTGAATGTTAAATAACCTAAGCCCCAGAGCCGGAGGTCAACATGGTAATTTAACATGTATACTCAAACATGGTATTTGATACTAAATAACCTAGGCCTTTGCCAAACATAGGGTTTGGGAGATAAAACTTTGAATGCCTTTTTATTCAAAGATGGTTGCCTTGAAATAGGCCTGCCATTTACTAACGTGTATACTGTTCACTAATTTGTGCCACGTCACCATTTCCTAACGTGTCTAAAACTCACATGTTAGTAAATGGTATTTAGTAACGTGTTATAATGGCACGTTACCAATTACTAACGTGTCATAATGGCACGTTACCAATTACTAACGTGTCATTTAATGACACGTTAGTAATGGAGGATTATTTAAAAAATAAAAAAAATTCAAAATTCCCATTCCTACACGTCAGTAATGGGGGATTATTTAAAAAATAAAAAAATTTGAAATTCTCATTCCTAACGTGTCATTAGATGACACGTTAGTAATGGGGGATTATTTAAAAAAATAAAAAAATTCGAAATTCCCATTCCTAACGTGTCATTAGATGACACGTTAGTAATGGGGGATTTTTTAAAAAAATAAAAAAATTCGAAATTCCCATTCCTAACGTGTCATTTAATGACACGTTAGTAATGGGGGATTATTTAAAAAATAAAAAAATTCGAAATTCCCATTCCTAACGTGTCATTAGATGACACGTTAGTAATAGGGGATTATTTAAAAAATAAAAAAATTCGAAATTCCCATTCCTAACGTATCATTTAATGACACGTTAGTAATGAGGAATTATTTAAAAAATAAAAAAAATTAGAAATTCATTTCCTAACGTGTCATTGAATGACACGTTAGTAATGGGGTTCATTACATGAAACGTTAGTAATGGGGGATTTTTTTTAAAAAAGAAAAAAGTTATAGATTCATTTCCTAACGTGTCATTAGATGACATGTTAGTAATGAGTTTCATTTCCTAACGTGTTATTACATGAAACGTTAGTAATGAGGGATTATTTAAAAAATAAAAAAAATCGAAATTCCCATTCCTAACGTGTCATTGAATGAAACGTTAGTAATAGGGGATTTTTTAAAAAAATAAAAAATTTGAGATTCATTTCCTAACGTGTCATCGAATGACATGTTAGTAATGGGGTTCATTTCCTAACGTGTTATTACATGAAACGTTAGTAATGGGGGATTTTTTTAAAAAATAAAAATAAATTAAGGTATAGTATTATTTATAAATTAACATATTTGTATTTTATAATCTAAATATATATATTTTTTATAAAAACCATTAGTAACGTGTGAAATTCCACACGTTACTATTTTCTAACGTGTGAAATTTCACACGTTAGTAATTGAAATTTTTTGAAAAACCTAAATTCATTTGCTTCCCCACTTTTTATTTTCTTTCCCCCTTGTTTATTTCTCTTATCCCGCGCGCAGAGCCGCAGACCCCTCTTCCTCTACTCTTTCTCTCCATGTTTTCTCTCTCACTCACTCTCTCCTCCGTCGCCCGGCCAGTCTATCAGTCGTTCTCTCTCCGCCAAAATCATCTCCGGCCGTCACTCTCCCTCCGGCAGTACTCCGGCTGTCATATCCTTAGCATCTCCGTCGTTCTACTCTCCTCAGGTATGTGATCTCCTCTCTTGTTACCACGCCCTTATCCCTCTCCTCTCTTTGGAAACTCTCACAAACTCGCGTAGGGTTAGGATTTTGTTCTTGTGACTGAGAGAGAGATGGAGGCAGCACCCAACTCCGGCGTTTTGAGCCCAGAAACCATCCATGTAGGTGAAATTCGATTTCCTTAAGCTTTGGGTATGTGATTTTTGGTTAGGTTTTTCAATGGGTTTGTAGATTTAATTGTATAAATACCCGATTGGGTTAGGTACTTTGATTGTTGGGGATTTTTTTGTTAATTTCTTAATCCTAACCGAATGGGTCTTCAGGTTCTAGTGTTGAGCTTTTTTGTTAATCCCCTGTGTCTGCTGTGAATTAGTTTTATTGATAAGATTGTTAGAAGTTGATGCTTTGATTCTTCTTAGGAAATAAACCCTGAGGTTTAGTTGAATGCAAGCATCTTGTGGTTCACGTGGTCATTTAATTCTTATAAAAATGTTGGTGCTACTTGTTGTTCATAAAATTTTGTTTATAGCATTTAAATCAGAGAATATTTTACAGTTTTGGCGACTGAATCTTTTTAGGAAGTGGATTAGATCACTACTTTATGCCACTCTGGACTGGGGGCCGGTAAGGAGGGAGGCTTTAAGTTGCGGAGCTAGGGTATGAGGATGGAGAAACCCACCCACCCTGCCCCATTGCCACCCCTAGCTCTCACCTTGACCAGGGTGCACATATAGGCCACCATACAGAGTGCTATTAAAGTTTATTTTGTCTAAAGAAGCTTCTATGATATGGATGGTGGGTGTGCTTGTTGCTTCTGATATTTACTTGGTTTCTAGAAATGGTTTAGATGCATTTTTGTCCAAGTTAAGAGATACTGATTTTCTGTTGGTTTCAAACTTGAATTATATTTTTTCTAAAGGAATATCTATTTTAGGTGCTCGATGCGCTGGTCAACCTCTTTTGCCGTTCAACCATATCTGCAGAGACATTGTGGGATGGTGGTTGGCTTTTGCGGCAGTTGCTCCCTTATAGTGAGGCTGAATTTAACAGCCATCATCTTAAATTGCTGAAAGTAAGTTAAAACTCCTGATGATACCATTGGGTTTTTTGGAATCTCATGGCATCTTCTTTTCTTCTTCTTTTATTTTTATTTTATTTATTTATTTAATAAATAAATAAATAAATTATTATTATTAATAGAACTCAGTAGTTTTTGATAGCGTGACATCACTAATTGATAGCTAGCAACTTAAGTAACTCAGCAAATGATGTAGGTTGATATGGAGATCTTGTTCTTTCTGCTGGGAAACATAGTTGATCCCTGATTTTTTTAACTAAAGACAAAACATTAAAAAAGAAAGTATAAAAGAGCCACTTCTGCTACATGGTCCAAAACTTACGGGAGAAAACAAATCACTATAATGCCCAGTTTCATTAAAGTGAAATCTCAATGGAACATATTTGTTACCTTTCTAAGTTATAAGATTTACAGGGAATAAGTGTAAGATTCCAACAAATATAAACTGGTCTATTGCAAGTTCAGTTACTCCCAAAATATGTATTAAATGAACATTCACCATCACATCCAAAATTTGTTCTAAATGAGAGCATAGAATATATAGAGGGCATTCTGACATTGGTCCTTGTTTCAAAGAAATGGAGAGTTGTAGAGGGCTGTTCTAGGACAAGTTAAATCCAACGTGTAAGTGGCTGCTAGGGATTTTTGCTTTAGCTTTTGTTATATTTTCTTATTTATTTATTTATTTCCTTCTTTAGGACTATTAGAAAGTTTCTTTATTTTCAAGGTTTAGTAATTTTCGTTATTTTAATACTAGGGTGTTCTTTTTGTTTCTTTTGCTTTGTTTATTTCTCTTTTAGGGCGTTCTAGTAACTTTAGAATTTCTGTCTAGGGTTAAGAATTTGCAGCCTATATAATGGATTGTATTGAACCTTATTTCACCTTGAGTTATTATCAAACTTATTATTGAGTTTTCAATAAATGAGAATTTCTTTTTTTTTTTCTTCCTTGTGGTGTTCAACTTATCAAGTGAAAAATGACCTATTGTCTTTCTGTCGCTTCCATTTTTAGTTATACTATTTTATCTAAGAGTTACACATACATACTTTGTGGTTCATCTTCTGGTCTCTACCATTTGCAGTTGATGCTGTGCCTTGTAGAATTGCATTTGAAAGGGGTAAAGAACGTCATTTTTCCTTTCTAGCATTGTCCATGGGAGCATCAGGCTGGCTTGTGCTTGCCGAGGAATCACCCCTGAAGCAGCATTTTGGAGTCGCAGGTAGAAAAGCAATGCGCCCACTTCTTTGGCGTAACAATCAATGAGCAACAAGCCGAGGCAGGGATTGTAGTAAGAGTTGCCTCAAATGCACAAAGCAAATTCAAGGTATGAAATAATTTATCAATAAGATTTTGTGTGGATCTTTGGATGAATGTGGGACATCTTTTTCCCTCTCTCTTTCCCTTCCATCTCCCACCTGTCCTTGTATGTGTGTGTGTGTGCATTATCTTTCAAATTGTAACAGTAGATCTTGATTTTCAGTTACTTTATTTTGAACAAGATGCGAATGCTGGTTATGGTTTTGGCATTACAGGTACCATACATTCTCATCTGGTGTTTTGTCACTCCAGTTTTCTATTGTTAATCCCATTAATTGTTCCATTCACTCTGTATATTATGACTTATATGCATTATTTGTTTGGAAAATTCTGGAAGGAATGCTTACAAATTTTCTTTTGTTGTTGTAGTGTTTTGATTTCTGCTGCTATGGCAACATTTGCTGACACACTAGTTTAATCCGTTAGTTTATAGTATGGAGACATTCTCAGTACTCACTTGATGTTACATGTTTGGTTGTGGCACTTCCTACACTTCCGAGTTTCCGGGAACTTGAGTTCACTGATAGTATTTTAAATGCCTTAAGGTGTTGTTGACAGCCATATGCTTGCATTCAACTCATGTTACAGATTATACTAAATGCAGAAAAGTAAATGCTTTCGACAACATACATGATCTCTACTCCCTTTTTTTGGTTTCTTTTTTGCTCCTCCTTCCACTTCTTCCTTTGTGTGTCAAAATATCAAACATAATCTAACATTCAAAGATTCATTTTCCCCATGCTTTCCAAGTTATATACTAAATGTTTAAAATTGTCCAAGTGTATCTAGTAGGGCCAGCTCATCAGAATTTGTAATTCCTCTCCGTAAATTCTTGAAGAGCCTGAATCATTCATTTTCAGTTGCATTCATGACAATGCATGTCAAATTTTATTATATGTCTATATGGATATGCTTGGATGTCAAATTTTATTGATATAACTTGTAGGTAATTGCAACACATATTCCTTAACTGGTCTACTGTGATGAACAGGCAGCAGTAATTCAGTTACTTCAAGTTCGTTGTCGGAGTTGTTCAGTAGGAAGTGTAAGTAACCATGCGTCCAGATCGCTCGTATACTTGCACATAGCTATGTGCTGGTGCCAGCTTACATGCATGAATGTATAAGAGTGGCATACAACTAACTTCATTGATTTCTAGATTTGGCAGTGGGCTGTAGGGTTTTGTTAGGACAGTGCTTGCTGAATCACAAGTTTATACCCTTTAGTTTCATATGAATTTTCTTGATGCAGTGAGATTATCATCAAACAATTCTCTTGGGTTTTTGTTGGATTTTTGTGCCGCATGTAGGGGATCTATACAAAGAATACTTAGCAAAATCTGTGTCTGAAGCAACGCTTATCAGCTTAGTGGAATCTAATGAGCTAGGTTTTGGATTGGCTGCCTGTTTTCTGTCTTTATCTGTGGGTGTGATAAATGGTGCAGTTTTGTTGTGATTGGGTTGTATGTTGTATGTTTATGGTTTTTATAATATTTGATTTTGTATGTTGAAGTTGACTGTTTATGGTAGGAGGTCTAATAGTTACGAAGGTCAAAGTATGGTTTTCTTATGCCCCCTGTTACCTAAAGCTCTCTCATTTGTTGCATTGAAAGTAGTTTGATGATTGTTCTTATAGTAGATGTGGTGGTTAGGGTGATATGTATCTGAACAAGTAGCACTTTAGAATATATGAGTTATTTGGAAACTAGAAGCTTTTCTTTGTGAAGTTTGATGAAGGGTAAATTTCTATGCATGAGCTCTTGGACCTCATGGACATGTTACTAACGGCTGAATAAAAAAAAAAGAAAATTTTTTTTTCTAACGTGGCAAGAAATGCCACGTTAGTAATTGTAAAAAAAAATAATAATAATAAAAAATAAAATTTACTAATGGCTGAATAAAAAAAAATAAAAATAAATTTACTAACGTGGCAATTCTTGCCACGTTAGTAACTGTAAAAAAAAAAAAAGAAAAAAAGAAAAAAAAAGCTAATGTGAGAAAACATCACACATTCACACGTTACCTCAGGGTAACGTGGTAAAAATTATCACGTTACCCCTGGGGTAACGTGATGTTTTTACACGTTAGCTTTTGTTTTTGTTTTGTTTTTTTAAAAAAAAATTTCATTTACTAATGTGTGAATAATAACATGTTAGCAAATGGTAACGTGGCACATATCTGACACGTTAGTAAATTACTATTTCTAATGGAAACTTTGTTAACATGTGAAAAACGTTAGAAACGGCACGTTAGGACTATTACTAACGTTTCAAAGGGCTTAAAATATTAGTAATTGGGCGTTAGTAAAAATTAGGATTTTTGTAGTGGCACACCCATAAGAGATTACAAATTCCTACCCAAAAAAAATTACTTGCATTAGAGATAGACTAAAACATAACAACTAAAATAAAGTATGATAACAAAGACTATCTCAAGAATGACTTAGAGATAAGACTCTTTATTTTCATCAAAACTAACATTGTCTAACATAAGTTCCTTAATTATTTAAAAGGTAACTCAATATACTGAAAGATAAGATAAAGAAGAGATAATTCCCAACTCCTCTTACTCCACCAAGTCATGTGTGCCCGTTGAAACTCTTACTCTTGCATACTCCTATTCATGTAAAACATATGGATGCCAAAAGTAGCAATCTTCCATTCATAATATTTAGGCTGTGTAACGCTTCCCATAGTAAGTGGGAGAAGGTGCTGGAGATGGTACGGGAGACACGGTATAAGGCAACACTGTTATGATAAGCTTTTGGTTTCCAACTGCACAATGCTTGGCGACACCACAAATGTACCATTTTCTTCCCGGATTTAGTAGGGTAACTACATCATTTCCACTAGTCAAAGGCTCAGTTTCCTTCGGTACCATGCATTGTTGAAATCCAGTGCCATTGACTTTGAAAACATTGTGGACTCCCTCTGGATACTTGAAAACTGCACCAAGAAACATATTTATTGGCTATCGTTTTCATAGATTATGGAGAATATTTTTGTAAGCAGTTTTGAGTAAGTTGAAGACATAGCAAAGAGATTTTATAAAGAGTGAACTTACCTAGTTTGTCACCGACGTGGAACTCCTTTCCCTTAGCCCAAGCTTGGTAATCAAAGTTAATGGTCCAACCCTTGTCATCACCAACCAAAAACTCAGTAGCCAAAATTGAAGGGACAAGAATTGCTAGGATTGCAAGGATATTGAAGGATTGCGCAGAGGCCATTGCTATCAGAATTCAAGCTCTCTCTCTTTATCAGATTGATTCGGTGCTTGCATGCTTCGAAGAGCTCAACTTGTGCCTATTTATAACTTCTAAATCAATAACGTATTCACCCGTCTATGGACGGCTTGGTCGAACGGCAGAATATGTAGTTTTTTTTTGTTAAAATTAAGGATGCCGAATGGAAGAACAAGATCCTAAGGGGGTGTGGCTCAATCAGAAGATGTTGGTGAAGTGTAAGGAGATGTCAATTTTGCTAATTCATTGAAGTTAACGTCTATTAATTAAGTTGTTATATGTTTCTATTTGCTACTTCTCATCGTTGTTTTCCACATCAAGTGTGAGCCCTCTTCTTCGGTTCAACTCATCAAACGTTTGATTTAACGTTGAATTAGGATCGGAAGGTTAACATTGTAAACTTCTAAAAGATAGTAACCCTAAATTAACAATTTTTAGAGTTTAAAGGTATGATTACAAAAATGATTAAATATTGAAGGTGAAAAGTGAAGTTTTGCCTATCTTATATTTTTTCTTTCCAGTAATAGCATACTCCTAAGGGGTTGTCCTTGTCCTTGTAAAAATACATGTAATGGGAAGCTTGATTAGTAAGCAACATCCTATTTATTAATCTATTGTACCATTAAAGTTCTTGCTTGATTTGATAGAAATGAATGTATTTTTGTTTCATCAAAAAGTGAAAAAATAAAAATACCTCTAAAATATAACTAACTAAAGTGAAGATGATCTTGTTTCGATTTGATAGTCACATCAATAACATGAAGGTTGTTGCAGTGCAATGCAAATCAACCTTTGGCCCCATCTTTTTATGCTAATATATGAAAAGCTGTATCTCTACAATGCTTTAGTTTCTATAAGTGTGATTGTATATATATATGTATATTTTTTTTTATATACATTTTTATTTTTTTGGTTTGCAAAAGTATTTAATGTGATATAAAAGTAAAAACTGATTTTGTGTTTGAATTGTTTGTTAATGTTTTTGTTTTAAAATGAAAAAATAAATAAAAATTTTATTAAACAGAGTCAGTATTAGTCCGCTTTTGTAACATAATTTGCCGATAACGTGTATATTTTCTAACTTAATTTCGTGAGGATTTTGTTAATACTTTTTAGAAGATAAATTTTGTTTTTTGTTTTAAAAAGCGTTTTGGTGGGATATAAAAGTTGGATAGCTTTTACATTTTTGTATTTTGAGTTTGTTAATTTTTTATTTATTTTTCTTTCTTAGACTTCAGCTCAAATGCTTAATACTCTGATGATTTGCTTCTGGCTGCCGTTATTCATAACACATTGAAGTGGCTCAGTTTATAACATTGAACAAAACGGTTTTTTGTAATCAATCAAGATAGGCAATTTATGAAGTGATCTTTGTTGTTTAGTTTGGGTAGGAGTGGCAATTCATATTCATTTGTCGAGATATGAATATAAGACTATATATATAGTTCAACCATAATTCGACATGTACATTTAATTTAGTAAATCAGATCCTTCAACTTTAACCTGCTAATTTTATATTGGATATGTATTGAATTTTGCATCAAATTTTGTTCATCATGTCAAAAATTTCGAGCTCTTAATGAGAGTGACATGGTTTTGTTGCTTTGTATGACATTGTAATAAGAGACAATAGGGACTACATGGCCCAAACTAAGCAAACTTTTCAATTCAGTTTTAGCATTGTAATCATCACCAACCGTTTGATCAGAATTTGTTCAGAGTGATATGGTTTACCTCAATAGAACTTGTGATTTATAAAATGGTGCCTTAAATAGGCTCACGTACAAGATATTACGTATTCCTATCCAATAAAAATTACTTGCATAAGAAAGAATCTAAAACGATAACAAATACCATCTCTTGGATTAGTTAGAGATAGGCTTTTTATTCCTCCAGAACTAACATTAACATAGACTCTTTATTAAGGGGCTAACTCGATACACTGAAAGATAAGAAAAAGAAGATCGAGATGATTCCCAACTCCTCCTACTTCACTACATCGTGTGTGACCCTTGGAACTCTTACTCCTGCATACTCCTATTCCCGTAACAATGCAAGTTTCTGACAAGTTTCTGGCTTCCAATCTTACAATGCATGGGAGCGCCACAAATGTACCATTTTCTTCCCAGGGTTGCTAAGGTGATTATATCATTTCCACCAGTCAATGGCTGTGTTCCTGCCGGTGCCACACATTGTTGGAAACCAGTGCCATTAACATTGTGGAATCCCTTTGGATACTTGAAAATGCACCAGAAAATATATTTATCAGCTACTGTTTTTCGAGATTATGGAGAATATTTCTGTAAACAGTTTTGAGTAAGTTGAAGACATAGCAAAGAGAGACAGAGAGTGAATTTACCTGGTTTGTCACCCACATGGAACTCCTTTCCCTCGGCCCAAGCTTGGTAATCAAAGTTAATGGTCCAACCCTTGTGATCACCAACCACAAACTCAGTGGCCAAAATTGAAGGGACAAGAATTGCTAGGATGGCAAGGATATTGAAGAATTGGGCAGAGGCCATTGCTATCAGACGAAGCTATCTCTCTTTATCAGATTGCTTCTGTGATTGCATGCCTCCAAGAGTTCAACTTGTGACTATTTATAACTTCTAAACCTTTAACATATTTACCGTCTATGGACGGCTTTGCCGAACGGCAGAATATTTGCTCTTATTTTCTCTAAGCATGCCGGCCGGAATAATAAGATCTAAAGTAGACAGAAAATGAGAAATGTGAGTTTTGCATTTTTAATATTTAGATGTTGTTAAATAATAATAATAATAATAATAATAATAATAATGAGGAAAAATTTCACTTAAGATGCCTATACTACGCATTTTGAGAAGACCCCTTAAATTTTAAAAACTATCAATTGGACCCCCTTGAACTTTCAAATGTTGAAAGTGATAAAAATGACTTATATGCTCTAACCCCTTTTTTTTAAAAAAAATTTTAAAATTTTTATTTTTATATAAAATTATAAATTTACCCTTAATTTCAAATTAAAAAAAAAAAAAATTGAAAGGTAATTCATTTTTTTTAGTCATTTTCGTTGAGAGTTAATGGCTGAATTTGATAAAAGGGGGTCGATTGAATCAAATTGAAAGTTTAGAAGATTAAATTGAGAGTTTTAAAATTTTGGAAGGAGTCTTTTCAAATTACGTGCTAGTTCAGGGGGGTTTAAAATGAAGTTTTCCCTAGTCAAAATAAGGATTTTGTTTGCTGTGCAGTGCAAATCAACCTCTAGCCCCATCTTTTTATGCTAATATATGCAGAAACTGTATTTCTACCATGCTTTAGTTTCTATATAAGTGTGATTTTATTTCTTATATATTGGCTTTGTTCGTTCGTGTCTTTTGAAGGGTGTATTTTTATTTTTGATTTTTGAAAAAAAGTTCCTATGTGAGGTGACACAGATGTACACTCTTATTTGTATTTGTAGAAGTGATTGTTTGTTAATAATGAAAAATAAAAGACAACAAAAATATAACAGACCGGGCCATCACTTGTATGTTTTTGTAAACATAATCTGCCCGTAATGTGTATAGTTTCCGACTTAATGTCTGTTTGATCTGGTTATATCGCATACTAAAAGTGCGATTTTAAATAAAATCATAGAAAGAATATCGTTTGAGCGTGCTTTTAAAAAATTGCAAAAAATTATGTACTTTCAAATAGCAATTAAATGGTAATATGATACATTTTTTGAACCATACAATTTTAAAGGTTAAATTGCATTTTAAAATTTACAATTTTAATTGTACATGACATAACTAGGCAAACTTTTCAGCCATGTTGAGAAGGTGGTGTTGTAGCTGTAGGCATGCAGTTGAGAAGATCATGTACATCCATGTGTAAGTAAGAGTAATGCTATTTAGTATACGAATAAAATAACGTGACAGTAAAAATTAATCATTGATTTTTTTTTTTATTTTTTTTAATAAAGTGTTAGATCCAAAAGCTAAACAACATTACTCGTGTAAATAATGATTATTCTCGTATTGAGAACTGTTTTTCCAGAAACGTCAGATCTTTGAAATAATGAGTAAACTCAGTAGAATGATCATTGGATATACAAAAGCTGAATAAAATGAGTAACATGCAGGTGGCAAACAAACAAGAATGAGTTTTCAAAGATAGATGTCGTCTCAGTCTAACCAGTGGAGTCTGTTGCAGAAAGAAGTGGCACCCGATTGTGTTAAAGAGTTGAAAATCAAAATGAGTGGAACAAACTAAAACCTTTGTTTATAGTTGTTGATGGGATCAAAATCTTTTGTCACAACCTACAGTCAGAGGATCCTATGGAGTTAAGAGTGACGATCTCATGGAAGTGGGACCTGCTGATTAGATTGTTTTAGCATTGATTTTTATTTTTCTTATCAAAAAAAAAAAAAGTTTTGGCATTGTAATTATCACCAACTGTTTGATCAGAATTTGTTTAGAGTGATGTGTTTTACCTCAATAGAGCTTGTGAGAGATGAGTCCTTGTTTCAAACAAGTCAAGAACTAACTGCATTGGCCTTCACAATAAATCATGCCAAATTTCCTTAACTATGCATGTAATTGAATATCTCAAATTGTTTTTACACTTGCATATGTATATACAAATCAAATTTAGCCTATTCTAGGTCATAATTTTATCATTGAATAAGATGTACATAGTGAAGTTCTTAATATAAGTTGGAATAAAGGTAAATCCAATGTTTAAGCCCTTGTCTTTCTTTTTCAGAACTCTTTATCATTTTGGACAGATGCTTTAGATTTTAATATTCTTAGTTCTTGACTCGTTTACTCTTTCTAACCAGGTGTTTCTCCTTGTTTTAGTTGCGCTTTTAATAACTATTCCGTTTACTTATTAAAAATAAATAAAAACCCAATGTTTAAACCCTTTCATAACAGAATCACAATCTTATTTAAACAAATACCTATAAAGCATAATCGAGACAAAAAGTCAAATAGGATAGCTATTCTTTCACAAGGCTCAAAGACATCAAACGTCTTTCATCATGTGAAGTGTCAATCCATTAGAAACAAAAAGGTTTCGAGATTTAATTATTTGTGCTCAAACTGGACTGTTGTTCTCTTAAATAAACAGCCATTGTGCACCTTAGAAACAAATACAAAATAAAACAAGAGGGTAAAAGAAACAGGAAAATAGGAGACAATAACACCAGTATAAAAGTATAAAGTAGGAGGTTGAAATAAATTATACAGTTTAAGAGCTGTTGATTACATCTAATAGCCTACATGTTCCCCGCCAAGTTGATCCTCTACACACTAATTTCTAAAAGTGAAGAAAACCACTCTAAATCACCTTAACAGTTGTACAAAAACAGAGTACATATAAGAAAGTTTAAAGCACTTACAAGAACACAAGCATTTAGTATGACTCACTCTGCTGCAGTGTAGTCGCTGTTATCCCCTTCTGTTTTTATCTCTGGCAATGTGTCCAAATCTGTGCGAACTTCTTTCTCAACTAGGCCAATGTGGGAATCAGTCATATCAATAGGGTCATGTTGAACAGCATCCAAAGACTCATCTCTAGAGAAATTCTCTGAGCTTTCATCGTTTCCATCTGATTCACTGTTACTCTCCAACTTCTTATCCTTAGTAGCATCAATATTCTCCTTTGATTCTGAAGAGATAGAGCCATCCTCTGCTTCAGTTGTGATCTTTTCCAACACAGCAAGCTCAGAATTATTATGTAAAGTAGATGACTCTCCAGCAGCTACGTCTTCTTTTTCAAATTTAATAGAACTTGTTGAATTAACATCAGATTGATTGCTCTCAGAAACTGTGCTAGTGTTACTGGTCTGTTCTGTTTCCAAGGGTTGCACGCTCATGCTGTTTCCAGCATTTGTACTGTTCGCCATCATATTTTGAGCATGAGGTGAATCAGATAGAGTCACTGTTTCATTCTGCTGGGAAGAACCAGAAATGACTTCTTTTATGTCAAGGGCTTCGGTACTTACTTCTGCTGAGGGATTGCTTGGTTCCATTCTCACCAGTGTTGTGTTATTGCTTCCTTCAGGGTGAACATTGGATTGTGTTGTCATTTTTGAATTTGTATCTGAGCGACCCATGGTGTTGGTAGAGCTATCATTAAAATTGTTTTCAACAGAAATCAAAATTAAAGAAGTGTTGCTCTTAGCCATTTCAACTTCTCCCACCTTTATCGCTGAAGTTTTTTCATAACTACCAATTTCTTGAGTGTTATTGGATTTGTTCTCCTGTTCCAAGATATTCATTTCTGATTGCTCAATATTGTTTTCTGAACTTAATTTCTCACTTTCAGAGATGATAGTCTGGGTATCATGGGTCACTGCACTGGAAGCATCATCTCCCTTGTAATGTTCCTCTCGTGCCTCATGAGTGTTTGGATCATCTCCATCATGATCCTGATCCTCTGAAGAATTCTCATTTTCTGCTTGACTTTGTTTCTCCTCACTCTCCTTCTCATCATCTTCCTCTCTCTCCTTCTCTTCATCTATAAATCCCTCATCATGATCAGCTTCCCCATCTGATTTCTCTTGATCATTTTCATCTATCTCATCATCTCCACCTCCTCTTTCCTCGTCTTCTGCCTCTTCACCCTTATTTTCTTCTTCCTCTTGCTCTGTTACTTCAGGCTTGTTTTCTTCTTCTGGCTCTTCTTCATCGTGCTTGCTTTCTTCTTCTGGCTCTTCTTCATCATGCTTATTTTCTTCTTCCTCTACTCCAGTTTCTTCTACCTCTTCTTCCCCATGCTTCTCATTCTTAGTTACTCCTTCCTTACGAGGATGGAGATCTTTCCTCCCAAATTTAGGCTCATCACCACCCTTCACTGAGAGTTTTCCATCTTTCTCGTCAAATTCCTTCTTTTTATCATGTGAGTGCTTGACTTGGTAGATTAACCAGAAGCACACGCCAAGCAATAGACAAATTTGTAGAACATGCTTTATCTTGATGCGTTTGGATCTGTTGTTTCTGCTTGGGGATCGGAACATGATGGACTTCCCTAAAACCCCTTCCCTTATCTTCTATCTAAGAAACCTGCCCAGAATAGAGTGTGAATAAATAAATGAAATGAATTGAATACCCAATGCAACCAATTCATAAGTCTGGAAAACTCACTTCATGATAAAGCATTTTTTAAACTTTATGAATTAATTCCACTGCAGTAAGGATACAAGTTAAATGTTGGAAAATTCATTTGGTTCCACAACTATGTGTCAAAGTCAATTCCCTTTGAAATTTAAATTGTTCTTAGCACCACTTGGTTTTGAGAAACTATAGGAAAATCAAAGTAAATAAAAAATCTAATTATAGAATTTCTAGTCAGCCACCTTCTCAGGTGAGCCTAACATGATTACTATATATGGTTCATTCATACCTTTCCATTCTTTCCACTATTTAAGGCAATAAATTAAACTAAAAAAGATTTAGAGCTCCCGATTGTTCAGGTATCTAGAAAGGTTACATTGGAAGTTCTCATTTCAAACAATAAAAACAATTAAGAAGCTACTAAATTTAACATCAAACCCAAAACCATTTCAGCTTTTAAAAACATTGAAAGAACTTCCTATATCTTTCCTTGAGAAAGCCTCCTTCACAAATCATCTGGCTAAACGTGTTTTATGTGTCACTCTCACTTCTCCATTTCCATTCTTATTGAAACAATAACACTGTTCAAAACGGACACCAAATAGGCCTTTAATCTATTCTTTGTTCTCAATTTGCATAGAAACTATACGTTTTTTAGTCGAAATCTAAGAAAAACAATTTCTGCATCAAACAGTTACAAAACCAACTTTATTTTATTTTTTCTCCTATTTTTGGGCAATCAAACACATCATTAATCGTCCCCATATTTTCTACCAAATTTGAACCAAATCCACGTTCTATTCATAAAAAACATGCATATTTTTCGCGAGGCAAAGAGAACCCATC
Organism: Carpinus fangiana; assembly: GCA_006937295.1. NCBI lineage: Eukaryota > Viridiplantae > Streptophyta > Magnoliopsida > Fagales > Betulaceae > Carpinus > Carpinus fangiana. The sequence goes on from CM017322.1 coordinate 3,614,724, forward strand.
ACGCTAAACTAAAGAAAAACACAATAATACAAAATTAAAGCAAAATCCCGCTGAAACCCAATTAAGGAAATTAAAAAAGAAAAGCCATAAGCAAAGCAAAACCCTATAATCCCCAAAGCAAAACCAACATCAGCCCCACAAAATTCAAACCGAAATCTCATAACTTGAGCTTCATAACTCAAACCCATTTCCCAAAACAGCTAAAATTACAAGCACCACACAACTCTGAACGACAAACACAAACAACAAAGACACATACGGATCTTCTTTCTTGAGCACAGTATTTCACACAAAATGGAAAATTTTAACGAGGGAAGAAATGGGAAAAGGGGAGAAAGTGTGATCGTACCTGGAGAAGCAAAGTGTGGGAGTCAGTTTAGTGGAAAGCGAAAGGGGTGAGAGACTGAGACAGGGCTATATGATTATCAAAGAGAGGCCTTAATCGGGTGCGAGCTTGAGAGTGAAAGAGTGGAGGTGGATCCAATTACACAGATGAAAGCCCAAGAGGCTACTAATAATAGTAATGACCACAATTATAGATCAATATATTTTGAGATGAAAAAAGAAGCAATTTAACTATTTTCAGTTACTTAAAAATGTTTGAAATACTACCGTTTTTAATTTATTACAAATTTGTTTCTAAGGGGTAGCTCAATCGGCCATGAATCAGGAAGTTATTAGTTCGAATCCCCCTTCCCTTGCCTTGTGTGAACATGTCAAAAAAATAATTTACTACAAAATAATACGATAATTCATAATTAAAGAGTAATGCTAATAATTATATTTTTATCTCGCAATTTTTTTTTTTCACATGTCCATACAAGGAAATGGGGAAGGGGGATTTGAACAACTGACCACCACTTCATGAGGCGTAATTCACAGTCGATTGAGCTATCCCTTAAGAATTATCTTATAATTATTTCATAATATTGACGTGGCAATTTAAACTAACAGTTAAAATAAATTATTATTAAAAATAATAATTTAAGGTTTTTTTATGTGGTTCTCAAGAGGTAACTCAATCGGTTGTAGATGACACCTAATAAAGTAGATGTCACAAATTTGAATCACTCATCTCCCTTCCCTTGTGTAGAAATGTAAAAAAAAAAAAAAAAAAAAGGTTTTTTTATGTGATCTGGATGGACCAAATTAATCAAACTCATTTGAGGTAGCTGGTGGAAGTTACCCCACACTCCAATTCCACATAAAAGATCTTTTACAAAAAATTTCAAAGTCATTTTTTTTTTTTTTCAAGAAATAAAAAAACTCAAAGTAATTTATAGTCAATAGATAAAGATAACTCCACTTTCTCCTAAAAATCTAAATGGCCCGTGAGGTCAAATGGTGCTCTTTACTTTTCCAAATTGGGCCCATGAGATGGGCTTTCACATTGGGCAGTGTGCAAGTCAAGCATTTGTCTGTTTAGTGCACCAACAGAAGGATAACGTTTATATATATATATATATATATATATATATATATATATATTTGCCAATATTCATCTTTCCATGCAGCCATATTTTTCCAACGAATATAAATATAATTTTAAATCTTTTTGATAATGTTTTTCCAATCTAATATGGAGAATTTACAATTCTCTAAACTTTCTTTTTTAGATCATTCATTCTTTGTTTTCTTTCAATGGCCGGCGATCAGACATACAAACAAAATACTCCATAATAACTATGACTTCGATGATAAGTTAGGAATTATTACAAAAGTTGCTATGGGACGTGAGCATTTTAAATAGCGAGGGCGTGTGATCAAGTGTGAACCGTTAAACTTGAGAGCAAATAACACAATCTGTTTCAGGACGTGTGATCATCACGCTTGATTTTTTATAAGACCATCAAATATTTTTTCTTGATTATTTTGCTAATTCATTAATATATCATAATTAAAAGCTAATGACCCATCCGTATATAATGATTTGCCTTGTTCTTACATATGTTTAAAACTAATGACCCACCATACAGATCTTTTTTAGTTTAAAATAAATTGGAGAATATTTAATTAGTTATAGTGGGAAATACATTTTTGTCTTTTTAAAAAGTGAAAAGACAAAAATACCTTTAATGTATAACTAACTAGATATTTTTCTATTTATTTGAAATAAAGAGGATATTGTTTTCACCCGCTCAGAAAAAGAAAGTGACTAAAAGATAGTTGGAAACCAACAACATCTCCCTTGCATTTATAAGTGGGAAATGGAGAACAGTACGTATTAGGATCCTCTCCATTTCAAAATCCCTTAATTTCCTCAATTTAGTGTATTTTGAAGGGTAGTGTTGTCCAAAAGTTTTAATGAGGGTAGTGCATTAAATGCATTATTCTTCAAAATGCACTAAATGAAAGGAATAGAGGAATTTTGAAATGGAGAAGATCCTTTTCCGAAAAGTACAATAAAATCAACAAGAGGAAAGTACTGGCCAGCAATAAAGAGATAGATGGCAAGACTTTTTTAGGGTGTTTTAAGAATTGCGATTACGCAAAAAAAATTTAGATTTTTAATAGATATTGTAAAACGTAAGATATTTGGCATTGTGATTTAAAAAACACTTAATTTAAAATAGGGAAAAAAAATTACGATTTTTATAAGCAGACTAAGAAGTGTTATTTGAAAAAATGTGAATTTAAACTAAAATTACGATTTCGCATAACAAATATTTGATAAAATAAACTTTTTAACATGCTTTGCCAAATGCTTTTGCAATTTTTTAAAGTAGCGATTTAAAAAACGTAATTTTTAAAATCGCCCTTATTGAAACTGCAATCCTAACCGAACCCTTAATTAATTTGCTTAGACCCAAACTACTGGAGAGAGGCAAATTGAATCAATAATATTATAATATAAATTGAATGATTAAATTCATTTTTTTTTCTATTAATTTAAGTTTTTGTGACAAATGATGATTTGATATCATATTAGAGACAATAGTCTTGAGTTCGATCATTGTCTCTATTAATTTATCTTATTTCAGTTAAATATTTAACATGTTCTTATCGGCTTAAACTTTTGAGATAAGTGAAGATTTAATAAATAAGAACCATTAGAGATGCTCTTAAAGTTTAGAAATCTCTTTCCATAGGGAGATGAACCCAGTTAAGTATGCAAAAATGAGTTATAAAAATTGAGTTCCAGAGAGTAGTCACAACTCACAAGCATTTGTGATTAATATAGCAAGCATAATTGGGCCTAATTCAATATACAAACTTTGGGTAGTCACAAGCATGATCTATGACTTTTGTTGAACAGCTACTTTAGATAAACCATGAGCAGCATAATTTACCTCATTATTTTTGACATGAACTATCTGCCAAACAAGCACCATTTTAAGCACTGCTTCGGTGTCTTCCATTAATTGCCCATATTTACTTTAATTTCTTTCGCTTGATTTAGCATTATTAACTATTTGGAGCGCATCACCCTCCAAAACAATGTACCTAAGACCCAGGTCTCTGCAAAACTCTGCGGCATATAAAACGCTCAACACTTCGGTGCAATTGGTTCTAGAGTCCCCTCCCTAGAACCAACTAATTAAATTAAATTCCATTTTGTAGATAATGATTAGAAGTTAGATTGAAGCTACAGTCAGCTCCCTCTTTCACAAAAGATTAACAAAACCACTTATATGTATACGTTAACAATTACTTAATTATATATTATGATGCTTTACTTCAGATCAGCTTGCTATTGAAGATAGGGTAGTACTCCAACACCATCATAACGATCATAATGCTTAATTCTAGGTACCAGCAGCAATATTGCTAATGCATGCTTTTTGTGAATTATTGTCACCTACAACTTTTGCTTTGGCATATTCAAATATAAATACATATATATGAAATTAATTATTTTTAATTTTTAATTTTTTTAATCTTTTTAATCTTTTTTTCAACTCTATCTTTTAATCTTGTCACATGCATATGAATTAGAATTCTGGTTCTGCCACTGTAAAAATTATGAAAGATGGTTTATGCTTCAAAGGCATAAAGGATTTTTCCCATTAAGTGACAAATTTGCTATTGACCTAGAAATTAATCATTTTTTGTTGATCAATATTCCTCGTCCACACCAAACACTATAAAGTACGTAAAATATTTTTGAAAAATATTTCTTTTCAAAACAAACGCAGCTTATAGAGTATGTTTAGCACACCGATTTTATAAGCTAAAAGTGTTATTTTAAACCAAGGAGTGCATTTTTTTTTAAAAATTGCGTTTTCAAATCGTAAAGTGCGTTTTAACAAATACTTAACTTTAAAAATTGTATTTTCTAATCGCGTGTTTTGAAATTGTTATTTTTCAGTCGCACGTATTAAAATCGTAAACCCAAATGGATTCCTATTACATCCTCAAAATTCGATATATATATATGATATTGATCTGACCAAAATCAAGCCAAATGACCTCTCCCCTAGAACTTAGAAAAGACATTGATGTAACCAATTATATCAAACCAAATAACTTAATTCACTAGAACTTGAGCTTCCAAAGCCCAACAGCCACCCGGCCAATATATGGGATACTTTGTTTCTAGAAGTATTGCCATAGGCCTGCAAAAGGGAGGGAAGGAATCAACTCAAAAGTCGGCCAAAGACAACAAAAGGGAAGCTTGAATGGGTTTCCCTGAAAAGAAAAGCACAATAAAAAAGAAAGCCAAACTCAAATTCAATAGTCAGTTTCTTTACTTTCCCAAACTTTCTGCTAACCTGACAGATAAAAAGGCTCTTATATGATGAGAAAGCCTAAGGGTATGCACAAAGCTTGGAATACAATTCACTCACAATATCTTAAATCATATTAAATCCACCCTTTTAAAGGTTCTTAAATTCTTAATATATATAATAAAACATTATTGTGGAGCCAAAACCAGTCATTTGCTGCATAATAATTAAGATTAAGCTAACTAATAAAATTGCTACCATTCGATCAATCACATTCTAATGAGAACTCTAGTAACATATGTTTAGATACTAAGTGCCAAACTTTCCTTTGCTTCCTTCTAAAGATATTCTTGCTTAAACAAAACCTTTCCTTGCTTGTTTTCTCCATTCACCGCCAACCCCCATGCAATATACATTATATGTACCTGTATATATATATATATATATATAGCTTCTTCAAACATTTCATCATCATCCCCCAACACCCAATAATACAAATCTGACAGAAACCCACAGAAAAACCATGAACAATCATTACTACAAAATGATCATATCCCTTGTTGGGTTAATGGCTCAAATTTCTGTAGCTTCTGTTGTTTCAACGGGGGACTTCAATAAGGATTTCTTTGTCACCTGGTCTCCAAGCCATGTTAACACCTCTGATGATGGTCGAACAAGGAGCCTAAAGCTTGACCAAGAATCAGGTATCTTAAGAAATTAATGGACATGTTGAATTCATTAACTTGCAATTCATTTTTGTTTTTGTTTTTTGTTTTTCTAGGTTCTGGTTTTGCTTCGAACCAGATGTTTCTGTTTGGACAAATAGACATGCAGATCAAACTAGTACCAGGTTATTCAGCCGGCACAGTTGTTGCCTATTATGTAAGTGATCGATCGACAATATTCTTCTTCTCCACTAAGTAATGTACGTTCTTGTCTAATTATTTGCTTCATTATCATAAATTCTTTGGCGCGCAGCTGAGTTCTGATCAGCCGAACCGCGACGAGCTAGATTTTGAGTTCCTTGGCAATGTGATCGGGGAACCATACATCCTTCAAACAAATGTTTATGCTGACGGCTTTGACGACCGTGAAGAAAGGATTAATCTGTGGTTTGATCCCACAAAGGACTTCCATATGTATTCTATCTTGTGGAACCTTCACCAAATTGTGTAAGCCATTTTTCTTTTCTTTTCAAAGGAATAAACAAAATTGTCGAGTAACCTCCAATGTTTCGGCACTCTTATAATCGTATTCTTAAAGTTTAAAAAGTTGTAATGTTGGGTTTCATTTGTTAGGATTTAATGAAAAATCTAACAGAGAGAAAACCCGACATTGCAAATTTTTAAATTTTAAGAAAGGTGCTGAATCATAGTAGAAGTAAGTGAAAGTTTTCTCAAATTGTTAAGAATGATTTTGGTGAACTTCTGCTACTTGCAGGTTCATGGTGGATTGGATTCCCATAAGGGTGTACAGAAACCATGCAGATAAGGGAGTGGCGTTTCCTAGGTGGCAGCCAATGGGTATCAAGAGCAGCCTATGGAATGGTGACAGCTGGGCAACACATGGCGGCCGGGAGAAAATCGATTGGTCAAAGGGCCCCTTCATAGCATCATTCAGGAACTACAAGATTGATGCGTGTGTGTGGAAAGGAAATGCAAGGTTTTGCAGGGCAGATAGTTCTAAAAATTGGTGGAACGAGGAGAGGTTTAGCACCCTAACATCTATACAGAGAAGGTGGTTCAAATGGGTGAGGAAGTATCACATGATTTATGACTATTGCCAAGACAACCAGAGATTCCAAAACAACCTTCCCAAGGAATGTTCTCTGCCTAAGTATTGATCAAAATGGAGGAAAAGGCAGCATATTTGAATAGGATCTTCTTCGTTTCGTGAATTAAGATTTTGAGTTGATGTATTTAACGGTGTATATAAAATTAATGTTGACACGTCTTTTAAAAAATCTAAATAAGTGACATTATGTACACCGTTAGATACATCAACTTTACGTCTCGACAATAAAATGGAGAGGATCATTGTCCATGTCCTGATGGCTGTTGAGTAGACTGGTTGCCGCTTAGCTACACGATCAACATGTTTCAAGCTCACTGCATGTAGAGCGATTTTCTAATATTTTATTCTTTTTCTTAAATTCATTTATATTCAACTACCTATTAACTTAATAATCATATGCGAAGGTTTAAGTTTTCGTTTAAGTATCTCCATCCTTAGAAGTAAAGCAACCCTTTTGATTTGGCTCAAGGAATGTGATTTTAAAAGGTTTTTCACCATAGGTTCTCTTAAAGGAAGATGTTAATTGCATATATATATATATATATATATATATGTTATCCAAATGTTCTTATCTATACCACGTAATTTGAATTATGATGTAATAACATCCTATGTGGTCTTTTTTATTTTTTTAAAAAAAAATTGTATTTTTCTTCATAAAAATGACAATTTTTCTGAAGAAAAATACCATTACTTTTTTTTTTTTTTTTTTTAAAATACCAAATAAGTTATTGCTTTAGAGTTTATTTTTTATTTTGCTTTTTTTTTTAAAAAAAAAAAATTTTTAAAAAAAAAAAAGAAAATAAAAATTGTGTCATAAAAAATTATTGAAAAATGATAGTCCCAAGTCCCAACAGTGACTCAGACCCAGCTTTGGCAAATATTTTTTCAGAAACCTAATACTCTCCCTCCCTCACTCACCCTTTCTCTCACTTTGGCGAGTTATCCGGCCACCGGCGAAGCACAGTCTCCCTTGCTCCTGTCTCTCTCTCACTTCGGCGCAAGCATTTCTAGCCACACGACTCAAAAAAGAATGAAACTGTCTCCCTCTCACGCTCTCCCTCCCTCGATCCTATCTCTCTCACTCCGGCAAAGGATCTCTGGCCACGCAAGGTGAATATCAGGTGGGTGGCGCAAAAATCTCCACCTCCAGGAAGGTTCTCTCTCCTCAGCCGGTTGGTTTTTAGGTTTATTTTTATTTGGAAAATGCTAAAGACAAAACTTTTTTGCCGAACAAATGTCTAATTTTTGTCTTTTTTTTTTGTAATTAAAAAAAATAAAATGAAAAATAAAAAAAAATGTCTAAAGCAATAACATATATTTTTTGTTTATCTTTTTTTGGTATTTTTTAAAAAATGAAAAATGGTATTTTTCTTTATAATAGTGACATTTTTTTTATTGCATCAAACATTTTTTTTTAATTTTTTTAAAATTATAAAAAAGGAAAAAATTAAACATTTGTTGAGAAAAGAAATTAAATTTGTATCATGCCTGTTTTTATTTTTGGTCGGTTAATTTTTCTGCTGTTGGTTTTGCCGGGAGTGTATTAGATTTCCCAATTTTTTCTTAGATAGGAGTTGGGCCGGTGGTTTTGTGTTGTACTTGTATCGTAGCCATACCCCTAAAATTTGAGGTATCGCGCCTATCATTACTCCTAAAATTTAACCCTCTGCACCGCTCCCAACATATCGGCCTCCTCTGCGCCGCTGCCTATCTCTCTGCACTATACCTCCACGGCTCCACCGCCCCTTCTCCCCCTTCCTTTCCGGACAACCTTACCGGTTCTCGCCGATTGGCTTGGCGTCCTCTTGTGGCTCCTCCTCCTCCTCCTCCAATTTTCCACGGGTTCTTCTCGGCTCCAACTTGTTTTCGATGGGGCATACAAGCAAAGACCTTCTGCAGTTGGAGCGCAAGAATTCCTCCACCTCCCCATTGGGTCTCTCTCTATTTCTCTGTTTGTTGTTTTGTACGTGGTTGCAGATTCCTCATCTAACTCTGTGTGTGTGTTTGTGCTTTGTGCAGAGTCTACGCTTCTTGTTTGCAAAAAAGACTCGGCCTCTCAACCCCAGAAACCCCTCCCTCATGGAAAGCCCATCACTGCCCCTCTTCCCAAAAGCGAAGGTACCCATCTGAATTTTTCTCATTCTACGGCTTTATCAGCTAAGATTATGTCCAAGTCAAAGAGTAATCTTATTGATTTTTCCCTAATGTGAGAGATTGAAGATAGTTTAAATTATGTTTGAAGTTTGAACTTGTTTAGAATCTACAACTCGAGTTGCTGGTCGTAAGTGTTTGTGTGCGGAATATTTTAAACTTTACTTACTACCTATAAGATGATTCTAGTTTAAAATTTAGGTGACCTGCTTTGATGTATGGTTGGTGAATTTGCAGCTCAAATCTGCCATCAAATCTTTTCTCCTTTTGTCGTATGATAGGCGCTTTTCTGTTCTAATTGTTTGTATGTCAGGTAGTTGGAACATTGCCACTTAGCAGCCTAATCTGAGCGCTTGTGTAGTTTATCACTTACTTTGATTTCTAATGCAAAGGTGGGTTTGGGGAGGTCATTATAACATGTATTCTTGTTGAAGCATGCTAGATCCGTTGTGTTTAATATGTTGTATTTGGAAAGAGCGGAATGCATGGAGCTTTGAAGATAATAGAGACTTTGGTGGTAGAGCTGAAAAGGATTATGTTCAGTGTTTTATACACATGAACACATCTTTTTTTTTCTAGTATTTATGATCTTTTGAACTTTTGTTCCATCTTTGTCTCCTGATTAGGGTTTTTTGTTTTTCTTTTATGGTTTCTTTGTACTAAGGTTGCACTTTTTTGCGATTTTAATGAGATTGCATTACTTATTTTAAAAAATAATTACATGGAAAGCTTTCATAGAATTATACGTCGTGATGCCAAAATTTATAGTTCTTGAAAACTGCTTATAAGGTAGATTTGTCTTGGCCATTGAGAAGAGCTAAGGTTTTTCGCTGTGATGTTTTCTTTTATCTCGAAGACCATTTACTTGGATTTGGAGGGTACCATGTGTTCTTTCATGTTATAAGTGGAATATATATAGGTAATGGAGGAGGCGTTTTGGAGAGTTCAAACAGGCATTATTCAAATAACCAAAAAGATTAATGAGCTTTGGTGCCAAAACTTTCACTTTCTACATTGGATACATGTATTTTGATATGTCCAGAAGATTTAAAGTTCTCAACACCCTTCACTGGATGAATTTTTTGATTAAAATAAAATTGAAAGGAAATAAAACATTGATGCTTCCTAACAATCAGTGCTTGATTTCTTTGCCTTTGCTGCAGTTTTGGGAAAAGTGAAAGACTTCTTAGGAGTGATATCAGAAGATAATGTAAGGCTTCAGTTTGGTGCAAAGGTTGTGCTTTGATCTTTTACCTAAGCTGTATTGTTTTATTGGATTCCAGTGTCTTTTTGTTATTCCTAACCTGTTTTTTACGTTTTACCAAAATGCAGGACAATTTTGAGAACTGTGATATTGAAGTGCTCACTGGAAATGAATCTGAAATCATTGAAATGGTAATTGGGGGAATCCCACACAAAAGAAAATCGCTCTTGCAATCATTGAATTCATAACTGATTTTTTAAGTTCATCTTAATAACAGGATTTGATGCTTGGTGTTGCTGATCTTCATACCCCTGAGGCTGTTGCTGCTGCGGAATCTGCAATTGCTGGTTATCAGTCTAAGATTCCATTGGCCACGAGCAGTAGTGGAACAGATTCAGAAGATAGCAATGATAATGACAATGATGATGACGAAGAAGATGACAATGGTGATAATGATGCTGAGGAAAGATGCTCTCATTTGAAACTCAAAAGGTCAAAGTTTGGTCAAGATAATTCTTCGAGCGAAGATGCCAGTCAGTCAGAAAAGCGACCTAAGATTGTTGAACTTTCATGAAAGCTTTCTAGTGAAAGAAGTCTGGATCCAGAACTAATGTTGTGAGATTTCTTCTAGTTGGAGTTCTACCAACAACGAGGATGGTGATTGGAAGCCGTTAAGTTCTTGTTTCAACATGTATGGTGAGGGACAGTATACAAGGCCAAAAAGACACAGATCCCTTGTACCAAAGGCGTGTAGTTTTCCGCATATGATCTAATATATGTGCGCTCGTCAATCTTGCTTAAGAGCTTAATTATGATTGCGTTGAGAAATAGAGTTTTTGTCTCTAAAAAAGAATAAGTCTAAGAACTCTTTTTAAAAAGCCTCAGTACTAGAACTTACGTCATATTGAGCATGTTATCACTTCTTAAATTGGTTTATTTTGCAGCAGCAGCGAATGCTATTCACAATAAGGGTTTAAACGAAACAAGTTTTATCATAAGTGAAAGTTAACTAGGGTACTATAATAATAATAAAAGGTAAAACCTCGAACTAGAGGATCCATTTATCTAATAAAAAGACTCAATTGTCACATAACTATTGAATTAAAAGGTAAATCTGTAAAAGAACAATATTATAAAAGATCCAAATATGCCATACTATATTTAAAAAAATCTGGATCAATAAATAAAAATTAGTACATGAATATGAGGTGTCATGATATATCTATGTATCGGGGGATTATGAGACAAAAAAAACAAATCCATTTTTTGTTGAGATCATACATATTCTTTATTTATCTTATTTTATATTAGAAGTTACAGCTTAGAAGTGATTTCAAAAGGATGAGAATCTCTAGCAATTTGTTGTTTAGATTGTTGTAGCAACTGTTAGAGCTTTTATGAAGTCCATCTATCCAAAGAGGGATGGGTTGTTCGAGACTTGCTCGAACAGATGGCTTCGTAAAGGCTCTATCACATTTGTTACAATTCAAACATCAAAATTATTGTGAATCTCTATCCGATTTGGAGCTTCACTAATAAGGACGTTGTCCAACATAATTGCCCGGGGGATCATAGTTGCAAGTGACAAACCACCAACCATTAGTGCATTGAACCCTTGCGCACCCAAGACGAACCGAATTGCGCCACACGACTTGAGTATAATGCAAGCACTCTCCCCCAACACAAGAATTGCTGTTGTAGTCATAACGAGGTTTCTCCGCCACCCACAGGTTCACCGCCGCCGTCCCTGTAAACGAGCCGCTGCCTTTGGCAAGATTCTCCCCATAACCCCCGTCTGAATGCACAAGATTGCAGTTCCCAATCCTTGAGTTTGAGTAGTTTTGAGCATAGGCTGCCACCGTGCTGTCCCATGTGATGTTTGGGACGCCAACTTGTCCTCGAGCCACATTGTGAGCATTGAGGTAGTCTTGTGGTGAGTTTTGGGCAAGAGAGGTTTGAACCATGGCTATGCCCACAAGGCAAATAAGAGCAAGTGAATGTTTAGACAAATCCATAATGGTTAGTTTCTTTATGAATATGAGAATCGTATGATCATGGTGGCTACTATATATAGCGAAAAGTGTGATATAATTTTTATTTATTTTTCATTACCAAGTACATAGAATGTTAAAAAGTTGCAAATTTCTCCATTTTAAGCAACTTAAAGTTGCATAAACTTCCCCCTTGGACATGAACACTTTTGGTCAAGCTTGATGCAAGTAGAAAGTGGTGAAAACTTCAAAATAAATCACATGCTCTTCCTTTTTCCATATGAAGAAAGCACCTATTTTATCATTTTCCCTTTAGAATAATAGAGAGGATGTGTCACTTCACTTCCAGTTTGCTTAGAACAAACTGAAACAACAAGATTTCTTCAAGCATTACAATAGGTAAACACATTAATATCTCTCCTATTCTCAAAATCGTCTAATATTTTGCCGAGAATGTGAAAAGTGATTGAGTTGGGGTTGTCAGACAGCCACACCATGCTCTATGAATTCCATATTAAGGAAGCAAACCAATTCCCAGTCGACTCCTCTCTGGTTGGCATCACCCTGATAGTCTTTTCTTATTTTGTAGGTGACATGTCGAAGGTCCAGCCATCTGAAAATTTACTGTATCAGGACATAATTGACCTCGCCAGTCGCCTCCATGCTGCTATAATTTTGATCAACCTTGAATTCTTTTTTATCTTTTAATTTTTATTGTATGTGATGTGTGTCAAAATATAATTGGTGCTTATGTGGCACTACATTAACAGATTTTGTCCACTTTTTTAACCCTAAAAACTTAATTTGTTTTTGTTTTTGTTTTTGTTTTTTTTTGGATGAGTATTTAGACACTTTTTTAATTCAATGGAGCTGTCGTGTTTGTCAGTTCACAGCTCCAAACGATATGAACCAATTTAACATTTTTTTCCTTTTTTATTTGTAAGTACATAAGAACAAAACAACAAATTACAACAATTAACGGACTGAACAATCTTAAACAAAAAACCCCTAAACCAAGAAAAAAGCACAAGAATATTGGATATTCTTTTGGTCATTGACAACGCTGGTGGCTGTAATGAAAGGAGATAAGATGGACCTACTCTCATTTTCAGTTTTATATAAAAGAGGAAAAAACTGAAAATGAGAGTTGGTCCATCTTATCTCCTTCCATTACAGCTGCCAGCGTTGTCAATGACCAAAAGAATGTCCAATATTCTTGTGCTTTTTTCTTAGGGATTAAAAAGGAAACACTGTTTACTCGATCTGATACACTGGTTTAGGGGTTTTTTATTTAGGGTTGTTCAGCCTGTTAATTAATTGTTGTAATTTGTTGTTTTGTTATTTTTTTTATTTGGACAAAACAACAAATTACAACAATTAACAGGCTGAACAACCCTAAACAAAAAACCCCAAAACCAATGTATCAGATTGAGTAAACAATTTTTCCTTTTTAATCCCTAAGAAAAAAGCTCAAGAATGTTGGATATTCTTTTGGTCATTGACAACGCTGGCAAGGAGATAAGATGGACCTACTCTCATTTTCATTTTTTTTTTTTAAACGACATTCCTAAATCCTCTTATATAAGGCTATAATGAAAGGAGATAAGATGGACCTACTCTCATTTTCAGTTTTTTTTTTTTTTTAAACGACATTCTATAATCCTCTTATATAAGGCTATAATGAAAGAAGATAAGATGGACCTACTCTCATTTTCAAAATATACATATATATTGAAAATGAGAGTAGGTATATATATATATAACTGAAAATGAGAGTAGGTCCATCTTATCTCCTTGCCAGCGTTGTCAATGACCAAAAGAATATCCAATATTCTTGTGCTTTTTTCTTAGGGATTAAAAAGGAAAAAAAAACTGTTTACTCGATCTGATACACTGGTTTAGGGGTTTTTTGTTTAGGGTTGTTTAGCCCGTTTTTTTGTTTTTGTTGTTTCTAGATCACTGTAAACTTTTCTAAAAATAATGGTGTCTATGAATTACTGTCTGTTAGCTAGAAAAATAAGAGAAATAGAAAATAGAAAATCAAAATTGTAGTTAAGGTGGGTTATACAATGTCACTTTTCTTAAGAAATTATTTGTTCCCATCAGAATTGGTATGTAAAGGTTAATAGCAAATATTTCTCCAACAGACAATGGAGCCCATAAAACTTATGTAGTTTAGTTGATTTTTGCACAAGTGAAACTAAACCTAAACGCCCTAAGATTTTCTATTCTATCAAGAAACATAGACTTTTTTTTTTTAAAAAAAAAAAAAAAAAATACACGAGGTCTTTTCGAGACAATAGATAGGGATAGAATTTTTCATCGTATTTAAAATTGGACTTAAGTAGGCTATTAATAATATTGAAAATAGTAGTTATTAATATATGTAAACCAACGGTCACATTGTTTCAAAATCAATTGTTAATCCACTAGTCACTAACTGATATTCTAATAGTAATAATTTGTCAACATTATTAAATTGCTAATTCACTAATAATAAAATGCTAATTTAACATATAGTTAATTATGACCGTTAGATTTAATTTACAATAAACAACTATTTAATTATAACCGTCAAATTGCAATAGTTAGTAACAATCATTTAATCACAACCGTTAGATCAAAGTTAATTTGATCTTACAGTTGACTTTATTAATGGTTTAGTAAATCCAACCACTGGATCTACCTACGAAGCATCATATGGTCAAGATAAAGCCATTAACTCAAATGATCCTAACCATCCAAAAATTGAATGGTCATGATCAAATCGCTCAAAGCTTTGATGCTGTATGATAAGCACCAAGTGCGCCACAAAAGCACTACTAGCACCTTACACTAGCATAAAACACTCCCAAACCAAAACAAATATATATACATAATAATTTTGAAAATTATATACTTAAGGTTTTTAGTATCACCTATTAAAAGGGAATTTGAATTCACATGTGAGAACGAGTGTTAAAAGTATTCATTAAATTGTTAAATTTATTTATTTTTATCAACTTAAACTTTTTGGACAACTAATCATTTAACGATTAAGGTAGGCATGTTAATAACTTGGCACGCACCAAATTAAGATAGATTAAAAAGAAAAAAGAAAAAAAAGAGATTAGGTTCACCAAATTATAAGGATTAATTAATATATGTACTTACCTGGAATGCCAGTAGCAATTTTTCTTACTACATGCTGATTTTTTGAGTTGCCAATAATAGGAATCACAAAGACAAAGAAGTGCCATGCTTTCAAAACCAAAACCATTGATTATCAAATTTAAGTTCAGCTAATGTGCCCACTTAATTAATTCCTAGCCAAGGAAATGTGTGGTTAGCAACAATATTGTTTATATCCAATGACCTCTCTGTCTCAATGTCTCCTTCTCCGTATAGATGAGAATTAATGTTTTGATAATAACTTGTCTAAGAATTGATAAAGGGAGAGAGTTCCTAGCCAAGGAAATGTGTGGTTAGCAACAATATTGTTTATAGCCAACGACCTCTCAGTCTCAATGTCTCATTCTTTGTATAAATGAGAATTAATGTTTTGATAATAACCTGTCTAAGAATTGATAAAGAGAGAGAGTTTATCTTGATTTTTAATAATAATAATATTATTATTATTGGACTCTAAGAAATTATGCAAAAGATGGGCTAAACGCATGAGGTGAAATGTCAAAATACGCGAATTTGAGGTGGATTACATAGGTTAGGTTGACATACGTGAAATGTTAGGTTTCATTCTCCTAACCATCTCTACATATATCTTTTTAAAATTTACCATTGAATTTGTAGGACTCATATGTAAACTTACAAATCTAATGATAAATTTGAATCTACTTGAAAAAAGATGGTTAGGAGATAGGTGTGACAGAATGAGGTCTAGCATTTCTCACTGACATGCTGCTATATACCAAACGAAAAATCCTTATATTACTCAATTTTACCATCAGTTAAACATGGTCAATTCTCCAAGCTTGCAAAAGGGGACATACAAGCATTCATATTCGATTCAATAAATTTTAACTAAATTTTAATTAAATCATAATTAAAGGTGGAAAAGAAAAGGTCCTGTATCTTGAGTCTACCACCAGGGTTCAAAGGAGAAATGTTAGGTTTTATTCTTTTGACTATCTTTTTTCAAATGGATTTAAATCCATTATTGGATTTGTAGGTTTACATGTGAGTCCTACATATTCAATGGTAGATTTAAAAAAGAATATGCATGGAAATAGTTGATAACTGGTTAGGAGAATGAGACTTAACGTTTCTCGGGTTGACAGGGCCATGCGCTCTTTACATGATTGGTCATGCCCATTTGACAAATTTAAATGCTGAATAGTTTGCTGCATAGAAAAATGGTCATTGGATATGTGCCTTCTACCATGACAAGTACTCGCAAACGTTGGCTCATTTAATTGTTGCCCAATTGTTCTATAATAATGGCGGTTGATGGTGTGGCTGTTACTTCATATCAGCCTCCAACATTCAATGATGATGGAGCATATTACTTACCAAATTTAGGCCCCGTTTCTTTCGACGTAAAATGGTTTCCATCGTAAAATATTTTTAGGGAAGTCATTTTCACTAAAAATGTTTTCCGGCAAAAACATTTCACTGCGTTTAGCGCGCGTATGGAAAATTACAAAATTTATATATCTATTCATTAAATCATATTAAACTCTAAATTTACGGGTAGGTCTCGGGACCCCGCCGGGACTTGACAGAGACTTTACTGGGACTTGCTTGGGACCTGCCTAGGACTTGATCAGGACCTACTCGGGAGCTGCCTGAGACTTGACTGGGACTCGCTCGGAACTATACCGGGACCCATAGGAGACTTGACTTGTAGCTGCCCGAGAGTTGACCTGGACCTGCCCGAGACCTGTCGGGACCTGACTGGGACCCGCCCGGGACAGGTCTCGGGCAACTCCTGGTCAAGTCTCGGGCAAGTCTGGGTAAAGTGGGGGTGGGTCCCAGTCAGGTCCCGAGCAGGTCTCAGGCAGGTCTCGGGTGGGTCCCAGTCAGGTCTCGGGCAGCTCCTGGTCAAGCCTCGAACGAGTCCAAGTCAAGTCCCAGGTAGGTCCCGAGCGAGTCCCAAGCAAGTCTCGGTAAAGTCCTAGGCGAGTCCAGGTCAAGTTCTTGGTAGGTCTTGGTCAGGTCCCGGCAGGTCTCAGTCAAGTCCTAGGCGAGTCTCGGGCAGGTCCCTGTAAAGTCCCAGGCAGGTCCAAGTCAAGTCCAGGGCAAGTCTTGGGCGGGTCCTGGTAAAGTCTCGGGCGGGTTTAGGTCAAGTTTAGGGCAGGACAGGTCCTGGGCGGGTTCNGGCAGCTCCCGGTCAAGCCCCGAACGAGTCTAGGTCAAGTCCCAGGTAGGTCCCGAGCGGGTCCCAAGCAAGTCTCGGTAAAGTCCTAGGCGAGTCCAGGTCAAGTTCTTGGCAGGTCTTGGTCAGGTCCCGGCAGGTCTCAGTCAAGTCCTAGGCGAGTTTCGGGCAGGTCCCGGTAAAGTCCCAGGCAGGTCCAAGTCAAGTCCAGGGCAAGTCTTGGGCGGGTCCTGGTAAAGTCTCGGGCGGGTTTAGGTCAAGTTTAGGGCAGGACAGGTCCTGGGCGGGTTCCGGTCAAGTCCCGGGCAAGTCCCAAGCAAGTCCTAGGAAGGTCCCGATCAAGTCCAGAGTGGGTCCCATTGAAGTCCCGGGCAGGTCCCGGTCAAGTCCCAGGTGGGTCTCGGTCAAGTCCAGAGCGGGTCCTGGGCAGCTCCCGGTCAAGTCCTGGGCTAGTCCCGAACAGGTCCCGATTAAGTCTCGGGCAAGTCCCGGGTAGGTCCCGGGTGGGTCCCAGTCAAATCCCGAGCAGGTCCCGGGCGGGTCCAGGTCAAGTCCTGGGCGAGTATTGGCAGGGTACGTCAATTTGAGAATGAAATGCTCAAAATGGGAAAATGGTTTACGGTTTTGAAAACCGTAAACTATTTTCTGAAAATTAAAGAAGAATTTTCGGTTAAAGGAAAAATGTTTTCCGTTGACTATTATTTTACGTCGTACTAAATACCATAAAATACAAAAATCATTTTCCTGAAAACTATTTTACGTCGAAAGAAATGGCGCCTTAGTGATGAGGTTACAGTACGATAGCATATTAATGCTTTGATAATCAGAATTCAAATTTTATTCTTGCTTCTTTTTCTTCTTTTTTTTTTTTTTTTTTTTTTTCATTTTAAACTACTCCGACAGGAACAAAGATGTTATTGTGTTTTAGTTTATATAAATTAAACTAAATTCAATGGTCTTATGTTTTAATCAATCTGTGTATGATTGTGTCATTAAGTACATATTTAGTACACTTAAAAAAAAAGTACATGTTTAATAATGTACTGGTGTATAATCTTTAGTATGATTTTTCGTTAAAAGAGACATGACATAATAGATTTTTTCACATGAAAAATAAGATGTAGATGTGTTTAAATTTTAAAATTAAATTATAAAAAAGAATTCCGCACAATATGCGGGTTATGTGCTAGTATATATAAAGCATCAATTGTTAGGTCTCTATTTGATCAAGAAGACGAAATTGGTCATGATGAAAGTAAATCCAATAATTACCATTAATTCTTTTGAGAATGACGTTATAAATAGCAAGCTATAATAATTTTATTCATTGGGCATGCAACGAAAATGACATATTCCTCTCATATTTTTCTTAATTAATATATGATCGATAATACATGCATAACTTATTTTACAGCACTCTATAGGTTATAGATGCCTAGAGGTTGTCGAAGAACTCTAAGATAGGGACGCTGGTTGACATAGTTGCCCGGAGGGTCGTAGTTGCAGCTAATAATGGTGCCGCCGCTATTGCATCTTACTTTGGCGCACCCCAAACGCAACGAGTTCCTCCAAACCACCTGAGTATAGTGGCGGCACTCCCCACCAACACATGAGTTGGAGTTGTAGTTATACTTGGGTTTTTCGGCTACCCACATGTTCACAGCAGCTGTGCCGGAAAGGTCACCACTCCCCCACGCAAGGTTCTCCCCGTAAGGCCCGCCTGATGTTAAAATATAAAATAAATGATTAAACTCGTTACTTCTTATATAAGTTTAAGTTCGAATCTAGTATAGCAGTCTATTAATACTTTTAATTAACTTAAATTTTTTGGATAAGCGGTGATCATTACCTGAATGAACAAGCTTGCAGCTACCTTTGAGTTTGTTGACATAGTTTTGAGCATAAGAAGCTACCTTTGCATCCCATCTCACGGGTCCAACACCGACCTGTGCACGAGCCGAGTTGTGAGCGTTAAGGTAGTCTTGTGGTGAGTTTTGGGCAAGGGAGACATGAACCATGGCCAAGCAAACAATTGCTAGTGAAATCTTAAACATCATGATCATGTTGGCTAATTTCTTTTCGATAATGCAAGACAAAATCTTAGATGATCATTTATGAACAAAAGGACATGAATAAGGGGTGCTATATATAGGGATATATAGTGGAAGAGTACCTAAAAAGAAATTCATTTAAAAAGAAAAAGCCGCCGCGGGAACACTCCACTTGGACACAAATATAATCGTCATACATTAAGATAAGATTGAATATTAGTAGTACATCCATAGACTTCTGCCCCTAGACTCTTCATTTTCTACCGATGAAAGATATTGGAATTTGTTTTGCATCAATAATTTATAAAAGACAAATTATATTAAGGGAGTGATGATATATAGTTTTTTTTTTTGTAATTATTATTATTATTTTTTTAAAAAAGGCTTCCGTTTGAGTATTGTATGCATTTGAACACATAAATTTAATAAGTCATGGCTCTATTTGTTTCGATGTATAATTTTATTTTATTTTATTTTTCAGTGTTTTGTATGAAAAAAAATTGTAGTCAAACTAAAAGTATTTTCGATTCTTGTTTAATTTCCGTAACATGGTTATTTTTATTTTTTTTTAAAATCGTAAATAATTTTTCAAGTTTGAGCTGCTTTTTTCAAATATCTGGAGTTTTTTGGACCACTGCCAACATTCTTCCATCGCTCAATTTTCGCACGAGTCGAGCGCTAAAAAATACTTTACATAATAAAACAAACGGAACCCAAGCTAATTTGAAGTAATACTTAAGGGAGTCGGAAATCTCTTAACTGGTCAAGCAGCCAAATATGACCCTAATTTTATGCCATATCGCCTAAGACCAAAAGGTATATTCCCACCAAATACCTTTAACTGGGCCGCCATTATCGGTAGATAAAGGAGGGAACCAGTGAGTCATCATTATTGTCCTTTTTCTTTTCCATTTCTTTAATAAAGTTCATGGGAGGGGGAATTAGCACAATGGTTGGCACTGTTTTGATAAACAAGTAGCCTCTTTCCAACTTGTCAATTTTTCTCTGCAAACAAAAATACTTTTTGGTGAGTAATAATCTTTCTTGATTTTAAATTTATTGGTCCTCGGATTTCATGAGATTTTGCAGATAAAAAATATATAATTTTCAACAAATTGTGAAAACTAATGAGTGTTTTTAAAAACGCAGAACAATTTACTATTTCAAATCCTAGACGATGAGATGTGTTTCTAAAATTAATTGATTCTAAAGGTTAAATTCTAATTTTACAAAAAATTTAATTACGTTTTTAAAAAGCACATTTTCCATATGATATCCCCTTTATCAATATGTTAAACTACTTAGCATCTATTATGCTGGGTTTGTGCAGTAGGGGATTATGGATGTTAAACTACTTAATTAGCATACTTTTTTAAACAAATGTAATGTAAGTTTGATGGTCATGTAAACACCTTTTTATTATATTAATGCTTATTATTAGGGTGGCCCAAATGGAAATGCTTATGGTACCATTCTCGAATTTTGGAACTTTCAATTATAGCCCTAAGCCCTTCAAGTCTTCAACTATAGAATGCCATTACACTATTTTCTTCAAATAATTTTTTTTTCTCTAACTTATTTTATTAAATTGAAATATGTCTTCACAATGATAATTAAGAATGTATACAAAAATCATATATTTTAAGGACAATTGTTGATTTAATAGATTAGATTAAAAGAAATTGTTAGAATAACACGAAAATAGTTGTACTCCTTCTGTGGAGCATGCATATATCAAGTATGAGAAAGACATATATATAGGTATATACCTATACCTAAATTGTTCGAGGACAAGCTTTTCGGTACGTATATGCCTTAATTAAGTGAAGAAGAAAATTATTAATGTTCTGTGCAGAGACACTAGTATACCTCAACCTTATTTTTCACAAATTAACATAATCGAGTCTAATAAGCTAAATCCACTTATATATAGGGTAATTGTTCAGGCTTCCTCACATGCCAACAAAAAATTGGCTCATCACCGAAACAATCGACTATATACTAGTCCACCCAAAACGAATAAAAACTTAATTTAAAGAAAAACTTTGAGAAAATATGGATAGTTGAACTAGAGGGGGGTATGCAGTATGCTCCAAGGGAATTTAATTATTTATTTGTTGAAAGAGTCAATTTGCTCCCTATATATTGCTAATTAACACTTCTAGTCGTGTGAAAAATATGATTTCTCAAAGTAGGAAATTAACCATGGCGTCATTTTTCATATTTTTACTATACATAAATATAATTATAATTAATTAAACAAGAAATTTCAAAGTAAATTAACCATTGAGAGAGTCAAAATTCTAGATGGCCCAGTCTAAATTGCTTGCGGGGAAGGGCAGCCGGCGTGATTTTGTCATAGTTGCGAGTTGAATTGATTAACTAAAAATTCAAAAGGCTTACAAAGAAAAGAGTGAAAAGTTCAAAGATTTGGATATTTGTCACCATCAAAAGTGGAAAATCTATTATATTTCTTCACATATCATACATTCACTTGAAGAAAATTCTAAAGTTATTGACATAAAATTAATCCATGCTTAATTTGTTACCCATTTAAATGCAGTAAAAAAACCAAAATTTGAGTAAAGTTCTATATATATAGCTCACACATATATTGCCAAAAAATAGGGATTGATTTTTAATATATTATTGTTGATCGATCATGAAGCAAACACTTAGAAAATACCCTATATAGGGGGATCTGGCTTACATGCATGTCGTTATTATTATTATTTTTTTGACATGTCCGCACAAGAGGGGAGAAGGGAATTCGAACTAGTGATCTCCGCTTCATTAGGCGTGGTCTCAACTAATTGAATTACTTCTTGAAGACATGCCGTTATTAAAATAACAGCCGATCCGGCTTACATGCTGTTAATAAAATAACATGTATACTGTAGTTTAAGTAACGGTCAATTTTGAATCTAAAAGTAATGGTTAAGATTGAATATCAAAGTTGCCTTACTTTTAGGATATCAAATTATTACAAAAAAAAAAAA
>CM017322.1:3640769-3849994 GCA_006937295.1 Carpinus fangiana
TTTTTTTTTTTTTTTTTTTTTTAAAAAAAAAATAATAATTTTAACAGTAATTTATTGTCATTCTTGCTAGTAGCCTAAAATGTCGTCAAACATTAATTTTTGAGAAATTCAAACGTGTTATATGACACTTGGTGGAAATTTGTGTCCGTTTGAGTATTTTAACAAAAATTAACGAAAAATTCTAACAAAATGAGGTAATTGAAAATTCGATACAATTGAGAGTTTTCAAATTTAGAAGGTAATGTCAAAACGAGTGAAAATTGAACAAGTTTTCTAAAGTATTTCAAAAAAAAAAAAAAAAAAAAGATTAAAACAAGTCAAAAATTCTTTATTTTTCCTCCTTCGGCCTCACATTTCTTTCCAATTTCCTTTCCTTGTGTTTCACCCTCAATTTCCTTTTCCCCAATTTTCCTGGTCAAAAAAAGAGTATTTATTCGTGCCCCATTAGAATTAAAGCTCCGGCGGATGTCACACGAGCTTTTTCCATGTCCTAAAAGAAGCCTAACTCTCGACAAGGTGTCATTATTTAGTCTCGTGTTGCATATATGACAAACAAGTGATTGGTAAGAGCAATGATATAAGGAGGATTAAAGTTCTCATTGAGTTTTCGAATTTCTCAAATGTGATGTATCAAAAATTCAATATTGATAATTTCAAATTTAGTGGTAATTATGTCACATTTGTGAGGACTATAACCTTCCTTATTTCATTACTCGATTGGTATATATGCTCTCCCTTGCTTAATAATTAACCGTGGTCTTAATTTTACATTGCTAATTAATTAACTTCTATAGAAACGTACTCATAATAATTTAGAAAAATAAAGAAAAGAGAGAAAGACGTAGAGATTAAAGTGGTTTGGCCTATGATTGACTTACATCAACACGTTAAAGCCTTATGCATCCGTTCAAATAAGCACCCGGAGACTGCTTATAGAAATTGTAGATATTTTTCTTATTTTAATTTAAATTAAGTGCTTTTTAAATCGGAATACCGAACGCCTTATGTTTTGCAATATCTTTTAAAAATATAAATTATTCTTATGAAATCACAATCCCAACCACACCACAAGTACGAGCTGTATATATGTCTTAATGGTTGGGGTATGTTTGTTTTTGTTAATTTTTTATTTTTTATTTTTCAGGAAGTTCTTAATTTTATATATATATATATATTCATCCAAAACAAATAAATGATCCACTATATATATGTAAGAATGGATCTCCTAATCAATTAGGATAAGCATGCACCAAATTATTACAATTCAAAGAAGAAAATTGAGAAGATAAAACAGAGAATAATGCAAGTGGTAAGTCAAATACGGCATTATGTAATTATAAAATTCCATTAGATTATGGGTCTTGACCCTTGACCTTAGATCTTTTTACAATCCTATATATATAATTATACGCATGCTTTGTATATTTAAAAATGTGATCATGGTGATAGGTTGCATTGAAGTCATCTCTAGTGCTTTAACTGTAAATTAATTAAATTGAAGGACTTCGAATATCGTTCATTCAATTGGTCTCTTAAGTAAGTTACAACATGAGATAACGAATTATAATTTGATTAATTAATTAGTATTTTCCCATTAATCCTTATGATCAAGATCCGTATTTTATAGGTATATACTTTTCAAGAGAAAATAAAAACTCGCAACATGCAGCCAATTCACACGATCGAGTACGTCTTTAAAATACTAAACAACAATTTTAAAAATCAAACTATAACTTTAGCAAATATTTATTTTCTATTTTTAAAAAATCATCTTTTCACATCGCACGTTTTAAAATCATAAATCTAAACAGACCGCTACTACATTGTTGGTCTATTATAACATGGAAAAAGAAGCCAATTTTGTGGACAAAATGAGCCAAACCTATTGGAAGTATACTTAATTTTCTCGGTCTTCATTAACAAAGTGCCGTGTTAGAAAAGTTAAAATTAGAATAAAACCAGGGCAACTTTGGCGGTAATTGACCTTGGAGTCTTCCATAGAGATCGAGGTTTCTTCTTCGTCGTTTCCTTTTTGGGTCAACTGCAGAGGCTTAGAAAAGAAACAAATTATTAATTTTAATCATTTTTTTTTTTTTTTGGGAATTAAGGTGCATCTAGAAAGTAGAAACCATGCATATACATAGGCACCAATCATGGGAAACAGATTGATCATAAACCCTGGAGGCTGGAGCCGTGCATGTGTGGTAACATTAAACGAGGAGAAAAGTGAAAGGAACAGGGCTTGGGAAAGAGCACTATAATGCATGTAATAGCCATTTCTTATATCTGGCTCATAACTGGCGCTATGCACTTGATTTTTTATTATTTATGTTGTAAAAAAAAATTATCTTATATTTAAATATAACAACACAATGCATGTTTAAATCATAGAAAATTATGCATAGGATTCTTCTTTATTTTATTGTACTTTTTATTATTTATGTTGTAAAAAAATTTTTATCGCATGTTTAAATATAGTGACACAATGCATGTTTGAATCATAGAAAATTATGTCACCTATTATATTTTAATCAAATAAAACTCATATAATTATGAACATTAAAAAAAAAATACAAAGCAAAATAAACAAAATCCTTTTTTTATGAATACAATAATATATATATTTCACTCAATATTTAATTCAATCAAAATCAATCATCTAATATCATATTCAATGCTTAATTATTTATTTAATGTTTAAAAATTCAAATGAAGAAAATCTCAACAAAAATTTAATAAACATAATGGAAACATAAAAGGAAAAATTGTGTGTTAATAAATAAAGATTAATTCATTAACAAAAATAGAAAAAGAAATTATCAAAAACCGGTTCAATCTCACACACTCTTTGAATGATTCAATTATTAAATTAGAATTCTAAGATGGATTTAGGCTATTATATATATATATATATATATGACCTTTAATTAGTTTAATTTATATATTAAAATATTATTGGTATGAGAAAAAAAAAAAGTTAAGAAAATAATTACCTCCTAGTTGAATTTTTAGGCTAATAGATTCTGTTTTGTTAATGTTGAAGAGTGGAGAAAGAGAAAGATTGAAGTGGAGAGAAAAAAATATGAGAGATGTTAATGTTGGAGAGAGAGACAGAGACGTGGAATGAGAGTGAAAGACTTGGAGAGAAAAAGAGAGAGTGTGGAGAGAGAGAGAGGAAAAAAAGGAGAGAGGGAAAGGGAAACATATGAACGTATTCAAGGTGTTGGGTCATGGATCAACCTCAAACAGGCCCAATGGTTCACTGGCCCAAGTTAAAGCCCATCTAAATCAGAGCCCGAGGACGCCTAAGCCTTCGAGGCTCCGAGACCACATCTCGGATTGAAACCTAGGACTCGGATTTGAGACCTTCAAGACCCATGTCCGAGACCTTCGAAACCCACGTGTCCAAGGCCTCCGAGACCTCCGTGTCCGAGACTTCTGAATCTGAGGCCCTTGTATCCGAGACCCTGGAATTTAGGGATTGGGAATTTGAATCCATTTGAATTCAAATGATGTGATCTTATCTATCCAATTCAAATGTTGAGCACCTGAAAATACGGAATCAGATACTTTATCTGCGGGAATTTGGAATTCAAACGCCAACAACCAAATCCCATCTTGATCTCCGCAGATCAAGGGACGGATAACTACTCAAATCCCTCGATAATAGACTGTCACGCAGCAAATTAGGGAAGAGTCAGTCGTTAGTTAGGGGACTACCACTCCATGTCTATATAATACAAGTCTCAACCACACATTCTGGTAACGCAACTCAGCACTCTTTACGCTTTTGTTGTTTTCTCATTACTCTCTACAATAAACACTGACTTAGGCATCGAAGTGGCCCCGTCGGCTTACCTCCGGTCTCTTCGATCCTACTGTCTCTCTCATTGTGCAGGCAATTTACATTAGGAGCACTCAAACCAGGAATCCAGCAAGCGTGCCACGTTACCCATCGGAAAATGTGCATCAACAGTTTGGCACCGTCTGTGGGAACGCTGATTCTTCAATCACTTCTCATCCATCCAAAATTCGACATGGTGAACACACGCTCTTCACATCCGTTACAACCTTGCTCGTTGCAACTGTCTCCTAGTGCTCCCGGAGCGTCCAATAGCCCAGAGTTGGCTGAATTCTTGAAAAATATGGCAGAATCAATGGAAGTCCTCAGGAAGCAAAACGAGGAGCTCAACACTCGGCTCACCTTGGCCGAAGCCCGGAGCAGTCAGAAAGAAAGAGAGCGCGAAGAAAGGCGCGAGAAGGAAAGGCGAGATAGAGTTTGCCGGGAAAAGCGGCCTGTCAATCCTCACCAAGAGGATAATGAGAGCACGGTTCAAGGGGATCGTCGAACGATCCATGAAGGATTTCATCGAGAGAGACGTGAAGGAGAGAGGTCTCATCGATCGAGGCGAAAAGACAAGTCTCATCGCAACGAGTCTCGACATAGCCTCCACGAGACGAAGATGAAGGATCTAGAGGATAAATACGCTCGGATGCTCCGCCGAATTGATGGGGAAGATCCGCAACTCATGGCATAGGACATGCTGGAGGACGAGAGTCTCCCGTTCACTGAACGGATAAAGACATACCCTATGCCCGACAAGTTCAAAATGCCCCGAATCAAAAAGTACGATGGAAGTGGAGATCCGCAGGCTCTTCTAGAAGCCTTCCGAGAACACATCATTCTGTATGTTATGCCGAACGAGATCGCATGCAGAGCTTTCCTATTAACCCTAAAAGGAGTGGTGAAGGACTAGTTTACTGAACTTTCCCCGAAATCAGTAGGCACTTTCAAGGAGCTAGGACGCTTGTTCCTAACTCAGTTCTTGGCAACCCGGAAGAGAAAGAAAAGTGTCACCTACCTGTTGACTCTACGCCAGGGAAAGGAAGAATCTCTGAAAGACTTCATGCTTCACTTTAACAAAGAGAAGCTTGAAGTGGAAAGCCTAGATGACAGGACGATACTCAACGCCTTGATGCAGGGAGTAAGGGCGAAAGGGCCGTTGATGGCTAAAATTGGCAGGAAGAATACTCAGAAGGTGACTCTGGCCCAGTTCATGAGGCTGACCGAGGAGTTTATTCACTAGGAGGAATTGGTGGGGACACTTCTCAAGGCTCAGACAATGGAGGAGCAAACCAAGCAGGAAGGCAAGAAGGCATCGATGGCTCGCAAGCCGAAGGAAGAGAAGAACTCCTGGAAGGGGAAAAAGAAATCGGGCCCACTTCTCAAAAAATGTGAGCCTCAGAAATAGGAGGTCCCAAGGTTCCAATAGGAAGTGTTCACCCTCTTGAACGCTAGCTTCATTGAGGTTTTCATGGCGATAAAGTGGGATCCAGTCTTCAGATGGCCACCAAAGATGAGGTCGGACCCTTACAAGTAGGATCGCAGCAGATTCTGTGAATACTAGGGCTGACAATTTTTACACGACCCGCGAAAACGACACGAGCACGACACGAATAAACAGGTAATGGGTTTGGGCTAATCGGGTTCGGGTCTTAATCGGGTCTACCCATTTAAGACCCGCGAATTTTCGTGTCTGGCGAGTCTACCCGCCGGGTCTGGCGGGTCTACCTGTTAGACCCGGCTAATTGCGGGTCTGGCGGGTACCCGCTAGACCCGGTTACTGTTCGGGTCTGGTGGGTACCCACCAGACCCGGCGGGTACCTGCTAGACCCGGTTACTGTTCACTTTTTTTTTCTTTTTTTTTTTTTAAAAAATAAGTAAAAAAAAAAAAAAAAAAAAATTCCTAAACTAAACTAACCCTAAGCCTAGTGTAAAATTGGTATTATACATATATAATTATAATTTAGGAATAAATGTAAAAGTGGTCAATTTGGTTGGCTTAATTTATAAATTCTATTATATAATTATTATTAGATAATCATATGATTTAATGATCAATTAATCATGTGATATAATCGTATAAATTCCAATAACAATACATTAATAATTCAATTGTGGTTAAAAGTAACACATTGTTGAATCCAATGTTAATTACTTAATTTGATATTATACAAATGGCATTATCATTGTACATGAATACTATGCTTAAGTATTTAAATTATCATTAAATCATATGATTAAGTATTGATCTTATACATTTGTATTATTCAATATATATGTATAATTATAATTTATAACGCATATGGACTTATAACATATACTAGAAGTGAGAATGAAGTTTCTAGTTAATTATTGTATTAGTATCAATTTGTATACTTATATCATATTATATATGTATAATTTGTTATTAGATAATCATAAGATTTAATGATCAATTGATCATGTAATATAATCATATAAATTCCAATGACAATACATTAATACTTTAATTGTGGTTATAAGTAACATATTGTTGAATCAAATGTTAATTACTTAATTTGATATTATACGAATGTCATTATCATTGTACACAAATACTATGATTAAGTATTGATCTTATATGTTTATAATTATATTATTTATTATGCATATAATATAATGCTATTGAATTAAGTATAACCCATATAACATATATTATTTAATTACTATTATATGGATTTAAATATATATAACTATTTTTTGTAATATATTTTGTATATATATATACAAGATATTTGAACGAGCTAATAATTTGTTAACAATTAAATTAACAATGTTATTGGTATTATTATTACTACATTTTTTAAAAAGTAAGAAAGAAAAGAAAAGAAAAGAAAAAAAAAAGTTTTTTAAGTTTTTTAAACGGGTCGTATCGGGTCGTGTCGGGTCTACCAGATAGGACCCGGTTATTTTAAACGGGTAAAACGGGTCGTGTCGGGTTACCCGATTATTTTCGTGTCATAATCGTGTCAGACCCGATTACCCGTTTAGCTAAACGGGTCGTGTCTGGATATAGGCTAATCGTGTAACGGGTACCCGCGGGTCGTAAACGGGTCGTGTATAGGTACCTGTTTTGCCACCCCTGGTGAATACCATGGAGAACATGGGCATTCTACAGAAGATTGCATGGTTCTCCAGCAAGAGATCAAGAACTTCGTCAGGAATGGAAAGCTGGTTAGATTCCTTGCCCAGGAGCTGATTCGGGAAGCAAATCCATAAGGACCACGACTTTTGGAAGGAAATTGAGAAGGTCTTGGACATGTGGAATTGGGACACCAAGGTCCTTCTCTGAGAGAAGCTCGGTATGGTGATCAAGAAGAAGAGCAGAGGAACGCTCAAGAGGTGCAGAGACCTCTCTAGAATCAGGAAGTTGTCCGAGAGATTCACATAATTTCTGGTGGAATTACCGGTGGTAGGGAGTCCAACTCGATGAGAAAGGCGTATGCCAGAAGTATGCTGGGCGAAGAGGTGTACTTGCTACACAGGCCCACGAAGGTAGCCAAGGCGGAATCGGTTGTGCTGTCCTTTTCAGAGGAAGATGCTAGGGGGTCGTAATGCCTCGTGATGATGCTCTGGTAGTAACAGTAACAGTAACAGTTGTCAACCACGCGATCCATCATATCCTGGTTGACAATGGAAGTTCGGCTAATATCCTCTATTGGCCAGCCTTCCAACAAATGGGAGTCAAACGGGACAAAATCAAACCATTTGGTTCTCCTCTTGTAGGGTTTGGCGAAGAACAGGTCCAACCTATTGGGATCATTCCGCTACTGGAAATAGCAGGAACCGCTCCAAGACTGTCCACTATAATGGTGGATTTCCTGGTGGTCGATCGACCATCCCCCTACAACGCGATAATCGGTCGATCGGCGTTGAACAAGTTGAGAGCTGCTACCTCGACTTACCACCTCATGATGAAGTTCCCTACAGAGGAAAGGGTAGGAGAAGTGATGGGCGATCAACTGGCAGTAAGGAGGTGCTATAACATCTCGATGAAGAAGCTCTTGGATCCGACCACTCTCGTAGTGGCCTTGGTGTCCGAGGCTAACGGGGAACCAGTAGAGCCACTCGAGCAGGTGGCTGTAAGAAAAGGAAAAGTCTTGCAGATTGGGACTTGTCTTACAACGGAAATCCGAGAAGGCCTCGTGGACTTCCTCCGCAGGAATACAGAGGTGTTTGCTTGGTCACATGCAGACATGCCAGGAATCAGCTTGGAAGAGATTGTCCACGTTCTGAATGTGGACCCTGGCATGAAGCTGGTGAAGCAGAAAAGAAGGAAGTTCGCACTAGAAAGAGTCGAGGCTATAGCGGTTGAGGTCGATAAGCTTCTAGAGGCACAATTTATCCAGGAGGTGTACTATACCGATTGGTTGGCCAACGTAGTCTTGGTGAAAAAGTCCAACAGAAAGTGGAGGATGTGCGTGGACTTCACCGACCTCAACAAAGCCTATACCAAAGACAGCTTCCCTCTCCCACGCATCGATGCACTGGTCGACTCTACCTCCGGATATGAGTTGCTCAGCTTTATGGATGCATTTTCTGGTTACAACCAGATCCTAATGCACCCTGAAGATCGAGAAAAGACTGCGTTCATCACTGACCGAGGCCTTTACTGCTACAAGGTCATGCCTTTCGGTTTGAAGAACGCAAGGGCAACATACCAGTAGCTTGTGAACAAAATGTTCCAAGCCCAGATTGGAAGGAACATGGAGGTATATGTAGACGACATGCTAGTGAAGAGCACGGAGTCAGTTAGCCATGCCAATGACCTCCATGAAGCATTCAAAACGCTCAAGCAGTATGGGATGAAGTTGAATCCCGCGAAGTGTGCGTTCGGAATTTCATCCGGAAAGTTTTTGGGTTACACGGTCTCGAGCAGAGGAATCGAGGCCAATCCTGAGAAGATCCAAGCCATCTTGGAAATGCAATCTCCAAAGACTACAAAGTAGCTCCAACAGCTTACTAGAAGGTTGGCAGCATTGAACCAGTTCATCTCTCGATCCAGTAACAAATGCCTCACTTTCTTTAAGATCTTAAGGAAGGCATTCGAGTGGTCGGATGAATGTGAGGAGGCTTTCTCCCAGTTGAAGAAGTATCTGACGAGTTCACCACTGTTGAGTAGAATTGTCCCAGGTGAAGTATTATACCTCTACCTGGCAGTTTCTTCCACAGCAATTAGTGCAGCTCTAATCCGAGAAGATGAGGGAATACAGAAGCCAATGTATTTCATCAGCAAATCATTGCACGGAGCAGAAGAGAGATATCCTCAAATCGAGAAGCTGGCATTCGCTCTCCTTATGGCCTCGAGGAAGCTCTGGCCTTACTTCCAAGCTCACACCATCCGAGTCCTCACCGAGTACCCACTCAAGAAGGTGATGTAGAAGCTTGACTTGTCGGAAAGATTGGCAAACTAGGTGATCGAACTGGGATAGTTCGACCTCGAGTTTGTCCCATGGAACGCAATCAAGGGCCAGGCCCTTGCGGATTTTTTGCCCGAGTTTATGAACCTGCCAGAGACAAAGGAACTGGAAACAGAACGGAAATGGGTCATCTACGTTGATGGCTCATCCACAAGAAAGAATGGAGGAGCTGGAATTCTGCTTGTCGCTTCAGAAGGGAAAGAGTTGAGTGGTGCCTTGAGGCTGGAATTTAAGACTACCAACAACGAAGCCAAGTATGAGGCTGTAATTGCAGGCCTCGGAATGGCCTTAGAATTAGGAGCCAAATCCGTGGAAGTTCAGAGCGACTCCCAGGTCATTGTGGGTCATATCCGAGGAGAGTTTGAAGCAAAAGGGGAAAAGATGAAACGGTATCTAACCAAGGTACAAGATATGCAATCTTCTTTCCAGAAGTTCTGCATCACGAAGATCCCCAGGGAAGATAACGAGAAGGCCGATCGTTTAGCTCGAATGGCCTTTACAGAGAACACGAAACTCGAGGAAGGCAAAGAGCCCATCCGAAATCTGACACACTCCTCGATATTCGACCAGGCCTTGAAATTGGCCTTGATTGGGGAGGTCTCAGACTGGAGAAGGGAACTCGTCGACTACCTGGAAAATGGGACTCAGCCATCAGAGAAGAAGTCTGCTGTGCAGCTGAGAATGAAAGCCGAAAGATTCACAATGGTGAATGGAGTACTTTACAAGAGAGGACTCACTTTGCTCTTTCTCAAGTGCGTCTCTCCCGAGGAAGGAAACTACATCCTCCGAGAGATTCATGAAGGAGTTTGTGGAAGTCAC
Organism: Carpinus fangiana; assembly: GCA_006937295.1. NCBI lineage: Eukaryota > Viridiplantae > Streptophyta > Magnoliopsida > Fagales > Betulaceae > Carpinus > Carpinus fangiana. Next base: position 3,650,871 of record CM017322.1, read on the forward strand.
TCTGGAGCAAGGGTGCTAGCACACAAGGCGGTAAGAGTAGGGTTCTACTGGCCTAGCATGAGCAAGGATTCGATGGAAATCGTCCGAAATTGTGACAAGTGCAAACGATTCGCTAACATCACCAAGCAGCCCCCTGAGGAGTTAAGCTCAATCTCTTCTCCTTGGCCCTTCTCATAATGAGGGGTAGATATAGTGGGGCCCTTACCTCGAGGAAAGGGATTGTTCGGTTCGTGGTTGTGGCTGTAGACTATTTCACTAAATGGGTTGAAGTTGAACCCCTAGTAAATATAATAGCCAAAAGCATCGAATAGTTCCTATGAAAAAATGTTGTTTGCCACTATGGTGTGCCTCACGCATTTGTCACAGACAACAGGAAGCAGTTCGACTGTGACTCATTTCAGAAGTGGTGGGCTGAGCTTCACTTAAGGAATTACTTCTCATCTCCCGGACATCCTTAGGCAAACGGGTAAGTAGAAGCTACCAACAAAACCATTTTCAAAATTTTGAAGAGGAAGTTATGAGACAGGAAAGGAGATTGGGCAGATGATCTCCTGGAAGTTCTTTGGGCATATCGAACTACGAGAAGGACTCCAACGGAAGAAACCTCTTATGCTTTGGCTTTCGAAACTAAGGCAATCATTTCAGCGGAGTTGGGATCGGGAAGCCACTGGGTGGAAGCATACAAGGCAGAGACCAACGATGAAGGGCTGAAGCTTCACTTGGACCTGCTGCAGGAAAAACATAATCGTGCACAGATCACCATGTCAGCCTACCAGGAAAGGGTGGCAAGGTACTTCAACAGGAAAGTGAAACCTCGGAACTTCAAGGTCGGAGATATGGTCTTGCGCAAGGTGACCCTTGCCACCAGCGATTCAGCTGAGGGAAACCTAGCTCCGAACTGGGGAGGTCCCTACAAGGTGATCAGTAGCCAGAGGCCTGGAGCATACTATCTGGAAGACTTTGTCGGGAAGGTCCTTCCGAGGCCATGGAATGCGGAACATCTTAAAAGATATTATTTTTAAGATGGTGTATTTATTTTTATGCTTTGATTATTTTCATTTCCGCATGAATTATTTTCAATAAAGGAATTCTCAGAGTTTATTTTCGTAAACTGTTGGAACTAACTGGAACAAATATTAAGTGCTCGGACGAATCAATCCGAGACATGGTCTTCACCAGGTAGACTGATCCAAGACCCGACTCTTAACATAGGAAAGTAGGAAAAACTAAGTGATCAGAGGATCGGTCCGAGACCTGGTCTTCACCAAGACGGTCGATCTAATACTTAACACTTAAATAGGAATATACGAATCTTAAGTTGTCGGATAGATCAATCTGAGCTCAACTTGGTCTTCACCAGGCGGATTGATCTGAGACCCAGCACTTAAGCAGGAATACGTGTACCAAGTGCTTAGACGGATCAATCCGAGACTTGATCTTCATCAGGCCGATTGATCCTAACCCTAGCACTTTAACTGGAATATGCATCTTAAGTAGTTGGGTATGTCAGTTTCCCACCTGGTCTTCATCAGGCAGACTGACTCGAAACTCAATACTTAACGGGAATACATGCATACTAAGTAGTTGAATATGTCAGTCTTCCACTTGGTGTTCACCAGACAGATTGACCCAAAATTCAACACTTTAACTAGAAAGTAAATTCAAGGAAGGAATCAAAACAGCCAAGACTTGGTCTTCACCCGGCTGACTGGGTCGAGGGTGGAAACTGGAACCAAGAAATCAAGGCCAAGTCTCGGATCCGAAACGGAAGGGTCCGAGATAAAAGTCTCGGAATCGAGACCCAACACTTAGAAAAATTTCTAAGTATTGAGTAACTCGAGACTTCATCGAGCATCCGAGACCGAGATCTCGGAATTGAGACTTAACACTTAGAATTTTTCTAAGTATTGAGTAACTTGACTCTCGAAATTTTTGTCATGAATATTAATCTTGTGATTATTTTGCAAAAGGAAAGATTATGTTCATAATCTTAAACAGGAAACAAAGGAAAGTAAGAAAACAATATGTGAAAGAGTATTCTATTATTAATACTTGCTATTTTCAGGGAAAGGTTCAAAAAACCTAATGTAATTACAAAAGTTATACAAGGAGAACAAGCAAACTATCTACTTCTCCCCCTGAGGAGCAACAGGGGGGTCTTGTACTGCGGGAGTGGCCTCCGCATCTCCAGACACCTCTCTAGCTTCTCCTCCACCAGCGGCAGCCTCAGGCTCTAGAGTTGGGGGATGATAGTCAAAATCAGCTATCCCCACGGCGTCAAACATTTCTTCTCGTCCCAAGGAGGTCAAACGTCGGATAGCCTCGTTGGTACAGGGGATGTCCTCAATGTTCACCAAATTGAGGTCCACTTTCCGAGCCGATTCTCTCCACCATGTCCTGAACGTCTCTAATCTGAGATGGATCCCGTCTGCCCAAGCGGCGTCTTGGACTCTCGAGGCAAAGGACAGTTGATGGAAATAGTCGGCTGCCTTTGCCTGAGCCTTCTTCAACTCTAGCGTCAATCTCCTGTGCTCGCCATGAAAATGCTTGTATCTCTCCTCAGGAACCAGCTTGCCCTTCAAGGCCCTTTCAACTGAGGCCTGGCTCTCTGTCAGCTGCTCGAGAGTCTCCGTATGCTTCTCCTCGAGCTGCCCTAGTTCCTCCTTGAGGATAGAGTGATCCTCTTGGAGTTCGGCATGCCCGGACTGCAGAGCGGTATAACTCTCTTGGAGAGTAGAGTGTTTGGCTTGTAAGCCCTCGAACTCCTCGGAAAGTTTGGCAAGCTCCGCCTTGGCTCGATCCCTAGCCTTGGAGGCGTCGGAAGCCTCACACTCCATCACCGCCGAGTGCTTTCTGAGAACTCGAAGGTCCTCCTCGTGTTTAAGTACCACCGCCTTGAGCTTGGCATTTGATAAGCGCCGAATGTTACATATTCAATCCCCATAACTCGCATATGTTAATTCCTTAGCATTGTTATTTGTTTGATTTTGTGTTGTTTTTGTGTTTTCAGGTATTTAATAAAGATGCAAGAAAAACCATTAATTTTGGGTTTAAAGCACAATTTGAGAGAACCTAGAAGATATGATTAAGCTTAACCAATCACAATAGAAGATATATATGATGTGGTTAAGTTTAATTAAATCAAGGAAATGATAAAATCGGAATTTCTCCACTTAGAGTCAAAATCGGATCGGATAGAATTTCAGATTTTGAACACGTCTTAGTATTTTGGCCATAACTTTCAGCTCAATTATCAGATTAAGGTGATTCCAGCGGCATTAGAAATCTAATTCAATATTATACAATTCATTATGAAATATGATTTTCCTAAATCGGACTCCCGCTATGCCAAAATCATTCCGCAATAGAAGGAAGCAAATTTGGACGAATCCTATTCCGATTTGTACATGGATTGACTCCTAATTTGACTAGGAGATTGAAATCCGAATTCTCTAGGTTTCCTAGGGCTTCTAGGACTTGTGGCTACCTATAAATAAGCCTCTAAGCTTTAAGAAAAGATATACTTAGTTTTAGACATAAAATATTTCTTGGAGGCTTAGCAGAGTCATGAGCGGCTAAACCCCTTTGTGGGGTGTTGATGTAACCCTTTCCAAGCACAATGGTTTGATTGTATTTAAATTTCAGACTTTCAATTTATGTATGTTGATTATATAACTGTGAGAATTGCTACAATTTAATTATGTTCTTAATTATTAAATGCAATTGTTCTTAAATTCCAAAATCAATATTGGTGAAATTCTTATCTTGTCTTAGAAAGTATTTTACTTTTATTGATCTCAAATCATTCTTATTTTCAGTGATTATGGGGATGATGGTTATATAATGGGTTTTAATAGACATATGATTAATAGGATTAAGATAGGCCATGCCTAGGGAAGACGGGTCGTACTACACCCTAATTTAGTGTAATTTAGGTAGACGATCCGTGCCAACCGAAGATGGGTTATGCTATTCCATTAATTATATGAAACTTATTAAAGGGTTTTATAGTTTATACCTAGGGAAGACGGGTCGTGCCGCATCTTAGTGGTTAGGTGGACAATCCGTGCCAACCGAAGATAGATTATCCTTACTCTTTAATAATGTAGTTTCTTGTTTAATTATAACATGCATAGAATGAATTTCTGGAATTGAATCTGATTAACCATTGTTGTGCGGATAGAGGTGAAGTCAATACCTTACACTCTCTATCATATTTTAATTATCTTTTATTTTATGCATTTACTTTTAGAAAAAAAAAAATCAAATCAAATTCTCTTTTGTTAATTAGGTTAAAATTAGTCTTTTAAATTTAGTAACAAAAACCCCCCACAGTCCTTGAGGTTCGACACCCTCAATATAGCCCTATCCTACGGGATTCGTTCTATTGCGAGTGGTATTTTATTATTGATTATTTTGGTCACGAAATAACCACATCAGCATTCTCCTCCTCGGCCTCTACCAATTTCTTCCTCAAACTCTCTGCTCCATTGTCGTCAACCGAGACCTTCCTGAAGTAGCAGTAGAGAAGTGTCAATCTGAGGAAGGCCTACCAAAAAAAAAAGAAAAGAAAAGAAAAGGCACAGCATTAGACGATGATAAATACAGAAAGGAGAAAAAGCGGAATTTGGAATACTCACCAAGCATTGCATAGTCAGCATCTCCTCTGCCAAGCCTCTGGCTGAGACGTCATGCTTCATCTGAAGCTTTTCGTGGTCCACCAAATCCACTACAGCCTTGAAGGGGTTGCCCTTCAGGTCCCCTCCGAGCTTGGCTAGCCTCCCGCCAACGGTCCAATTGACTCCTTCTGGCCATATTTTGGCTGAGCTCTCAGAATCAGAAACCTCGGGCGCCTCGGAAGTCCGAGGCCTCTTCGAACTTGAAGCCCTGTCGACTCCAGTATGAGTCGGACTCCGAGGCCTCTTGGGGGTCGGAGCTCAAGAAGAAGCCCCTGCTTCCGGAATTGGAGACAAAGCTTTTCGGGGGGTCTTAGTGGCTGCGGTAGTAGACGGGCCCATATTATCGTCCTCCATCCCTAAGGAGTCCTCTGACCCCATGTCGAGATCCTCCAGGATGTGCTGTATGTTCGAGCCCAGAGGTTGAATCAGCATGGAAGGAATGGGCCCCTCTGGTGCTCTCAGTGGTTCTTCCTCAACCACCTCCACCATGTTCACCGAAATGGCCGGGACTGGCTCGTTGGCTAGGAATGCCTCGACTTCCGCCATTCGCGGCACGGATGGAGGAGGTGCTTGCTTCCTTCAAGCCACCAGGAAGCCAATCACATTCGCTGCCCTAACTGCTAGGACAGCTGTCTCGACCGCCTTAACAATAAGCTCGATCACTGAGGTAGCAGGGTCGGACATTGGGACGGCAGGCTCGCCCATCTTCTTCAGCTTCCTCTTCTTCACAAGAGGAGTCTCGATCACCTGCACATCCGACTCCTCAGCAGGAGTTGGGGTTTGGGGGGTTGGCTCGCGAACAGCCTCGGCGGGCTTCTGAACCTTCAGTTCATCCTCCTCGTCGACCAGCTTCAATGCCCTGGCCACTCGAGGAGGAACCTTCACCTTCTTCTCTACCACCGGGCTCTTTTTCGCCGGTGGTACAACTGGAGACGCTGGAGGAGTAGGGGCCCTCCGCTCATGAATCTTGAAGGACCAGTTTGAATCGGATAGACAACCTTCTTGGGCTTCTCGGGCTCGATCAATTTGCCCTTGTCTACCTTCTTTAAATTGCCCTTATCAGCAGCTTGGGCTTGGTCTTTTCGGGGGGTAGCACTCCGTGTATTAGCGGCAGAAGGACTCGGGTTAACAGGAATCCTGAGAAGCTCCTCTCTCAACCTATCCGCTACATGACCAGCGGGTGTGTAAACGAACTCTATGAGCCTCGGGACCAAGGTTAACACGCTGAATAGCATGCATGAGTCGTGCCTCTGTGCCCATTGGAGGACATTGTTAACTCGGGATAGCTCGACCCTAGTCAGACTAGGCTCCTGTTGACCTTTCTCGGAAAGCCTGTTGTTTTCGCGTGGGACTCTGGGACCAGTTACCTTTTATGAAGGAGCAAACTCCCATTGCCCCGAGGCGAAGAAGAATTTGTTCTTCCACCCTCGATTACTAAAGTATTTAGCCTCCAACTGTACGAGTTTTCCTCTCCTAGTCTGGACGTTGTACACTCCAGTACCACCGGGATTTTTGTGGACTCGATGTAGGTGCAAGAATTCCCTGGTTGTTAGTTGGTGCTCCTTGCCCAATGCCAGAGGCCATAGAACCATACAAGCATGAAGGACCCTCCATGCATTGGGCACTAGTTGGTGAGGGGCCAGGTCCAAGTAGCTGAGTAGCTCTCGAATTATAGGAAGGAATGGGAGCCGAAAGCCTGCCCGGAACATGACCTCATACACACAGACTTCGTGACAGTCTGAGCGTACTACGGCGCTAGATTTATTTTCATCAAAACGAATTTTGATGAAGTTAGGGATGTAGCACTCAGTTCTGATCCGACGCTCATCGGCCTTTGACAGTTTGGCTTCCCACAAAGTAGGGTGGGCGTCCCCCAACCCGTCAGAATTGTTGCCATCTTTAGCCAAATTTGATTAAAGATAGAAGGTAAAAGATAAAGATCGAGAGAGAGAAGAGATGGAAAAACTAATGCAGAGAAGAGGAAAGAGGACAGAAAGCTTGAAGGCGAAGGAGAAGTTTGCGGGAATTAAAATGATCAAGTGAGGGCTCAAGTACTGATTTTATAGGGGAAGCAGAGAAGACGAGGCGTCGGTGCACGTCAAAGTGAAGACAGCGAAGAGACGTACCTCGAAACCCTGAAAAACACCTCAACTTCTTGACAGCTGGTCAGTCATTATGACTGACAGCCGACAAGCCGCCCGTACGGCCACTCCGAGTCTGACATGTGGCCAAGCCTCGAATACAGGAATTGGCGCATTAAAGGATAGGCGCCTCCTCGAGCAACCCAAGCGTCTCGAAAGATTTTGGCGGGAAATTTCAAAAATTTTCCCGCCCAAAATATTTTTTGAATTTTAAAAATTTTCTTGCCTCGATCGGATTAAAATTTATTTTTCGACCACACCTCGAATTTGACCAAAGCCTCAAGAGCCCTCTATACCCTGGGATTTGGGTAGGCCTCGAAAAGTTTGATCCATTCGTCAGGAACACTGGAATTTTCATAGTCCTCCGGACAAGGAAAATGGGGGGGGGGGGGGTAACTGTTGGGTCATGGATCAACCTCAAATGGGCCCAATGGTTCACTGGCCCAAGTTAAACCCATGTAAATCAGAGCTCGAGGACCCCTCAACCCTCGAGGCTTCGAGACCACATCTCAAATTGAAACCTAGGACTCGGATTCGAGACCTCTGAGACCCACGTCTCCAAGGCCTCCGAGACCTCCGTGTCCAAGACTTCCGAATCCAAGGCCCCTCTATCCGAGACCCTGGAATTTAGGGATCGAGAATTTGAATGCATTAGAATTCAAACGATGTGATCTTATCTATCCAATTCAAATGTCGAGCACCTGGAAACACGGAATCAGATACTCTATCTGCGAGAATTTGAAATTCAAACGCCAACAACCAAATCCCATCTTGATCTCCGCAGATCAAGGGAAGGATAACTACTCAAATCCCTCGATAACAGACTGCCACACAGCAAATCAGGGAAGAGTCAGTCGCTGGTTAGAGGACTACCACTCCATGTCTATATAATACAAGTCTCAACCACACATTCTGGTAACACAACTCTAGCACTCTTTACGCTTTTGTTGTTTTCTCATTACTCTCTACAGCAAACACTGACTTAGGCATCGGAGTGGCCCTGCCGGCTCACCCTTGGTCTCTTCGATCCTACTATCTCTCTCATTGTGCAGGCAATTTACATTAGGAGCACTCAAACCAGGAATCCAGCAAGCGTGCCACGTCACCCATTGGAAACTATGCATCAACACAAGGTATGAGAAAAAAAAAGGGTTAAGAAGAATAATGACCTCCAAGTTAAATTTTTAGGCCAATAGATTCTGTTTTTGTTCATGTTGAAGAGTGGAGAAAGAGAAAGATTGAAGTGGAGAGAAAAAAGATAAGTGATGTTAATGTTGGAGAGAGAGAGAGACGTGGAATGAGAGCGAAAGACTTGGAGAGAAAAAAGAGAGTGTGGAGAGAGAGAGGAAAAAGAGAGAGAGAGAGAGAGAGAGAGAGAGAGAGAGAGAAACATATGAACGGATTCAAGATAGAGACGTTGATCGAGAGTGAATGACTTAGAAAGAAAAAAAGAAAGAAAGAAAGAGACAAACGTTGAGAGAGAGGATAAATGAGAGATAGAGAGAGAACAAAAATATGAACCGGTTAATTTTTAAAATAATGAGTTAAAAAATCGGTTTAGTCTTTTTTTAAAAAAAAAAAAATTTACGCCACGTGTCACGATTTTAAGGCATTTCAAAAGAAGGTTTCGACTATTATATATGATATATATGATTTGATGTGTATTATTTGTTTCCTTATTTGATTTGAACATTGATAATGCTTAATTTATGAAATAATTTATATATGAAAAACTCTTGAAATATAATTAAACGTCATTAATTATGCTAATTTAATATGATTTTTACTTTAATTTTAAAATTTAAACGTATAATTTTCGTTATAAGTTAAAAGGAACTCTTTAAATAAAAAAATTAAATCTTTGTTCCTATAAGTATATATGATTTAAAAGGAATAGTATAAAGAAAAAAAAAATTAGCAAGAAGAATATATGAATTATAATATAGTCAACGCAGTTAATGACGCTAACTAATGACATGTAGATTATAATGAAATATAATTAACACAATTAATGACCTATTTTTTAAGAAAAAACCGGTTATATATATTTATATTATTTGTTTCCTTATTTGATTCGGACATTAATAATACTTAATTTATTGAATAATTTATATATAGAAAACTCTTGAAATACAACTAATGCAATTAATGATGCCAATTAGTGACCCGTTTTTTTCTAAAAAAAATCGATTCACTCTTAAAAAGCTGGTTTAACATTATACAATAAAAATGGTTCATGTCATATGTCGTAATATTAAGGCATTTCTGAGAGTGATTCGGCTTATATATATATATATGATAATATATATTCTTTATGGACCACTTTTTTAATATTTAAATATTAATATTTTATTTTATTTAAAAATTATTCTTCTCTCATTTTGTTTTTGGATGCAAATTTGCTCATTAAGTTATCTCATGTTGTATTAGAGAAATTAATTTCCATATTCTTCTCACCCCAAAGGCCACCTCCACGGTTGGGGGTGGGGGAAGAGCTGCTCCCGCTACCTTTGGGGTGGCTCCCAAGCCACCTCTTTCCTTTTTTCTTTTTTTTAAATCATAGAATTAATTTTTTAGTTTAATTATAATATTATTTTTTATTAAGAATGAATCGTGTCGCCATTTTATTGGCATTGACGTGATATTTAAAAGAATTTGTCAAAAAATTTAATGGAATTTTTTACTCTAAAGACTAAATTATTTTTTTCTAGCATATACCAAGAACTTCTTATTTCATTTTCATACGACTGTGAGCGATTTGTAATTTATGCTACCTATAGTGACTAATTTTTTGTTTATTTATTTATTTATTTTTTGTATTTATTTGCCCTTAAAAAATAATTTACTTTAGTTATTTATTTATTAATTTTTTTTTATTTTAGTTTGTAAAAAAATAAGAGTATTATAAGAATATAATAAAAAAATATGACATTTTTGACACACTTTGGTAGCTTGATGAGCTACTAGTACCTAAATTATTTAACTCTAAGCCCCTTTTAAGCCCAAACCCTCTTCTATTTGGACTTTGCCCTTACAACCCAGATGAGCTCTCGCCGTCCTTGCAAAAATGCTCTTTCTCTTGCTATATAAAAGTATTAGTAGCATCTTTCTTATAATCTCTTTTCTTTCCTAAATATAAGAAAAATCTAAAAAAAAAAAAATCACAAAAAATCAAATACCCTATTACTTCCCTAAGCATCGGAAATGTTACCGTGCTTCTTAATGCATTGAGAAATACTTTAGCTTCTCTATAACTTTTTTATTCGTATTTTAACCCAAAATATTTTTCTCTCCTCTTTCATTTGTTATCCTCTCTTTGGACATTGTCTTTGAATTTTGTAAAAAATGTGAGGGTATAAGGGAAGATATTGTACGTGGAGTGTACGTATTTGGATATGGAAGCATAAAATAATTTTATTCCTTAGAAAAGCCACTGCTAGTGCTACCTAAGGATAGCATTAATTTGAAGTAGGAAGGCTAGAAAAAGAAGAAGAAAACCTGAAACCCATATATAAACGTAAGCCAAATTAATACGCGTCTGCAGGAATTCCATTAGATTGTGGGTGTTGAAACTTGACCTTGACTTTTAATTAACCCTATATATATGCTATGGTATATTTAATTAAAAATGTTAGCATGATGATGCAAATTAATCACTTTGATTTTGCATTAATCTAGTGCTAAATTGAAGGGACTTTGAATTTTGCATTCAATTACATGGCCTGCAAGTAAAGTTACCTCATATAAACGTATTATAATTAAGGGAAAAATACTATTTAGCCCCCTCAACTACCAGCGATTTACTATTTAGCCCCCTCAAGTATCAAAAATTGTTAAATGGCCTCCCCAATTACCAAACAATTGTGTTTTAGCCCCCTCCGTTAGTTGTTGCCGTGTGGATGAAAAAATCAAAACTACGTCGTTTTGAGATTGCAAGTTACCAAAATACCCTCAACTAACAGAGGGGGCTAAAACACAACTGTTTGATAGTTGGGGGGGCCATTTAACAACTTTTGATACTTGAGGGGGCTAAATAGTATTTTTCTCATATATATATATATATGAACTGGCAAACCCGCATTTCTTGCCGTTGCAGTAAGTCCTCTATTTCACCAAGAACTCTCTGCCCCCATCATCGCCAACTCTCTTCCCCACCACTCCTTCTGCCACAGCATATTCCAGCCCAGCCTCATAGTCCCTCACCAAGTCCTCCCCTATCGAACCAGCCTTGACCCATTCATTATCTCCACCGTCCTTCCACTTGACCAAATACTTCAGGTGATCACCCTTCTCTCTCTTCAATATCTCCTGCACCTCCGCATACTCGAATATTGCCCCCTCCAACATCCTAATCACACTCTCAAGCCCCAATCTCCTTGCAAATTGAACGGGGTTTCCTTTAGGCGTAACCTTCAAGACCTCTTTCGCCAAATCCAACGGCGCGCGTCCCTTGTCATCTTGAATCTCCAGGTCCGCACCCAGCTCCAACAACACCTTAACAACACCCAGCTTAACATACCCAGCCGCCATATGAAGAGCCACCAAGCCGTCTCGTTGGCTTTCTTGGCTGCGTTCCACCACGGACTCTCGTACTCCGCCACCACATCTTTAGCTATGTAATCCGACAGAAGCCAGGAAGGGGCATGCCCGTCTTTCCACTCGATTAAGTACTCCATGGCGGCCCCACCTCCCACTACTCTACTACCGATGATCTTGTTGACTTCACCATACGACTCGTCGTCGGCGTTGTTTCTCGGAAGTGTTTCCTGAGTTTCTTGGAAGCCTTTTTTTTGGTTTTGGATGGCATAGACTGTGAAGATTGTGGTGCCACGGTTTGGTTTGAGTGCGAGTCGTTGTTGTTGGGAGGGAAAAGAAGAAGGGACGTAGCCGTGGGTGTAGCCGTAGGGACGTAGCTCAGAGCGGGTTAACAACGGGAAGATAAATTACTCGGCGGCGTCTTCATCGGATTTTCATGGGGATAAGGGGCCGGAGAATATGGCTTCAAGAAGTGAAGGTATGGTCGAATCATGGATTTGTTCATCAGATTAGGCTTAAACAATGACGCATGGAACAAAATCTTGGTGTTCTCCATCTTAACACGGTTTTTCTTTTTCTTTTTTTTTTTTCCTGTTAATTATATGTAAATAATAGCCTTTTCTTTTTCTCATTTTCATATATACCTTCATATACAAACGCCTTCATTCTCTGCTCTCTCTTCTTTTTTTTTTTCTAGTCTTTATTGAAAATGATGCTTATATTTCCTTTATATACTCCCATGCGGTTGTACATATATCTGGGTTTCTGATGAAATTTGGAACAAACCAATCACACACTACAGTGTGTGTCTTCCTCGTACCTTCTAGTCTGATATTTCCGTCTTAATGAATGAGTCAAGGCTGGTTTGATAGGGGAGGACTTGGTGAGAGACTACGAGGCTGGGCTGGAATATGTTGTGGCAGAAGGAGTGGTGGGGAAGAGAGTTGGCGATGATGGGGGCAGAGAGTTCTTGGTGAAATAGAGGACTTACTGCAACAGTAAGAAATGTTGGTTTGCCAGTTCATATATATATATGGGAAAAATACTATTTAGCCCCCTCAACTACCAGCGATTTACTATTTAGCCCCCTCAAGTATTAAAAGTTGTTAAATGGCCCCCCTAACTACCAAACAGTTGTGTTTTAGCCCCTTCCGTTAGTTGAGGGTATTTTGGTAACTTGTAATCTCAAAACGACGTAGTTTTGATTTTGTAATCCACTTTCACGGCAACAACTAACGGAGGGGGATAAAACACAACTGTTTGGTAGTTGGGGGGGCCATTTAACAACTTTTGATACTTGAGGGGGCTAAATAGTAAATCGCTGGTCATTGAGAGGGCTAAATAGTATTTTTCCCTATAATTAATTAGATCTTGCATGCCTAGCCTTTATCTTTCAATTCGTTACAATTTTTCCAGAAACTCTTACGATTAATATATGATATTTCTCAAAAGAAAAGAAAAACTCACAGCATGTCGATAATTCCCTCAAGCTAGGTTTCATAATATGTTAGAGTGAAATGATAATGACACGGTCATACACAAAAATAATTTGTATTCGAGTGTCGAGTTTGGATTATGTTAAGAAATTTGTATAAAATTATATAAAGGTGCCTAATTGTTAGATTTGCAATCATGCAAAAAAATGATCGGCCCATGATCGTCGTTGTAGCATGCGCTATATTGCCAACCTACAATGTTTGTTAATTAGCAGCCCATTTTGTGGACAAAAGGAGCTAAGCCAAATGGAACTATACTTTTCTGAGTCTTGCTGAGCTAGGTCCCAAAGTGCTAGCCACTAGGTTACAAAGTAAGTGCCGTGTTAGAAAGGTTATTACAAGTAGAATAAAACCATGGCAAATATCGTTAACTTCAATTCCTCTAATTGGACCAATCTTCTTCTTCTTCTCTTTTTTTTTTTTTTTTTTTTTCAAAACTTGATAGCGGTAACCACATAAAATGCCATAGCCTTTGGAATAAGAAAGGGTGCTGGAGAAGTTTCTTCTTCGTCGTCGTTTTCTTTTTGGGTCAACTGCAGTACTGCATGGAAAAGAAACAGATTCTGGTCTGATCCGTCGTCATCCAAGACCAAAACGGGTGTCATTTCTCACATTTTTTTTTAAAACTAATTTTAATTGTCATTTATTGTCATTCTAGTAGCCTATAGGAAGCCAAACATTAATTTTTGAGAAATTTAAACATGTTATATGACACTTGATGGAAATTTGTGTCGGCTTGAGTATTTTAACAAAAATTAATAGAAAAATCTAACAGAATGAGGTAATTGAAAATTCAATACAATTGAGAGTTTTTAAATTTAAACTTAGAAGGTAATGCCAAAAACAAGTGAAAGTTGAATGGACAGAAATTTCCTCTAAACCGATTTGGATGAAATTTCGTCAAATTCACATAAAATGGTGCTAAGTGTTTAAGTATTTAATATGCACATTAAATATTAAAAGTCATTAATTAATAGCAATTTACTAATTAAGATTAATCTTTTTAAATAATAAGCCATTGAAAAACTTTAAATGACCTTTAATATTTAATATGCATATTAAATGCTTAGACACTTGGTACTATTTTATGTGGGTTGGACGAAATTTCATCCAAACCAGTTTGGAGGAAATAATTGTCCAAGTTGAATGAGTTTTCTATATATATATATATATATATATATATATATATATTCTTAAAAAAAAGGTTAAAATTCTGTATTTTTCTTCATTCGGCCTCACATTTCTTTCCAATTTCCTTTCCTTGTGTTTCACCCTGAATTCCATTTTCTCCAATTTTCCAGGTCAAAAAAAGAGTATTATCCGTGCCCCATTAGAATTAAAGCTCCGGTGGACGTCACACGAGCTTTTTCCATGTCCTAAAAGAAACCTTACTTTCGACAAGGTGTCATTAAAGATAAGATGGACCTACTCTCATTTTCAGTTTTTTTTTTTTTTTAAACGACATTCCTAAATCCTCTTATATAAGGCTATAATGAAAGGAGATAAGATGGACCTACTCTCACTTTCAGTATTTTTTTTAAACGACATTCTGAAATCCTCTTATATATAAGGCTATAATTAAAGGAGATAAGATGGACCTACTCTCATTTTCAATATATATATATATTGAAAATGAGAGTAGGTATATATATATAACTGAAAATGAGAGTAGGTCCATCTTATCTCCTTGTCAGCGTTGTCAATGACCAAAAGAATATCCAATATTCTTGTGCTTTTTTCTTAGGGATTAAAAAGGAAAAATTGTTTACTCGATTTGATACACTGGTTTAGGGGTTTTTTGTTTAGGGTTGTTCAGCCCTTTTTTTGTTTTTGTTGTTTCTAGATCACTGTAAACTTTTCTAAAAATAGTGGTGTCCATGAATTACTGTTTGTTATCTAGAAAAATAAGAGAAATAGAAAATAGAAAATCAAAATTGTAGTTAAGGTGGGTTATACAATGTCACTTTTCTTAAGAAATTATTTGTTCCCATCAGAATTGGTATGTAAAGGTTAATAGCAAATATTTCTCCAACATACAATGGAGCCCATAAAACTTATATAGTTTAGTTGATTTTTGCACAAATGAAACTAAACCTAAACGCCCTAAGATTTTCTATTCTATCAAGAAACATAGACTTTAAAAATACACGAGGTCTTTTCAAGACAACAGATAAGGATAGAATTTTTCATCGTATTTAAAATTGGACTTAAGTAGGCGGTTAATAATATTGAAAATAGTAGTTATTAATATATGTAAACCAACGGTCACAATGTTTCAAAATCAACTGTTAATCCACTAGTCACTAACTGATATTCTAATAGTAATAATTTGTCAACATTATTAAATTGCTAATTCACTAATAATAAAATGCTAATTTAACATATAGTTAATTCTGACTGTTAGATTTAATTTACAATCAACAACTATTTAATTATAATCGTCAGATCGCAATAGTTAGTAACAATCATTTAATCACAACCGTTAGATCAAAGTTAATTTGATCTTACAGTTGACTTTATTAATGGTTTAGTAAATCCAACCATTGGATCTACCTACGAAGCATCATATGATCAAGATAAAGCCATTAACTCAAATGATCCTAACCATCCAAAAATTGAATGGTCACGATCAAATCGCTCCAAGCTTTGATGCTGTATGATAAGTGCCAAGTGCGCCACAAAAGCACTACTAGCGCCCTACAACCCATGCTACCACGCATATGCATACCTGCATAAACACTCCCAAACCAAAATAAATATATATACATAATAATTTTGAAAATTATATACTTAAGGTTTTCAGTATTACCTATTAAAAAGGAGTTTGAACTCACATGTGAGACGGAGTGTTAAAAGTATTCATTAAATTGTTAAATTTATTTATTTTTATCATCTTAAACTTTTTGGACAACTAATGATTTAACAATTAAGGTAGGCATGTTAATAACTTGGCACGCACCAAATTAAGATAGATTAAAAAGAAAAAGAAAAAAAAAAGATTAGGTTCACCAAATTATAAGGATTAATTAATATATGTACTTACCTGGAATGCCAGTAGCAATTTTTCTTGTTACATGCTGATTTTTTGAGTTGCCAATAATAGGAATCACAAAGACAAAGAAGTGCCATGCTTTCAAAACCAAAACCATTGAGTATCAAATTTAAGTTCAACTAATGTGCCCACTTAATTAATTCCTAGACAAGGAAATGTGTGGTTAGCAACAATATTGTTTATAGCCAACGACCTCTTTGTCTCAATGTCTCATTATCCGTATAAATGAGAATTAATGTTTTGATAATAACTTGTCTAAGAATTGATAAAGAGAGAGAGTTCCTAGCCAAGGAAATGTGTGGTTAGCAACAATATTGTTTATAGCCAACGACCTCTCAGTCTTAATGTCTCATTCTCTGTATAAATGAGAATTAATGTTTTGATAATAACCTATCTAAGAATTGATAAAGAGAAAGAGTTTATCTTGATTTTTAATAATAATAATAATATTATTATTATTATTGGACTCTAAGAAATTATGCAAAAGATGGGCTAAACGCATGAGGTGAAATGTCAAAATACACAAATTTGAGGTGGATTACATAAGTTAGGTTGACATACGTGAAATGTTAGGTTTCATTCTCCTAACCATCTCCATATATATCTTTTTAAAATTTACCACTGAATTTGCAGGACTCATATGGAAACTTTACAAATCTAATGATAAATTTGAATCTACTTGAAAAAAGATGGTTAGGAGATAGGTGTGATAGAATGAGGTCTATCATTTCTCACTGGCATGCTGCTATATACCAAACGAAAACTCCTTATATTACTCAATTTTACCATCAGTTAAACATGATCAATCCTTCAAGCTTGCAAAAGGGGACATACAAGCATTCATATCTGATTCAATAAATTTTAACTAAATTTTAATTAAATCATAATTAAAGGTGGAAAATAAAAGGTCATGTATCTTGAGTCTACCACTAGGGTTCAGGGGAGAAATGTTAGGTTTTATTCTTTTGACTTTCTTTTTTCAAATGGATTTAAATCTACTATTGGATTTGTAGGTTTACATGTGAGTCCTACATATTCAATGGTAGATTTAAAGAATATGCATGGAAATAGTTGATAACTGGTTAGGAGAATGAGACTTAACGTTTCTTGGGTCGACGGGGCCAGGCGCTCTTTACACGATTGGTCATGCCCATTTGACAAATTCAAATGCTGAATAGTCTGCTGCATAGAAAAATGGGCATTGGATATGTGCCTTCTACCATGATAAGTACTCGCAAACGTTGGCTCATTTAATTGTTGCCCAATTGTTCTTTAATAATGGCGGTTGATGGTGTGGCTATTACTTCATATCAGCCTCCAACATTCAATGATGATGGAGCATATTACTTACCAAAATTAGGCCCCGTTTTTTTTGACGCAAAATGGTTTTCATTGTAAAATATTTTTAAGGAAGTCATTTTCACTAAAAATGTTTTCCGGCATTTAGCATGCGTACGGAAAATTACAAAATTTATATATCTATTCATTAAATCATATTAAACTCTAAATTTATGGGTAGGCCCCGGGACCCCGCCGGGACTTGACCGAGACTTTACCAGGACTTGCTTGGGACCTGCCCAGGACTTTATCGGGAGCCACCCGGGAGCTACCTAGGACTTGACCGGGACCCGCCCAGGACTTTATCGGGACCCGTCTGGGACTTGATTGGGAGCTACTCGAGAGTTGACTTGGACCTGCCTGTGACTTGACCGAGACCCTCCCAAGACCTGCCGGGACCTGATTGGGACTTGCCCGGTACAGGTCCTGGGCAACTCCAGGTCAAGTCTCGGGTAGGTCCGGGTAAAGTGGGGGTGGGTCCCGAGCAGGTCTCGGGCGGAGTCTCGGGCAGGTCCCGGTTAAGGCACGAGTGGGTCTCGGTCAAATCCCGAGCAAGTCCTGGGAAGCTCCCGATCAAGTCCTGGGCAAGTTCCGGATGGGTCCCAATATAGTCTCAAGCAAGTCCCGGGTATGTCCCAGGTGGGTCCTAGTCAAGTCCCAAGCAGGTCTCGGGCGGGTCCGGGTCAAGTCCCAGCGGGGTCCTGGGCGAGTATTGGTAGGGTACGTCAATTTGAGAATGAAATGCTTAAAATCGGAAAGTGGTTTACGGTTTTGAAAACCGTAAACCATTTTTCGAAAATTAAAGAAGAATTTTCGGTCAAAGGAAAAATGTTTTCCGTTGATTATTATTTTACGTCGCACTAATACCGTAAAATACATAAATCATTTTCCTGGAAACTATTTTACGTTGAAAGAAACGGGGCCTTAGTGATGAGGTTACACTACAATTGTATATTAATGCTTTGATAATCAGAATTCAAATTTTATTCTTGCTTTTTTTTTTTTTTTTTTTTTTTTTTTCTTTATACTTCTTTTCATTTTAAACTATTCCGACAAGAACAAAGATGTTACTTTGTTTTAGTTTATATAAATTAAACTAAATTCAATGGTCTTATGTTTTAATCAATCTGTGTATGATTGTGTCATTAAGTACATATTCAGTATACTTAAAAAAAACGTACATGTTCAATAATGTACTGGTGTATAACATTTAGTATGATTTTTCGTTAAAAGAGACATGATAGATTTTTTCACATGAAAAATAAGATGTAGATGCGTTTAAATTTTAAAATTAAATTATAAAAAAGAATCCCGCGCAATGTGCGGGTTATGTGCTAGTCATCAATTGTTAGGTCTCTATTTGATCAAGAAGACGAAATTGGTCACGATGAGAATAAATCCAATAATTACCATTAATTCTTTTGAGAATGACGTTATAAATAGCAAGCTATAATAATTTTATTCATTGGGCATGCAACGAAAATGACATATTCCTCTCATATTTTTCTTAATTAATATATGATCGATAATACATGCGTAACTTATTTTACAGCACTCTATAGGTTATAGATGCCTAGAGGTTGTCGAAGAACTCTAAGATAGGGACGCTGGTTGACATAGTTGCCCGGAGGGTCGTAGTTGCAGCTAATAATGGTGCTGCCACTGTTGCATCTTACTTTGGCGCACCCCAAACGCACCGAGTTCCTCCAAACCACCTGAGTATAGTGGCGGCACTCCCCGCCAACACATGAGTTGGAGTTGTAGTTATACTTGGGTTTTTCCGCTACCCACATGTTCACAGCAGCCGTGCCGGAAAGGTCGCCACTCCCCCATGCAAGGTTCTCCCCGTAAGGCCCGCCTGATGTTAGAATATAAAATAAATGATTAAACTCATTACTTCTTATATAGGTTTAAGTTCGAATCCAGTATAGCAGTCTATTAACTTAAATTTTTTGGATAAGCGGTGATCATTACCTGAATGAACAAGCTTGCAGCTACCTTTGAATTTGTTGACATAGTTTTGAGCATAAGAAGCTACCTTTGCATCCCATCTCATGGGTCCGACACCGACCTGCGCACGAGCCGAGTTGTGAGCGTTAAGGTAGTCTTGTGGTGAGTTTTGGGCAAGGGAGACATGAACCATGTCCAAGCAAACAATTGCTAGTGAAATCTTAAACATCATGATCATGTTGGCTAATTTCTTTTCGATAATGCAAGACAAAATCTTAGATGATCATTTATGAACAAAAGGACATGAATAAGGGGTGCTATATATAGGGATATATAGTGGAAGAGTACCTAAAAAGAAATTCATTTAAAAAGAAAACGCCGCCGCGGGAACACTCCACTTGGACACAAATATAATCGTCATACATTAGGATAAGATTGAATATTAGTAGTACATCCATAGACTTCTGCCCCTAGACTCTTCATTTTCCACAAATGAAATGAAAGATATTGGAATTTGTTTTGCATCAATAATTTATAAAAGACAAATTATATTAAGGGAGTGATGATATACAGTTTTTTCTTTTCTTTTTTTTTTTTTTTTTTTAAAAAAAAACGCTTCCATTTGAGTACTGTATGCATTTGAACACATAAATTTAATAGGTCATGGTTCTATTTGTTTCGGCATATAATTTTATTTTATTTTATTTTTCAGTGTTTAGTATGAGAAAAAATTATAGTCAAATTGAAAATATTTTCGATTCTTGTTTAATTTCCATAATATGGTTATTTTTTATTCTTTTTTAAAAATCATAAACCATTTTTCAAGTTTGAGTTGCTTTTTTCAAGTCTCTGGAGTTTTCTGGACCACTGCCAACATTCTTCCATCGCTCAATTTTCGCACGAGTCAAGCGCTAAAAAATACTTTACATAATAAAACAAACGGAACCCAAGCTAATTTGAAGTAATACTTAAGGGAGTCGGAAATCTCTTAACTGGTCAAGCAGCCAAATATGACCCTAATTTTATGCCATATCGCCTAAGACCAAAAGGTATATTCCCACCAAATACCTTTAAACTGGGCCGCCATTATCAGTAGATAAAGGAGGGAACGAGTGAGTCATCATTATTGTCCTTTTTCTTTTTCATTTCTTTAGAACATTCACCATCCAAGAGTTAAATAATATTTTTATCTAAAATAATTTTTTAAATTGATAAAATATATTTTACATTAAAAAAGTTAAAAAAAATGTAGAATAGATATTTTACTAAATTAGCTAAAAAAAAAGTTATATGTAGTGGCACTATTCAAAGAGTTATTTTCTTAAATTTTCTTCCCACGTCTTTTTTCTCCCACTATCTCTTCCAAAATTTTCTTCCCACGTTTTTTTTTATTGTTTCTCTCACCTGTTTTCTCTTTTTTCAAAATTTTATCATACTATTTCTCTTTCACATCTCATTTTTTCCAAAATTTTCTCCTATTATTTCTCTCTCCACATCACTTTTTTCTCAAAAATTGAAAAATAAGATATTTAAGAAAAATACAATCATTATAATAAATAAAAAAATAAAAATTAAATGATATAGATAAAAATATAACTAATCGGATGTAGAAGGCCCTTAAAAAGTTAATAGCTAAATTAGATAAATTGAGCTTTGATGAGCTATTTTGCATAAAACATTAGCTCTTTCATTGTGAATGCCCTTAATAAAGTTCATGGGAGGGGGAATTAGCACAATGGTTGGCACTATTTTGATAAACAAGTAGCCTCTTTCCAACTTGTAAATTTTTCTCTGCAAACAAACAATACTTTTTGGTGAGTAATAATCTTTCTTGATCTTCAATTTATTGGTCCTCGTATTTCATGAGATTTTGCAGATAAAAAATATATAATTTTCAACAAATTGTGAAAACTAATGAGTGTTTTTAAAAACGCAGAACAATTTACCATTTCAAATCCTAGACGATGACATGTGTTTCTAAAATTAATTAATTAATTTTTTTTTTTTTTGAGCAAATACTAGACGTTCTCAATAATCAATAATCAAAGAGGAGTCCAAAACAGAACTCCTCCAATACATCTCACGAGAATCCAAGGAACCCAAAATTTCAACGTCTCCCTAATAGATAATAGACACACGGTGAGCGCCACCACAAAGGCTACACCAACTGCTGCCCTCATTAGGTTTTTTGAAGTTGGAATTTGAGCTACCTAAAAACATTATTAAAATATCACAGATTAAAAACATGTTCCTCAGAAATCAGAAGGTTCTGAATACCCCTAGGTGGAACCACGAACCACATCTCATCCATTTCCTTTGCCGTGGCCATCCTTGCCAGTTCATGTGCTGGTATGTTCGTGTCCCTGCTGCCGTGGGTTATTTTCCATGCTGAAAATTCATACAGATACGTGTTGAGGTCCTGCAAGATGGGATTCCTCAAGCTCGCCCTGGCCTCTCCATTGTTAATAGCATCCACAACCATTTTTGCATCTCCCACAAACAATACCCTATCAATGCCCCAAGACCGACAGACCTGAGTTGCTGAAACTGCTGCCAATGCTTCTGCTTCAGCTGGGCCCAGATAACCTTTCCATGTGATGCTTTTGGCCATGATCATCTTCCCGGTGTGGTCCCTTATCAGCACTCCAATGCCCACCCATCCTATTTCTTTTTGTATTGGAGCGTCCCAGTTGACGAGGACCCAACCTACTGGTGGAGTGACCCATTGAATCGGCTCATTGTTAGTCTCCGGTGCGACCTTCTTCTCATGGGCAGCTTGGAATTCAATTAGAGCTCCCTTTGTCCTGAGTAGAATTTCCTTCGGAGAAGAGAAAACCCCTCTATGCACACTCTCATTTCACCTTAGCCATATTCTTCAAGCCAACCCCACGAACAGTCTCATCTCCTCCTCATCACAGATTGAGAACATATCTTCTACAACCTGTAAAAAATTTGGGCCCCCGTGAGCACTCTTCTGAAATTTTCGGACCCCTTCACTCTAAACGTCCATGGCTGATGAGCATTGCCTTAAAATGTGAAACACTGTTTCCTCCTCCAATCCACATATGGGACACATCGGATCATCAATTATCTTCCTCCGGAATAAGTTTGCACGTGTTGGCAGTATCTCGTGACTTGCTCTCCATAGGAAGTGTTTTTCAACATTTGGCACTTGCAACCTCCATATTTTATCCCACACGTCACTGCAAGAGGTTGAGCACCCTGCAATGTTCACCTCTTCTACCTCTTTTTGCAAATGGTATGCACTACGACCGAAAATTCTCCCTTCACTGTTCCCCTCCACAGCAAAGTATCCTCTTTGTTCGTACTGCTAAGTGGAATGGAGAGAATTTTCTTAACTTCTTCCGGAGAAAAAATCTGCTCTAGCAAGCTAATATTCCACCACCTTGTATCTCTTTCAATAAGCTCACATACCTTTGCCGATGGGTCTAAAATAGCCGGGGGGGATTGTATCTTGTATGTAGTCGGAGTGGACAGCCACTTGTCTTCCCATATTCGTATCTTCGCTCTGTTTCCCACCCTTCACACAAGACCCTCCCTAATGAGTCTGCTTGAGCTCTGTAAACTCCTCCACGCAAAGGATGGCCTTTTCCCTAGATTAGCTTCAAGAACTGAACAATTGGGAAAATATTTTACTTTCATGATTTGTGCAGTGAGGCTATTCGGAATTTTCCATATCCTCCAAATTTGTTTTGCTAAGAGAGCCTTATTGAAACAATTGAAGTCTCGGAAGCCCATACCTCATTTCCCCTTTGAATTCCCCATTTTACTCCAACTCATCCAAGCAATTTTTTTCTCCTTCTTCTTATGACCCCACCAAAACTTTTGCATAAGTGAATTTATTTCCAAACATAAGGCTTTCGGAAATAAAAATACACTCATGCAATAGGTTGGTATTGCTTGAATTACGGCCTTCAATAAAATTTCTTTTCCAGCTTGGGAAAGGAAATTAAGCTTCCAATCTTGGAGTCGCTTCCAAATCCGATCTATAATACTTTGGAAGGCCTTCGTTCTTGATTTTCCAACTAGAGCCGGAAGACCAAGATAAGTATCATACCGTTGCGTATCAGGAATTCTAGCTAGCTCCAAAATTTTCCCTCTCTCCTCCAGGAGTGTGTTTTTGCTGAAAAATATGGAGGTTTAGTATTCATTTTTTGTCCGGATGCTCCTTCATATAATTGCAGTATATCCGTCATGGCACACCATTGTGACTGATTAGCCTTACAAAACAGTAAACTGTCATCGGCAAAAAATAAGTGACTAATTCGGGGACCTCTTTTAGACGTAGGGACCCCCATTAGTCTCCCATCTTCGTTAGCCCTTGTCAACATGGCACTTAAAACTTCAGCACATATTATAAATAAGTATAGAGATAGAGGATCTCCCCATCGAATCCCCCGTGTCGGAGTAATATCGCCCCATGGGATACCATTGACTAGGACCGAATAATGCGTCGAGGTGACACACATCATAATTAATCGCACCCACCGATCATCAAATCCCATACTTTCCATAACACCCTTCAAAAAATTCCATTCTATCCTGTCATAAGCTTTGCTCATGTCGAGCTTTACCGCTATGAATCCTTTTTTTCCCCTCATACCGGTATGCATCGTGTGAAGTGTTTCATATGCCGCAAGGATGTCTGAAATTAACCTCCTTGGTATGAAGGTGCTCTGTGACGGAGAAATAATGGCAGGTAGAACCTTCTTCAAGCAATTTGCTAGGACCTTTTAGAGCGGCCATTTGTGTAATTGCCACTCCTATCTCCTCTTTCGTGAAAATTTTTGTGAGTTCGGCGTTCATCTCCTCCGTCACCCCCTTGTAACGTGTCTGACACATACCTTCAAATTCGTCCCTGGGCCTGCTGTAAATAACTCACTAAAATAATTAACAAAAGCCAAGCCTACAATTTCGGTTGTCTCCCATTGCCGCCCCTCCAAATCCTTAATTGCATAAATAAAATTTTTTCATCGCTTGGCATTGACACATGCATGATAATACTTAGTGTTCCGGTCCCCGTTTTTTAGCCACGCTTCTTTTGCCCGTTGTCTCCATCTAGCATCATCTCTGTCCAAAAGGGTTTGTAATTCCTTTTGTATATTTTTTTCCTCCTCCCTGCTAGATAACCCCTCATTCTCTTGTATTTTCAGAAGCTTAGTTTTCAGTTCCTTGTATATTGGATCCTTTTTTTGTCGCTGCCACTGTAATAAGGTCATTCGACATCCCCTCATCTTCACGGCCAAGCGGTCCCAATGGCTGGTGCCAGGTGAGAATTTTCCCCATGCCTACTTAACCATGTCAGGATATTCCTCCTCTAAAATCCAGCTTGACTCATGTCTAAAGTTTTGTCCCATTCGCCTTTCCCTTGCCACCATTCCCGAGAGATGTAAAACAATGGGAAAGTGATCTGACCATATAACTGCTTCCACTTGAACTTCGGCAGAGGGGAAAATATCCCTCCATGCTTGATTAGCCACTCCCCTATCCAACCTCTCCTTTATAAAATCCTCCCCTTCCCTACAATTTCTCCAAGTGTATTTGGGACCATGAAGACCCAGGTTAGTGAGTTCGCATTCCTCCAGAGTTTTTTGGAAAGCCTCTATTTGACTTCGGCTTCGTTCATTGCCCCTCCACTTCTCTGATGATATCAAGATTTCATTGAAATCTCCAATGCAAGCCCACGGTAAGGGATCAAATCAAGCAAGAATCTGTAGCAAATTCCATGTAATGTGTCTTTTGGTTGATACAAGGTGTCCGTAAAAATCCGTTAACTTCCATGGTACATCATTTATAGGTGCTTTTATCACAACGTTTATGTGATGTTGGCTATAATTCTCTATCTCCACAGACATCTCTGAACTCCATAATAACGCCAAACCTCCGCTTCTCCCAATACAGTCCACCATAAATAATCCATAGAATCCAATCTTACAGCGAATCTCTTCCAATTTTTCCTTGCGAAGTTTGGTTTCCATCAGGAAAACCAAAGCGGGTTTCTTTTCCTTCACCATACGGCTCAAGTCTCTAACTGTTCGAGGGGTCCCAAGCCCTCGGCAGTTCCAGCTTAATAATTTCATTGCGGTCGGCGGGGCTGTTTAACAGCTTTCGCCACTCCCGATCCATTTGAAAGTCCCTGCTTATCACTTAATTTTTTCTCCTTTGCACTGTTGCTTCCCCTCCTTTTCTTATTTTCCTGCTTGGGTGCATCTTCTGACAATTTCCTCTTCCACAGAGAAAGAGCCTTTTCTGGGCCCTTGCCTCTTGGACAACTTTTATTGTTTTGGCCACATTAGATAGTATTGGGCCTGGGTAGCTTGCACCTCCCGGGCTTGGAGATAGGCCCATTTTTTTCTCACTTGATTCCCGTGTAACATCCCTTAGAGGACCAAGACCCCCCTCTGTGCTTCCCTTATTTTTCCATGATTTTCGGTTGTCCTCTAGCTCCTCTTTATTATTTTTCTTTATTATTTCCTGTTGTGGGTTCCTGCTATCATGGCTAGGATCTTTTGCCATTATTTCTCTTTCCTTTACTCCTTCAAAATCCTCACCACCAACGTCCCGCAGATCTGCCGTTTCTTTCCCTTTCGATGTGTGAGATTTGTCCTCTTGATTGCATACTCGATACTCTCCGTAATCTTCTCCAGAGAATTCGCCCTTCCTCCTTATGGGAGATTGTGAGGATCTAGCCCGATAATGATCACGTGATTGGCTTGCCGGAAAAAATTCTCCGGTCTCAATGAAATCAGTTTCTCCTGTTCTCCGATCATCTTCTCGGGTAGGATGCCGCCCATTTCTTCCACCCCTCTCAGCTGTTGTGGTCCATTCGGAGTGGACTTGAGCTCTTCTTGGAGCATTTTTGTTCCGTTCAAATATTCTCGTCGGAGAATTCACTCTCAGCCAAGGTCCGTACTGCGGGTTTGCCTCCGGGTGTCGTAATTCACTCTTCTTCAAACATCCTGTTTTGCCATGATTTAGGACCCCACAGTGAAAGCAAAATTTTGGGAGGCGCTCGTACTTGAACGTAACCCACACCACTTTCCCTTCAATGTTTAATTTTCTTCCCCGTGGGAGAGGCTTGGTGATATCCATCCGAATTTTAACACGGAGGTATGCCCCCCAGCCCATTCCATCACTGTCCGTATCAACCGCCTCTACCGTTCCCGTAGTCTCACCTATCTTCATGCCGATATCCCTTCCCATGCATGCTAATGGAAGGTTAATCATCTGAACCCAGAAAGCAGCCTTGTCAAAAGGGTAGTCAGTTGGTTGGGAGATCCCCACATAATCCTCTGTTAAAAAAAGAGATCCTTCAAAGACCCATGGTCTCCGCTCTAACACCTTCTCCTTGTCCCTTATTTTATCAAATTCAACGAGGAACAAATTATCACCAAGGACTTTGAGGTCAGGATTGCCTTGCGTTCTCCACTATTGTATCATGCCAGTTTTCAGGGCCTCCTTGCTTACCAGTCGATTAGCTAGTAATTTTCCTATGATGCAGGCTCTTCCCCGATTTTCACCCTTTTTCAATTCCCCCCATTTGATGCCTACTTCCACATCTTCATCTGTAGTAAGTGTGAGATTTTCCCACCTCTTTGGTAATTCCTCCTCCATAAGGAAATTTGAAATCGATACTCTTAACCTTTCACAGATTATTCGCTATCTTGAAAACACTCTTCCTTCTCCTCCAGGGATACTGCTAAAGAGAAAAACAATTGTATTACTCAGTTTACTTTCACAGTCGTTGAGGAGCAACAATTGGAAACACTTCTCCTTCTCCTCTGTAAAAATACTAGAGAGAACACTATAGTGAAAAAATTTCCGGTTTTCTCTTACTACTCCCAGATGGTCTACCGGACAGCATAAAATGCCTCCCCAAAGGTTACCCAATGCACTGCCCCCATCAGGTTTTTTGCAATTAGAGGGGTCGTCGGAAAAAACGTACTCAATCTATTCGCCAGAAATCGTCGAGATCCAGACTTTTCCAATAATTTTTATTACAGAGGGTGCGAAACTCAGGCGTCCATGATCATAGTCCCCACTGAATTAATTGGCTTCAGCTGAAAACTACCAAATAAATATTCTGAATATATATGTCGAGCAATATGAACCGATTAATTCTTATCTTTCTTTCTCCAAGGCCGAAGCCAACTTGTGGCACCGACAACAAATTGGTGGCTCTCAATTGTTTCTAAAATTAATTGATTCTAAAGGTTAAATTCTAATTTTACAAAAAATTTAATTACGTTTTTAAAAAAGCACATTTTCCATATGATACCCCCTTTGTCAATATGTTAAACTACTTAGCATCTATTATGCTGGGTTTGTGCAGTAGGGGATTATGGATGTTAAACTACTTAATTAGCATACTTTTTTAAACAAATGTAATGTAAGTTTGATGGTCATGTAAACACCTTTTTATTATATTAATGCTTATTAGGGTGGCCCAAATGGAAATGCTTATGGTACCATTCTCGAATTTTGGAACTTTCAATAATAGCCCTAAGCCCTTCAAGTCTTCAACTATAGAATGCCATTACACTATTTTCTTCAAATAATATTTTTTTTCTCTAACTTATTTTATTAAATTGAAATATGTCTTCACAATGATAATTAAGAATGTATACAAAAATCATGTATTTTAAGGACAATCGTTGGTTTAATAGATTAGATTAAAAGAAATTGTTAGAATAACACGAAAATAGTTGTACTCCTTCTGTGGAGCATGCATATATCAAGTATGAGAATGACATATATATAGGTAATATACCTATACCTAAATTGTTCGAGGACAAGCTTTTTGGTACGTATATGCCTTAATTAAGTGAAGAAGAAAATTATTAATGTTCTGTGCAGAGACACTAGTATACCTAAACCTTATTTTTCACAAATTAACATAATCGAGTCTAATAAGCTAAATCCACTTATATATAGGGTAATTGTTCAGGCTTTCTCACATGCCAACAAAAAATTGGCTCATCACCGAAACAATCGACTATATACTAGTCCACCCAAAACGAATAAAAACTTAATTTAAAGAAAAACTTTGAGAAAATATGGATAGTTGAACTAGAGGGGGGTATGCAGTATGCTCCAAGGGAATTTAATTATTTATTTGTTGAAAGAGTCAATTTGCTCCCTATATATTGCTAATTAACACTTCTAGTCGTGTGAAAAATATGATTTCTCAAAGTAGGAAATTAACCATGGCGTCATTTTTCATATTTTTACTATACATAAATATAATTATAATTAATTAAACAAGAAATTTCAAAGTAAATTAACCATTGAGAGAGTCAAAATTCTAGATGGCCCAGTCTAAATTGCTTGCGGGGAAGGGCAGCCGGCGTGATTTTGTCATAGTTGCGAGTTGAATTGATTAACTAAAAATTCAAAAGGCTTACAAAGAAAAGAGTGAAAAGTTCAAAGATTTGGATATTTGTCACCATCAAAAGTGGAAAATCTATTATATTTCTTCACATATCATACATTCACTTGAAGAAAATTCTAAAGTTATTGACATAAAATTAATCCATGCTTAATTTGTTACCCATTTAAATGCAGTAAAAAAACCAAAATTTGAGTAAAGTTCTATATATATAGCTCACACATATATTGCCAAAAAATAGGGATTGATTTTTAATATATTATTGTTGATCGATCATGAAGCAAACACTTAGAAAATACCCTATATAGGGGGATCTGGCTTACATGCATGTCGTTATTATTATTATTATTTTTTTGACATGTCCGCACAAGAGGGGAGAGGGGAATTCGAACTAGTGATCTCCGCTTCATTAGGCGTGGTCTCAGCTAATTTAATTACTTCTTGAAGACATGCCGTTATTAAAATAACAGCCGATCCGGCTTACATGCTGTTAATAAAATAACATGTATGCTGTAGTTTAAGTAACGGTCAATTTTGAATCTAAAAGTAATGGTTAAGATTGAATATCAAAGTTGCCTTACTTTTAGGATATCAAATTATTACAAAAAAAAAAAATAAAAAAAAAAAAACCTATGAAATTAGAAAATCCTAAATAAATCAACTTATTTAAATGCTTCAGTTAGTAGTAATCAAAATTCATTCAAAATCACATCAATTGATTCGTTCATTCATCAAGGCCATATATATGTAGTACCAAAATTCATTCTCATTTGAAGATGTTTAATGTTCCCTTACATATCGCATCTCACAAAGAAGGTGAATTGTATTACATCCAACTAAAGATGGACCGTTTATTTATCGTAATTAAACACGCGCTTACATACGTAATAGATGCTTATTAAGTGGTTGAGCGGGTAGGTCCTAATAAGGCTTCTGCCCGACATAGTTGCCCGGGGGATCGTAGTTGCAGGTAATGAATGTGCCTCCACTGTTGCACCGAACCTTAGCACATCCGAGACGAACAGAGTTGCGCCACACCACCTGAGTGTAGTGTCCGCACACTTTGCCTGCAGCGCAAGAGTTAGAGTTGTAGTTATAGTTCGCCTTCTCGTCCACCCACATCTTCACAGCCGCCGTGCCGGAAAGGCCGGCACTGCCCCATGCAATGTTTTCACCATATGGCCCGCCGGAGTGCACAAGGTTGCAGTCGCCAATACGTTTATTGGCATAGTCACGTGCATATGCAGCCACTTTGTCATCCCATGTCATAGGACCAACTCCCACAGCTGCACGGGCGTCATTGTGGGCTTTGAGGTAGTCTTGTTGAGTGTCTTGGGCAAAGGAGAGACGGAGTAGGGTTAAGCCAAAGAGACAAAGAAGAGCTATTGGTGTGTTGCTCAAACCCATCTTTGTATGTAGGCTACAATGCAAAAACAACAATTGGGTTGATAGGAAAATGAGGCATCTAGGATAGGTATTTATAGGAATTTAGTGTGGAAAATTTTGTGATGGACTTGGCAAGAAATTCTACTAGGATTTTGAAAAGTATAATGTACGTGTAAAACGTTACACCAACTAGCTAGAGAGACCAAAACGTACACCCATTGGACCAACCTCTATATTTCCCATGTGATGTGGGGTTAGATTTATGCTTAATGAGCTAATTAATAAATGTACTCGATCCTCTCCATTATCAATTTATTTAGTTAAAAAAAAAAACTATTCCGATTTGTTTTTTTAACTTTGATCGGTTAAATCATTATTTATTCTAAAAGTTTAAGTTTATAGGTGATTTACTAAGTAATTCTAAGCCATTAAATGTGAGTGCAGACTTCCCTAATAAGTGAGGTCCAACATGTAAAATATTTAGTTGAAATAGAAGGTAAATTGTGGAGTCAGGGAACAAATTCAAGACCTTTTATTTTGATACTATGTTAAATCACCACTTATCTAAAAGCTTAAGTTATGAAAAAATGGTAAATTTAATTATTTAATTATTATTCTAAGACTTCACTTCATGTGTGGAAAAACCCCTCGTTAAATATTAATTAAGATGGAAGTTGAATGGTTAGAGAAAGTTCCATCACAAGACCTTTGACTTTGATATATATATATATATATGAAAAAATATAAAAAAGCCCTCCAAACTACAGGCCGTTTACAATATAGCTCTCAATGTTCAAAAAGTAATAAAGTAACCCCAAACTACCAAAATATAGAAGTTGAATGGTTAGAGAGAAAGCTCCATTACAAGACATTTGGCTTTAATATATATATATATATATATATATATATAAGTTGAATGGTTAGAGTGAAAGTTCCATTACAAGACCTTTGGCTTTGATATATATATATATGTTCACACAAAGAAGAAGGAGAATGGAGGATTTGAACTAGTGACTTCCGTTTCATAAGATGTGATCCACAACCAATTGAGTTGCCTGTGGAGACCTTTAGCTATGAAACTTAAATCATCATTTATTCTAAAAGCTTAAACTGACATGAAAGAATGAATTTCTTCATTTAAATTAATCAAAAAAGAAAAAAAAAATCCAAAATATTGATCAGACAGCAAGTTCTAGAAAACCCGAAGACAATTGTCCTGATAAGGATAAGCACCGAAATAAATGAAATTAAGAAGAAGAAACGAAACTACGTACCAATTCAAACACAGACAGAAGATAAAACATCCATTGTACAATGCATGTGTATGTGATACGATGATGTAAATCATATCCGTTTGTATTTGTTTTAACAAATTATATGGGAACAATTTTCTACCGTCAATATTATATGTAAGCCAAATTAATACGTCTGTAGGATTCCATTACATTGTGGGTGTTGAAACTTGACCTTGACTTTTAATTAACCCTATATATATGCTATGGTATATTTAATTAAAAATGTTAGCATGATGATGTAAATTAATCACTTTGATTTTGCATTAATTGAGTGCTAAATTGAAGGGACTTTGAATCCTGCATTCAATTAATTAGATCTTGCATGCCTGCCTTTCTCTTTCATTACAATTTTTCCAGAAAATCTTATGATTATTAATTTTAATCTGTATTTAGTTATCCCATTAACAAAGAGTTATCTAACATTTAGAATTTTTATTATTTAAAACCATTCATTTATCCCATTAACAGTGAGTTATCTACGTTACATTGTTGTCGTTGTTTTTTTTTTTTTTTAACTATTCATTTATCCCAATAACAAAGAGTTATCTAATATTGTTGTATTTGTTTTTTTTTTAATTTTTAAGATTTGATTTGATTTGATTTTATTTTTATCACTTTTTCTTCTAAGCCAACATTAGCTTATTCAACATTATTAGTTTTAACCACCCCNCCCCCCCCCCCCCCCCCCCTCTTCCCTTTTTGGTTTTTAATCTAATCTGACGTTAGGTCTTCCCTTTTTAACATTAGTTTTAACCATGGTGAAAAAACAAAACGATAGTTTAACGTTTAACCAAAAGAAAGAAAAGAAAAAAGGTTAACATTAGTTAGTAAACTGCTATTAATGACCTTTAATATTTAATGAGCATATTAAATGCTTAGACACTTTCTTTTTTTTATTAAATGGAATCTATATCAGTTTCATTCATAGAAATCATGAGCATAAAGCTCTTACAAGCAACCATAGCCAAAGCTACAAGGTTACAAGTATCACAGATGACGTATTACATTCCAGACTCAAAACCAATCCACTAACCCATGACTAGTCTACATATTAAAAAAACAGATTTGTGCCAAACAGATTCAAACTAATGCATAGGTAGTGCTTATTCCTCGAAACTGAGGATAGACAAACCCCCAGCTAAAACTTTTCCTCCTCGACCTGAAAGTCAAGATAACGTTCACATCCACAACCCAAGGGTTTGGACCATAGCAAATAACCCAGAGGGCGTGACACATGCAGATCAAGAGGGGATAAAGCCTTATTACAAGCAAAAAAAAAAAAAAAAAAAAAAACCTTGTTCTCCCCCTTCGACAGCACTCTTTGCTACAGATGAAACAAATGCTTAGACACTTGACACCATTTTATGTGGGTTGGAAGAAATTTCCTCCAAACTGGTTAGGAGGAAATTTTCGTCAAAAGAAAAAGAAAAAGAAAAAAGAAAAAGATAACCTTAGTTAGTAAACTGCTATTAATGACCTTTAATATTTAATGTGCATATTAAATGCTTAGACATTTGGCCCCTTTTTATGTGGGTTGGAAGAAATTTCCTCCAAATCGGTTTGGAGGAAATTTTTGTCATTTTTAAAATTGTTGTTTAGTATTTTTAAAGATGTACTCGATCATGTGAATTGGCTGCATGTTGTGAGTTTTTATTTTCTCTTGAAAAGCATATACCTGTAAAATACGGATCTTGATTATAAGGATTAATGGGAAAATACTAATTAATGAATCAAATTATAATACGTTATCTCATGCATGTTGTAACTTACACTACAAAAAAAAATCAAGTTTAATGACATTGGAATAATGGACTTTTTAATGGCATTTGATCAATTACTTGGTTGTTAGCTAGAAATCAACATATTGTAGGGTGGAGGTTTAGTGACATTTTTAAAAAAATGTCAATAATCAAATGTCATTAAACCTGATTTTTTTGTAGTGTTACTTAAGAGGGCGTCCCCAAGAGGTAGCTCAATCGGTTATGAACCACGCCTTATGAAACGGAGGTCATTAGTTCGAATCCCCCCTCCCCTACCTTTGTGTGGACATGTAAAAAAAAAAAAACTTACTTAAGAGGGCAATTGAATGAATGATATTCAAAGTCCTTCAATTTAATTAATTTACAATTAAAGCACTAGAGATGACTTCAATGCAACCTATCATCATGATCACATTTTTAAATATACAAAGCATGCGTGTAATTATATATATAGGATTGTATAAAAATCTAAGGTCAAGGGTCAAGACCCATAATCTAATGGAATTTTATAATTACATAATGACGTATTTGACTTACCACTTGCATTATTCTCTGTTTTATCTTCTCAATTTTCTTCTTTGAATTGTAATAATTTGGTGCATGCTTATCCTTATTGATTAGGAGATCCAGTCTTACATATATATAGTGGATCATTTATTTGTCTCGGATGAATATATATATAATTAAGAACTTCCAGAAAAATAAAAAATTAACAAAATCAAACATACCCCAATCGTTGAGACATATACACAGCTCGTACTTGGGGTGTGACTGAGATTGTGATTTCGTAAGAATAATCTGCGTTTTTAAAAGATATTGCAAAACATAAGACATTCAGTATTCTGATTTAAAAAATACTTAATTTAAAATAGGAAAATATCTACGCTTTAACATATTGATGCAAGTCATAGGCCAAACCACTTTAATCTCTATGTCTTTCTCTCTTTCTTTATTTTTCTAAATTATTATGAGTACATTTCTATAGAAGTTAAATTAGTTAATTAATTAGCAATGTAAAACTAAGACCACAGTTAATTATTAAGCAAGGGAGAGCATATATACCAATCGAGTAATGAAATAAGGAAGGTTATAGTCCTCACAAATATGACGTGATTTTTAAAATTACCATTGAATTTGAGACGATCATTGTTAAATTTTTGATATACTGGTAATTTTAAATGTCACATCACATTTGAGAGATTCAAAGACTCAATGAGAACTCTAATTCTCTTTATATCATTACTCTTTCCGATCACTTGTTTGTCAATAACACAACAAGAGACTAAATAATGACACCTTGTCAAGAGTTAGGCTTCTTTTAGGACATGGAAAAAGCTCATGTGACGTCCACCGGAGCTTTAATTCTAATGGGGCACGGATAAATACTCTTTTTTTGACCTGGAAAATTGGGGAAAAGGAAATTGAGGGTGAAACACAAGGAAAGGAAGTTGGAAAGAAATGTGAGGCCGAATGAGAAAAAATAAAGAATTTTTGACCTGTTTTAACCCTTTTTTTTTTTTTTTTTTTTAAAAAAATTTTAGAAAACTCGTTTAATTTTCACTCGTTTTGACATTACCTTCTAAGTTTGAAAACTCTCAATTGTATCGAATTTTCAATTACCTCATTATGTTAAAATTTTCTGTTAATTTTTGTTAAAATACTCAAACGGACACAAATTTCCACCAAGTGTCATATAACACGTTTGAATTTCTCAAAAATTAATGTTTGACGATATTTTAGGCTACTAGCTAGAATGACAATAAATTACTGTTAAAATTATTATTATTATTATATATATATATATATGAGAAATGACACCTTACACTTATTCAAGTAAGTTGAAAGAAATTTCTTCCGAACTACTCAAAATACTTTTTTTTTTTTTTTTTAATGCAGCTAATAACTTTTTATTGAGAAAAAAATTTAAATTCGTGGGCTAGCTAGCCTTTGTTAAGGCCTCAATTTACGTGGAGGCTTTAAATATTTCCCATTTTCACATGGAGGCTTTTAAATTAGACAATATCCTTTTCACTTTTCTCCTCGTTTAAAGTTACCATCCGAATGCGTGGCTGATGGCTCCAAGGTTTTATGATCAATCTGTTAGCCGTGATTGGAGGGTAACGACTTGACCCGTTTTGGTCTTGGATGACGATTGACGACTCATCAGACCAGAATCTGATTCTTTTCCACGCAGTACTGCAGTTGACCCAAAAAGAAAACGACGACGAAGAAGAAACTTCTCCAGCACCCTTTCTTATTCCAAAGGCTATGGCATTTTATTTATTTATTTATTTTACATGTTTGTACGAGAGAGAAAAAAGATTTAAATTAATAATTTCTGCTTTATAAGATGTGGTTTTACCAATTGAACTATCTTTTAAGGACATCATTTTAAGTGGTTACTGCTATCAAGTTTTGAATAAAAAAAAAAAAGGATTGGTCCAATTAGAGGAAGTTAAGGATATTTGCCATGGTTTTATTCTACTTTTAACCTTTCTAACACGGCACTTACTTTGTAACCCAGCGGCTAGCGCTCTGGGACCTAGCTCAGCAAGACTCAGAAAAGTGTAGTTCCATTTGGCTTGGCTCGTTTTGTCCACAAAATGGGCTGCTAATTAACAAACATTGTAGGCAGGCTATATATGTAGCGCATGCTACGAAGACGGTCATGGGCCGATCATTTTTGGCACGATCTGTAAATTGATGCAAATCTAATATAATATTTGCCAGATTTATATAATTTTATACAATTGTTCTAACATGATTTAAACGCGTACACTCAAACACAAATTATTTTTGTGTATGACAATGTCATTATCATTTCACTCTAACATATTAGGAAACCAAGCTCGAGGGAATTATTGACATGTTGTGAGTTTTTCTTTTCTTTTGAGAAATGACAAAAATTTATTTCTTCCAACTCACATAAAAATGTGTCAAGTGTCTAAGCATTTAATATGCACATTAAATATTAAAGGTCATTAATAGCAGTTTACTAACTAAGGTTAACTTCTTCTTCTTCTTCTTCTTCTTTTTTGACAAAAATTTCCTCCTAACCGGTTTGGAGGAAATTTCTTCCAACCCACATAAAATTGTGTCAAGTGTCTAAGCATTTGTTTCATCTGTTGCAAAGAGTACCGTCGGAGGGTTTCCCCCACCTCCCCCTCATCCTCTTCTCCTCCTCCGCCCTAAAGCTAGCCTATTTACTTGATGTCCCTTGCTTTTTGGGTGTTTTCTTTCTCTCCCTCCGTCTCCGCCCCTTTTCCAGATTTTAGGGTTTTTTTGGAGGTTGATCTTCCGCCATCCTCCATTCGCCACGCTTGTTGCTGGATGGGGTTTGGCTCCGGTTCATGTCGTCCCTGCCTGATCGACCGCCCGTCGCCTGGTCCACCTCAACACATGCTCCATCACCTTGCTACCCGGATCCGCCAGTGCCCATCACACCTTTTGCACTGGATCCATCTCTCCAAATGTGGTTTGATTTTGGACTTTTCTCCTCGTTTAAAGTTACCATGCACATGCGTGGCTGATGGCTCCAAGGTTTTATGATCAATCTGCTAGCCGTGATTTTAGAGGGTATATAACGACTTGACCCGTTTTGGTCTTGGATGAGGATTGACGACCCATCAGACCAGAATCTGATTCTTTTCCATGCAGTGCCGCAGTTGACCCAAAAGGAAAACGGCGACGAAGAAGAAACTTCTCCAGCACCCTTTCTTATTCCAAAGGTTATGGCATTTTTTTTGTTTTTTTGTTTTTTTTTTTTTTTACATGTTCGACGAGAGGAAAAAATGTTTCGTACTAATGACTTCCGCTTCATGAGATGTGGTTCCAACCGATTGAGTTACTTCTTGGAAACGGCATTTTATGTGGTTACG
This sequence comes from Carpinus fangiana, assembly GCA_006937295.1. Taxonomy (NCBI): domain Eukaryota; kingdom Viridiplantae; phylum Streptophyta; class Magnoliopsida; order Fagales; family Betulaceae; genus Carpinus; species Carpinus fangiana. Next base: position 3,687,791 of record CM017322.1, read on the forward strand.
TACTGCTATCAAGTTTTGAAAAAAAAAAGAAAAAAAAAGAAAGAAAAAAAAAAGATTGGTCCAATTAGAGGAGGACAAAGTTTTCCTCCAAACTGAGTTGGAGGAATCTCCTTTAACCTAATCTGTAAAAATGACATGTGTCCCCTATTTTTAATAACATGTGAGATGCACATGAGTTTTTAATATTATTTATTCCAAAGTTGTCCCTATTATTAAAAAAACATGTGCATCTCACATGTTTAAGAAACACATGTCATTTTTATAGATTAGGTTGGACGAATCTCCTCCAACCTGGTTTGGAGGAAAATTCTGTCCTTTTAAAAATCAAACTACGACTTTAGCAAATATTTATTTTCTTTTTTAAAAAAATCGTCTTTTCTTATCTCACGTTTTAAAATTGTAAACCTAAACAGACCGCTACAACATTGTTAGTCTCTTAACATGGAAAAAGAAGCCAATTTTGTGGACAAAATGAGCCAAACCTATCGGAAGTATACTTAATTTTCTCGGTCTTCATTAACAAAGTGCCGTGTTAGAAAAGTCAAAATTAGAATAAAACCAGGGCAACTTTGGCGGTAATTAACCTTGGAGTCTTCCATGGAGATCGAGGTTTCTTCTTCGTCGTTTCCTTTTTGGGTCAATTGCAGGGGCTTAGAAAAGAAACAAATTATTAGTTTTAATTATTATTATTATTATTTTTTCTCTTCCGAATTAAGGTGCATCTAGAAACCATGCATATACATATATATATATATATATATATATAGGCACCAATCATGGGAAACAGATTGATCATAAACCCTGGAGGCTGGAGCCGTGCATGTGTGGTAACATTAAACGAGGAGAAAAGTGAAAAGGAACCAGGGGCTTGGGAAAGAGCACTATAATGCATGTAATAGCCATTAATTATAATAATATATATTATTTATAGACCACTTTTTTATATTTAAATATTAATATTTTATTTTATTTAAAAATTATTCTTCTCTCATTTTGTTTTTGAATGCAAAATTGCTCATTAAGTTATCTCATGTTGTATTAGAGACTTTAATGTCCATATTCTTCCCTTTTTTTAAAAAAATCATACAATTAATTTTTAGTTTAATTATAATTATATATATATTTTTATTTAGAATGAAACGTGTCGCCATTTTATTGGCATTGACGTGATGTTTAACAGAATGTCAAAAAATTTAACAGAATTTGACTCTAAAGGCTAAATTGTTTTTTTTTTTTTTCTAGCATATACCAAGAACTTCTTATTTCATTTTTATATGACAATGAGCAATTTGTAATTTATGCTACCTATAGCGACAAATTTTTTATTTATTCAATTTTTTTTTTTTGTATTTATTCGCCCTTAAAAAATAATTTAGTTTAGTTTTTTATTTATTTATTTATTTTAGTTTGTAAAAAAAAAGAAAAGAGTATTGTAAGAATATAATAAAAAATATGACATTTTTTACACACTCTGTAGCTTGATGAGCTACTAGTACCTAAATTATTTAACTCTAAGCCCCTTTTAAGCCCAAACCCCCTTCTATTTGGACTTTGCCCTTTCAACCCAGATGAGCTCTCGCCGTCCTAGCTTGCAAAAATGCTCTTTCTCTTGCTATATAAAAGTATTAGTAGCATCTTTCTTATAATCTATTTTCTTCCCTAAATATAAGAAAAATCTAAAAAAAAAAAAAATTCACAAAAAGTCAAATACCCTATTACTTCCCTAAGCATCAGAAATATTACCGTGTTTCCTAATGCATTGAGAAACATTTTAGCTTCCCTATAACTTTTTTATTTGTATTTTAACCCAAAATATTTTTCTCTCTCCTCTTTCATTTGTTATCCTCTCATTGGACATTGTCTTTGAATTTTGTAAAAAATGTAAGGGTATGTAAGGGAGATATTGTACGTGGAGTGTACGTATTTGGATATGGAAGCATAAAATAATTTTATTCCTTAGAAAAGCCACTGCTAGTGCTAACTAAGGATATCATTAATTTGAAGTAGGAAGGTTAGAAAAAGAAGAAGAAAACCTGAAACCCACATATAAACGTAAGCCAAATTAATACGCGTCTGCAGGAATTCCATTAGATTGTGGGTGTTGAAACTTGACCTTGACTTTTAATTAACCCTATATATATGCTATGGTATATTAAATTAAAAATGTTAGCATGATGATGCAAATTAATCACTTTGATTTTGCATTAATCTAGTGCTAAATTGAAGGGACTTTAATTGAATTCTGCATTCAATTACCTGGCCTGCAAGTAACTATGGTATATTTAATTAAAAATGTTAGCATGATGATGCAAATTAATCACTTTGATTTTGCATTAATCTAGTGCTAAATTGAAGGGACTTTGAACTCTGCATTCAATTAATTACCTGGCCTGCAAGTAAAGTTACCACATATAAACGTATTATAATTAATTAGATCTTGCATGCCTAGCCTTTATCTTTCGTTACAATTTTTCCAGAAACTCTTACGATTAATATATGATATTTCTCAAAAGAAAAGAAAAACTCACAGCATGTCGATAATTCCCTCGAGCTAGGGTTCATAATATGTTAGAGTGAAATTAATGATAGTGACACCGTCATACACGAAAATAATTAGTACTTGAGTGTCGAGTTTGGATCATATTAAAAAATTTGTATAAAATTATATAAAGCCGGCTAAGTGTTAGATTTGCAATCGTGCAAAAAAAATTATCGGCCCATGACCGTCGTCGTAGCATGTGCTATATTGCCAACCTACAATGTTTGTTAATTAGCAGCCCATTTTGTGGACAAAAGGAGCCAAGCCAAATGGAACTATATATACTTTTCTGAGTCTTGCTGAGCTAGGTCCCAAAGTGCTAGCCGCTAGGTTACAAAGTAAGTGCCGAGTTAGAAAGGTTATTACAAGTAGAATAAAACCATGGCAAAGATCGTTAACTTCAATTCCTCTAATTGGACCAATCTTTTTTTTTTTTTTTTTTTTTCAAAACTTGATAGCAGTAACCACATAAAATGCCATAGCCTTTGGAATAAGAAAGGGTCTGGAGAAGTTTCTTCTTCGTCGTCGTTTTCTTTTTGGGTCAACTGCAGTACTGCATGGAAAAGAAACAGATTCTGGTCAGATCGGCCGTCATCCAAGACCAAAACGGGTGTCATTTCTCACATTTTTTTTCAAACTAATTTTAATAGTCATTTATTGTCATTCTAGTAGCCTATATAGGAAGCCAAACATTAATTTTTGAGAAATTCAAACATGTTATATATATATGACACTTGATTGAAATTTTTGTCGGTTTGAGTATTTTAACAAAAATTAACAGAAAAATCTAACATAATACAATTGAAAGTTTTCAAACTTAGAATGTAATGTCAAAACAAGTGAAAGTTGAATGAGTTTTCTAAAGTTTTTTTTTTTTTTTCCTTAAAAAAAGGTTAAAATTCTTTATTTTTCTTCATTCGGCCTCACATTTCTTTCCAATTTCCTTTCCTTGTGTTTCACCCTGATCGAATTCCCTTTTCCCCAATTTTCCAGGATAAAAAAAGAGTATTATCCGTGCCCCATTAGAATTAAAGCTCCGGTGGACATCACACGAGCTTTTTTCATGTCCTAAAAGAAACCTTACTTTCAACAAGGTGTCATTATTTAGTCTCTTGTCGCATAAATGACAAACAAGTGATGGGCAGGAGAAATGATATAAGGATGATTAAAGTTTTCATTGAGTTTTTGGATCTCTCAAATGTGGTGTGACATTTAAAATTACCAGTATATTATAACTCAATAATGATCATCTCAAATTCAATAGTAATTTTAAAAGACATGTCACATTTGTAATAACTATAATCTTCCTTATTTGTCACGAAAGAGAAAAAAACAATCGACACTCTCTCTAAGAAGAGGGAAGATCTAGATCTAGATCTAGATCTTCTCTCCTCCCCTTTCACGATAGCAATGCTCAGTGTCTTCTCTGTAGGCTCTATCGGTCTCCGTTTTTGGTAGGTTGCTTTAGATCTAGATCCAGATATAGTATCTTCAACATTAGATTTGATCGTCTTCTTCAGTCAATGCGTGTTTTCCGAAGAGATGTCTACGATACCGTGCTCCTCCACTGCTGCTTGTAGGTTTTTTATTTTATGGTCCTGGTCATTAGGCTGAGGACATGAATAATGCTTCTGGCTTTCAGTCGAGAGGGGAATGGTTTGGGTGTGGGTGTTTTGCTCATGCTTGGAAAATGGCTTCCTGTGCCCCTGGAAGGAGTCTGCGTTAGCAGATTTGTTCTATAAACTAAAGATCGGACTGGAATAGCGGATATTTGACGTCATAGATTGGTTTTTCATTGTAAAATATGTATGTTTTCGACTTTTATGACGTGTAATCTTTTAGCTTCGGTTATGATCTTGCAGAACTGTATGTTCTGTAATTGTAAAAGCTTTTATGCTCTTGACCACTATTAATGAAATCAGATTGATTTTCCATCTTCCTTATTTCATTACTTGATTGGTATATATGTATGCTCTTCCTTGCTTAATAATTAACCGTGGTCTTAATTTTACATTGCTAATTAATTAACTTCTATAGAAATGTACTCATAATAATTTAGAAAAATAAAGAAAAGAGAGAAAGACATAGAGATTAAGGTGGTTTGGCCCATGACTTACATCCACACGTTAACCACCCATGACTTACATCCACACGTTAAAGTCTTATGCATTTTCTTGATATTTGATTTGATTACAAGGCTCTATTTATAGAACTTTATATATGATTTGAATAATTTCAAATACAAACATATCCCTTAAATTAGGGTTAACAAATATCATCTAAATTGCTTGATTTAGAAAATACAAATTAATATTTATCACAAATGATTTATATCATTAACATGTCCCGCAAGATGAATTAATGGTCCATTAGCGATCGTTGATCTTGAACGTTGAGTAGCTGAAAAATGGCTACTATGGCCTGTATTGTAGCAGCTACTATAATCAAAACTTAGACTTCATTGACTGTGGCTGGCATCGGCTACTATGATGGGGACTTGAGCATTGGGAAATTTTTGGCCGGCATTGGTTATTTTGGCCGGAAGTTTTACATCGGCAACTTTGTGACTGGTATCGGCTATTAGGGCAAGAATTAATGGGGCCAACTATGGGCTTGAAATGAACTATATGGCCCAAACATATGCCTGATTGGACTAATTTCTTTTTTTTCATAGGAATTAGTTTTGTTTGTGCAAAAAAAAAAAAAAAAAAAAAGTTTTGTTCCTTCATCCTTCTTTTCTTTTCTTTTCCTTTTTTTTTTTTTTCATTGGAACTTAATTAAATGTATCAGTATGTTAGTAGTAATCAAAATTCATCCAAGCGTGGTTCGATATATATAGAACCAAAATATATGCCAATAGCAATTACATTCACGTGCATTAATATTCATTCTTCTATAAGAATGTTTCTAATCTTCCCTTACATAATTTAATGACATCCAACCTAAGATAGATCAGTTATTAATATCGGTTTTATTCATTCATTGCTTATTTATCGTTAAACATGCTTCTTATATAAGTGGTTGAACGGGTAGATATATTCTAGTAAGGCCACTGCCCGATAACGTTGCCTGGGGGATCATAGTTGCAGCCAATGAACGTACCTCCATTGTTGCACCGAACCTTAGCACATCCTAAACGAATAGAGTCCCGCCACACCACCTGAGTGTAGTGCCCGCACACGGTGCCGGCAGCGCAAGTGTTAGAGTTGTAGTCATAGTTCGCCTTCTCGTCCACCCATAGCTTCACCGCGTCCGCAACAGACAGGTCACCGGTGCTCCCTGCAAGGTTTTCACCATAAGACCCACCCTGAGAGTGCACAAGATTGCAATCGCCAATATGTGTATTGGCATAGTTTTGTGCATATGCAGCCACCGTGTCATCCCATGTCAGCGGCGGAAGTCCCACCTCGGTACGGGCGGTGTTGTGGCCATCAAGGTAGTCTTGTTGGGTGTCTTGGGCAAGGGAGAGATGGAGTAGGGCTAAGGTGAAGAGACAAATAAGAACTACTGGTGTCTTGCTCAAACCCATCTTGTTTTGTAACCTACAATATTGCAAGAACAACTCAGTTGATTGATAGGAAGATGAGGCATGTAGGATAGGTTTTTTATAGGAATTTATTGTTGAAAATTTTGTCATGGACTTGGCAAGAAATTGTACTAGAATGTTGGAAACGTTGCAGGAACTAGAAGGACCAAAATGCCCCTTGGACCAAATTCTACCCTAAGTGTTAAGCTATCTGATGATCTGATCCTCCAAATCATATTGTTGATGATCCTGTTACAGAATCGATCCTCCATTATTCTGCCAAATAGCTATTATCTTAGCTTTCTTTCACTAAGTGCCTTGAGAGGAAGGACACATTAATATACTCATCTCCATTATCAATTTATTGAGTAAATAATAAATAAATAAAGCATTCCAATTTTGTTACAACTTGGATCAGATTCGTTTCTTCATTAAATGCTAAAAAGTAGTCATATTTAGTAGATTGTTGTACGAATACCATACCATTGGGATGATGTAGTTGTGAAAATTAGTCCTTTTTTTTTTAACAAATATGAATTTAATGGTTAATTTTCACTGCTACGTAAAGAAGTTGCATGGCATATAGCAATCACTACAAAAACAATTCACAACAAATAGTGACCCATGAGTGATGACGTTTTAAACCCAAAAACATCACTATTAATTTAGTAACGTTTGAATAGTGACTCTTGGATAAAGACTTTAAACATAGGGTCTTGATTCAACAAATTAAATAGGGTTACTCAATTAACAATATATATATATATATGTGTGTGTGTGTAATATAGCTACAACTTAAACGCAACTTCTAGACCCAATTTCTCTATCACTTCTAGTTTAAGGCCCTCTCTTTCCTCCACCCACTGTTTTTTTAAAATCACTTAAGAGAAAAGTTGGATTTAAGTTGGGTTTAAGTTATGACTTTATCATTTTGTATATATATATATTTGGTAATAGATCAGCTTATGAGGAATTTGTTTTGTTTGAGTGTAAGGGTATTTGGGATTACGGTTTTAATAAGTGTGATTTTAAAAATTGTGTTTTTGAAATCGTTACTTTTTAAAATCGAAAAGGCATTTGGTAAAACATGTTAAAAAATACCTTTTTATCAAATATTTGTTATGCGATATTGTGATTTTGGTTTAAATTTGCCCCCATTCAAATAAGCACACCAATAGTGCTTATAGAAATCGTAAATATTTTTCATATTTTAAATTAAGTACTTTTTAAATCACAATGTCAAACGCCTTATGTTTTGCAATATCTTTTAAAATCGCAAATTATCCTTACGAAATCACAATCCCAACCACACCCCATGCAAGTAGGAACTGTATATATGTCTCAACGGTTGGGGTATGTTTGTTTTTGTTATTTTATTTTTTAAAAATTTTTCAGGAAGTTCTTAGTTATATATATTCGTCCAAAAGAAATAAATAATCGACTATATATATGTAAGACCGGATCTCCTAATCAATAAGGATAAGCATGCACCAAATTATTACAATTCAAAGAAGAAAATTGAGAAGATAAAACAGAGAATAATGCAAGTGGTAAGTCAAACTAATACGTCATTATGTAATTATAAAATTTCATTAGATTATGGGTCTTGACCCTTGACCTTAGATTTTTATACAATCCTATATATATAATTATACGCATGCTTTGAATATTTAAAAATGTGATCATGATGAAAGGTTGCATTGAAGTCATCTCTAGTGCTTTAATTGTAAATTAATTAAATTGAAGGACTTTGAATATCGTTCATTCAATTGCCCTCTTAAGTAAGTTACAACATGAGATAACGTATTATAATTTGATTCATTAATTAGTATTTTCCCATTAATCCTAATGATCAAGATCCGTATTTTACAGGTATATGCTTTTCAAGAGAAAATAAAAACTCACAACATGCAGCCAATTCACACGATCGTGTATGTCTTTAAAAATATTAAACAACGATTTTAAAAATCAAACTACGACTTTAACAAATATATATATATTTTTAAAAGATCATCTTTTCACATCGCACGTTTTAAAATCGTAAACCTAAACACACCGCAACAACATTGTTTGTCCATTAACATGGAAAAAGAAGCCAATTTGTGGACAAAATGAGCCAAACCTATTGGAAGAATACTTAATTTTCTCAGTCTTCATTAACAAAGTGCCGTGTTAGAAAAGTTAAAATTAGAATTGTTAAATATATTATGAATATATTATGGAGCGGAAGAAGAAGAGAGAGAAGAGAGAGAGCGGAAGGCAACAATGGACTACATTGTATTATATTGTGATTATATAGAATGGATACAATAGCCTCCTTATATAGGAGGGAGAGAGAAGCATTGGCTCCCAATCTTACCAATGTGGGACAAGCCCCACATATACACTAACATCCCCCCTCAAACTCAATGTGCCTAAACATTGAGGTTGGAAAATAAAAGCATGAATAAAAACATATATTAAAAAAAAAAAAAAAAAACTTTTTTTTTTTTTTTTTTTTTTTAAAGTCCACCGGAAAAGTTGCCGGAGGTGGCCGGATTTGGGCGGCCGGTGGCGGTGGACGGCGGCTGGCAGCGGCAGCTGGTGACTGGAGATGGCTGGAGGTGGCTGCTGGACCCAAACCATTGGGCTTGAAACTTGTATTGAGAGCCTTATAGGCTAATTGGGCCGGTTAAATGGGCCAAAATTTGGCCATAACCCATGAACCATTTAATATGGTTGACCCAACAATAATATGAATCGGGTCGAGGATCCGAACCGAAATGAGACCTACTTGGTCGAGTTGACGGATTGGATTGCCAGATTGGTGGATCTGGGTCTAACCCACTGGACCGGGTCAATGGTTTTGGATATGCTTTAAACCTGATTTGAATGAGCCGGTTTAAATGGGCCTAAAAGACCGAAACCCCTGGACCGATGGAAGGTCTGACCCACTTGAGAAGATCCGGTTCTAACCCATTGGATCGGGTCGAAATTAGTGGATCCGATTTTTTTTTTTGACACGTGGCAGAGGCTAGGGCTGACGTGGCAGCTCTCTGGAGGACACATGGAAGCTGAAACGCCTGGTGAAGAACGCCTGGCGCGTGTAGTGCACGCGCCAAAGTGTGCTGGCTGCAAAGGCGCGTGCATATCACGCTCTAGTAAGCGCATGGGATGGAAGAACGCCTGGCGCGTGTAGTACACGCGCAAAAGCCTGATGGCTGAAAGAAGCGCGTGCATGTCACGCGCCAGTAAGCGCGTGGTAGCGTGAAATTCACGCGCCAGAAGGTCTAGGGCGCGTGGGAGCGCGTGGGAGATGCTACCGGCGCGTGGAGGAGCGTGCCACACCATGACAGCGCGTGGGAGCGCGTGAGGCACGTTTGCAAACTGGCAGATCCTTCTGGAGGCGCGTGTAGGCGCGTGGAAGCTTGGACGGCGGTGATCTCTTCGGATCTGAACTCGGAGCGTCTGATCTGTCGTTTGAGGAAGAGCATGGTGCGCATATAACACCAGAATGGGCTGAGATTGCACAGATCCACCAATTCGGGGCCGAGACACCACTTTTGGTGGTTCTTTTGGCCAAGAGGGGTGTCGGTGGCGATGCAATAGGCTCGGGCAGAAATTGCCGGAGGAACTGACGGCGCGGTCGACCGGAGATGGGCAGCCGCCGGAGGGAGCGCCGGAAAAGGAGCGGGAATACCCCTTGGTGCGCCGACGACTAGAAGGTCGTCGGTAGGAGCACCGAAAAACGTCATTGACGTTTATTGGCGGCCACAAGAAGGTGGCTCTGATACCATGTTAAATATATTATGGAGCGGAAGAAGAAGAGAGAGAAGAGAGAGAGCGGAAGGCAACAATGGACTACATTGTATTATATTGTGATTATATAGAATGGATACAATAGCCTCCTTATATAGGAGGGAGAGAGAAGCATTGGCTTCCAATCTTACCAATGTGGGACAAGCCCCACATATACACTAACAAGAATAAAACCAGGGCAACTAAAAAAAAAAAAATGGCGGTAATTAACCTTGGAGTCTTCCATGGAGATCCAGGTTTCTTCTTCGTCGTTTCCTTTGTGGGTCAACTGCAGGGCTTAGAAAAGAAACAAATTATTAATTTTAATTAATTTTTTTTCTCTTGGAATTAAGTTGCATCTAGAAACCATGCATATACATAGGCACCAGTATCATGGGAAACGGATTGATCATAAACCCTGGAGGCTGGAGCCATGCATGTGTGGTGACATTAAACGAGGAGCTAGAAAAGTGAAAAGAAACCAGGGCTTGGGAAAGAACACTAATAATATAATATATTTTTTATAGACCACTTTTTTATATTTAAATATTTTATTTTATTTAGAAATTATTCTTCTCTCATGCATTTTGTTTTTGGGATGCAAAATTGTTAATTAAGTTTTTATTTTATTTAGTATTAGAGACTTTAATTTCCATATTCTTCTCACCCCAAAGGCCACCTCCACCTTTGGGGTGGGAGGAAGAGCTGCCCCTGCCACCTTTGGGGTGGCTCCAAGCCACCTCTTTTTTTTTTTTTTTTAATCAGAAAATTAATTTTTGGTTAATTATAATTATATATTTTTAATTAAAAATGAAACGTGTTGCCATTTTCTTGGTGTTGACGTGATATTTAATAGAATTTGTCAAAAGTTTTAACGGAATTTGACTCAAATAATTAAATTGTTTTTTTTTTAGCATATCCTAAGAATTGATTTTACTTTCATACGACAGGGAGCGATTTGTAATTTATGCTAACTATAATGACTAATTTTTTATTTATTCGATTTTTTTTGTTTGTATTTATTTGCCCCTTAAAAAATAATCTAGTTTAGTTTTTATTTATTATTTTTTTATTTCAATTTGTAAAAGAATAATGGTATTATAAAAATATAATAAAAAAAATGACATTTTTAACACACTTTGGTAATTTGATGAGTTACTAGTACCTAAATTATTTAACTCTAAGCCCCTTTTAAGCCCAAACCCCCTTCTATTTGGACTTTGCCCTTACAACCCAGATGAGTTCTCGCCGGCTACTTCAAAAATGCTCTTTCGATCTCTTACTATATAAAAGTATTAGTAGCATCTTTCCTATAACCTTTTTTTCTTTCCTAAATATAAGATCTAAAAAAAATCACAAAAAGTCAAATACCCTATTGCTTCCCTAAGCATTGGAAAAGTTATTGTGCTTCCTAATCCATTGAGAAACATTTTAGCTTCTTTATAACTTTTTTATTCGTATTTTAACCCAAAATATTTTTCTTTCTTCTCTTTCATCTGTTATCGTCTCATTGGAAATTGTCTTTGAATTTTGTAAAAAATGTGAGGGTATGTAAAGGAAGATATTGTACGTGGAGTGTATTTAGATAATGAAAGCATAAAGTAATTTTGTTCCATAAATTTAGGAAACATTAAAGAAAAGCCACTGCTAGTGCTAACTAAGGATAGCATTAATTTGAAGTAGGAAGATTAGAAAAAGAAGAAGAAAGCCTGAAACCCACATCTTATTAAGGAAATAGAATTAAAATATGCTGATACAACTTACATATTACCAAAATAAAAACCTAGAGTTTCCTAATTAATACTACAAATCGAAACTATGACTGTTGAAATGGAAGATTAGATGATGGCGTTGTCTGCTAACAATCAGTGACCTAATTTCTGAAGCAACACTTGACTGGAGAGATGGAGGACCGCACACAATGACACCGACATCAACCCGACCACATTTGTCGGATACATACCCAAAAATTTCTGCAGTAAAAAAAAAAAAGAAAAAAAAAAGGGGATTGAGAAAGTTTAGATCTATATATTGTAGTACACCAAAAAAGTTAAAATTTCATTATAAAGACATGCCTTTGAAGTCTGGCCTTGAACCATAATAAGTATTGGTTGAACTCGCAAGATTTTGCTGACTTGAGTCCTTGTGAGCTGCATTTTCATTATTCCTGTCAACCTCATCATCCTCGCGTTCCTCTTTGGTTGCATTTTGTCCCCAAAAATGCCATCTACCAACCACAAGACCCCCAAAGAGAAAGACACTTGCAAGCATGCAGATTACAAGAAGAAGACCCTTGTACCACCATGAAACTAAAGCAAAAGGGTTTAAGTAGAAAATATGCAGTAAACCAAATAAGATAAGAAACCCCAGTGTGGATGAGATGACATATAGTCCATAAAATGTTGTATTATTCTTTCCTGTACCAACCAAAACAGACATAGAGGAGGGAGAAGAGTTCATAGTCTTGTGAATTGGTTTACCCTCTTCCTGCACGTAACAACCATTAAATGGCAAAAGGTTAATGAGATAATGTTAAAAAAAATTAAAAAAAAAAAGAAATAATTTACAAAAGGAAAGTACGTTCTAAGAGTATAACTAAACCAACCAGTTCTGGAGATTCTGATTCCCGAGTGACAAATGTTAATGTTAATATTTAGTTTATTAGAGAAAAAGGGACAAATAAACTCCATGTCAGCTGTAGAAAGAAGAGGAAGCTCGTTTGATGTTTTCACAGCCCAAACAAGCAAGATGTTTCGAGGTAGACAAGGTTTTCCTTCTCTTACACGATGGAGAATGTCACTCAAGATAGCAAGAAATTGTGAAATCCCAATGCCACCGGCTACTAAAATAAGGTTCTCATATCTACAGAATAAGATGGTGAAGTGATCAGTTCACTAAGAAAAGATGATATTAAAAATAAAGCTGGATATGTATGCAGTAAAGTAGTGATCGAGTTGCATATGTCAAGTGATAGGGTAAATCGTGTCCGTAAGGCCCCTCAATTGAAGCTGTAATCTTTATTTCAGAAGACACTACTAAAAAAAAAACGTTTAATAACGCTTGGAATTGGGGCACTTTAATAAAACGTCTCTATAAAGGGACGTTTTAATGTGTAAACGCCCCTATTTAATTAATTAATGACACTTTCTATTGAAGCACCTTTAATTCGGGACGCCTGCTAGTTAGGCGTCCTTAATTAGGGACGCATAACAATCAAACGCCCTTAAATAAGATTCCAATTAAATTAATTAAGGACACTTTATATTCAAACGCCTTTAATTCGGGACGCTTGTTACTCAGGCATCCTTAATTAGGGGCACCTAACAGTTAAGCGCCCTTAAATAAAATCTCAATTAAATCAATTAAATACACTTTTTATTTAGATGCCTTTAATTCGGGCCGCCTGCTAGTCAGACGCCCTTAATTAGGAATGCCTAATAATCAAACGCCCTTAAATAATATTCAATTAAATTAATTAATGACACTTTCTATTTAAATGCCTTTAACTCGGGACGCTTGACTATTAGACACCCTTAATTAGAAGCACTTAATAGTCAAATGCCCTTAAATAAAATTCTAATAAAATTAATTAAAGATACTTTTTAATAGACACCCTAGGCGCGCCTAACAAACAAATGCTCATAAATAAGGCCGCTATGCTGAAAAGCGCCCCTTTTTTATCCTTGTTGGCCTCTCAAACACATTCCTCTCATCTAGTCACCTTATCCCCCTTCTGCACAATACCAGGAGTGAGAGAGAGTGCAGAGAGCTAGAGACAGAGAGAGAGAGAGACGGACAACATGAGAGAAACAGATGAGACAGAGAGAGAGAAGCGATTCAATGAAGTAGTTTTTGGAAGCTCACCACAGCAAGCAGCCCGCCTCCCCTCCTCTCAAGCAGCGCTTAATCCCCTCAGTATTTTCCCTCTCCCCCGCCAGTCCCCTCTCTCCATCTCCGACTCCCTATCTCTCTCTCTCCATCGCCCAGTGCCCCGCCAGTCCCCACCCACCATCTCCTCCAGTCGAAACCGGCCAGCCATCCTCAGGTAAATATACTCGGCCAACCTTTTATGAAAACTTTCTTTCTAACCCTAGCTTGATTGACATTTTGCTTTACAAATTCGAAATCTGAGATCATGGAAGTTCTTAACATATCGGCGATTGGTGGTTTATTAGGACAAAGATTTGCTTTGAGAGAAGGCAGTAGAAGAGTTCTTTATAACTCTGGGTTAGCAAAATATTATTTCATTTTTAAATAATATTATTTCTTTTCTCTTTCTCTCAGAATTTTCACTCAAAGATTTTTCATTTTCCGAGTCACTCACGAGGTGCAGAGAGCTCCCGATATGGAGCAACTTCGCCGATATCGGCACTTAACGGCTTGCTCTCTCACTCACTTTACTCCCTCACTCACTGTGGGTATCATTTCGGTTTGGTGCTTGCAAATCGGCATCTCGCCGATACGGACACAGCACAAGGGGGGGGGGGGTTGTATCTGTGTATTTGTTTGGTCTATTCGCAAAGAGCATTTGAAATGCAGGCGCGCCAGCGATTTTTCGGTAAGGCCGATCGGAAAATCGCCTGCGATTTGATGGAAAAATCGGCACTGTTTAAGTTGGAGTTTTCTGTGGTGTTAGTTCATGGAGTTAATGGTTCGGTGTACTCCATGTACAGCTCTCAGATTGCGTGGTAAGCCTCGCCTTGCCGTCGTTTTGTTCGAGGTAAAGCTCTGCTGGTTTTTTTTTTTTTTTTTTTCTCCCCTTCTTTAGTAGTGCCTTGAGAAATGGGGGATGTAGGGTATAGTTTTTTTTAGCAAATTTGTCTAGGTTGTTTTTGGTAGCTGAGAAAGTGTGGGAATAAAGGAGAAAAAGTTGGGGGTTTGGAAGTGACACTGTTACCTTCAGCCGGTGTGAGTTATCTGAGCTTTGTTTTTTGTTTTCTCGAGTACGGGGCTTAGGGTGTTTTCGTAATTTTATAGTTGAATTACTTCTTAAGTCTAGATGGTCTATTACTTTCCTTTTTTGGAACTTTTGGTTGTTGGATTTGAATGGAAACTTCCATTGGTGCTTGAGGAGGCAAATTTGTGACAGAATTTGCTACATTATCTTGCTTGTATTATGCAGAATGATATTTTTCCTTACACCTTTCTTACACAGCTTTGGACATTGAGTTCACAAGGTCTCAGATCATTGATGCTATCCCTGGAACCTTTTTTTGTGCATGGTATGCTATGAAGAAGCATTGGCTAGCTAACAACATATTGGGACTTGCTTTCTGCATTCAGGTTTGCTAGCTTCCTTCTAAATGATATCTGTATGTCTCTATTTAGCACAAATGATCTTGCTGTTATGGATTTGAATGTTTAGTTTTTTTGAAAATTATCTATTTCTTTCGTATTGTAATTTATGATTGACAATTTCATGCATCATAATGTTTTTATATTTAATCCTATAACTATGAGCTCTAATGGTGACGAATTTTGTTAATCCCCCATCATTTCTTGATTGTTTGGAGCATTTACACTTCTAGTATTCTTTGGGAACTAATCTAGATATTATAGTTTGGTGAGATGTATATTTTAGTTCCTGTCATGGATTTGTTTTAACTTGAGAAGGAAATAAGAAACCACCTAAAAAGAGGGAGTATCTGGCACATGCTTTAGTTATTGTGAAACTAATGCTCTTTAACAATTTTGTTTGATTATTTTTCTTGTTTCTCTCCCGCTAATGTTAGGCATTTAAGTGAATGGTGTCGTATGGGTTCCTACATTGATTCATTTTCCTGATATGATTCACATTTTTGTTGCGATCTTTAAGTCCGTAACTGGTGTTCGAAATATGTCATGGATACTTTTATGCACTGTGTTTATGTAGAATATTTAGTCAATCCATTTTTGTTTCATTTATAATGTAGTTACTGAGTACCATGATTTGAAAGATTTCATTTTTTTTTATTTGCAGGGAATTGAAATGCTTTCTCTTGGCTCTTTCAAGACTGGTGCCATCCTCTTGGTAAGAAGTGGGACTTACTGATTTTATTATAATTATTCCCTCTAGAAGTACTTTTTTATTCTAATAAGAGTTATTTTGACGTTATAGATTGTTTGATTTCTATTTATGTGTATATATGCACATACATATGTACACACCCACACGTATATATGTAAATATGCATATCAGTCATTTATCTCTATGAGTTATCAGTCATTTATCTCTATGGGTAGTCTTTGTACTCCCCCAAGTTGAATGACCATTTTTGCAAATATCTTGTTTTTAAGATCTGTTGCTGTTAGGCATGCAAATGAGCTTTGCAGCTTCGGTGCTAGGCTCAGCTTGTTTATAAAGTAATTAACTAAGCTTGATCCCTATCTTTTCAGGCTCTGTTGAAAAACAAGCCAAACCTGAATATACATGGTGACTCAGTTTTCAACTCATGAGCCTGAACAAATATGAGTGAATCTTGATTTTAGGCCCTTGCAGAATGGCAAACCTAAAGCTTGCTGTTACTTATCTTTTATTGGTTCTTTAGATAGTCAAGTATTGCTCCAATGGGGTTCTTGAATAGGTTGCTGTATATGCTTGATTTGCTGTCGATTTTGTTTTTTTGATTGGCAAGTTATGCACTCGGTGGGACATGAACCCACAACCTCACCCTCCACCTTGCTACAAAGGGAGGAAGTACCATTAGAGCTAAAGCTTTCTGAAGGCTTGTTGATCTTAGATTCTTACAAGTTTCTTTGTATATGCAGCTTTTCCAGTTAGGTACTTACTTTTTTAAACCTGCTAATTGTCAATAAGCACCTTTTTTGGGGGGTTAATTCTCACATCATCCGATCCACATGTATGTGTATTCTCTATTTCAAATTGTTTAGATGAGAAACTGTAGCTGGTTATTAGATGATGGCTGGCATTGTCTCTTCCTTATACAATGCAAGGTCTTTTGGATGTGGTTGTTTTCTGAGTCTGCTGGCTGTTGGTGTTTCTGGTGCCTGCTGTTTTGTTCTTTGCGGGTTGCCGCTAGTTCTTTTGGCAATTTCAGAGAGGTAGAGATGCTGGGGCATCAGGTTTATGCCATTTGTAAAACGAGAAAGATTCATCCTCCTTGTAAATGCAAGCTGTTACCATTGATATGGAGAAGCCTATTTCTTCTATTTTCTGTTTTGGTTGTACAATTGTTGAACAGATATAATTTCTGTGTATAGGAGGTTCTGTGGATGTAAAGAGATGTTTTAGTTTGTTTCTTGCTATCTATGAAGTTCTATTTCATCTCAAATGTAGTGGTTTTTGTTGCTATAACAGTACAGTAGAGTTTTTTTTTTTTTGTATGGTGTTTCTACCATGGAGTCTTCTGGAGAGAACTTTGTAAATTTTGTGTGGAATGAAAAAAGCTATTCATCTAATATATATATATATATAGAAATAATGATGCTTTACCTGGAAGCGCTCCCTTTTTAAAAAGGGGACGCTTTCCTAGTCAAGTGTCCCTTTTTTAAAAATGGCACGCTTTTCTAGGCAAGCGCCCTCTTTTTTAAAAGGAGACGCTTTGTTTTAAATGCCCCATTTTAGAGGCATTTTTCAATAAAAAGCGTCCCAAATTTATATTATAGTCGCTATAAAAACTGACATTCTTTAAGTGCATCTAATAAAGCGTTGCTAAGTCATTGATGCATTTTTTTGGCCAAAAATGCTCCAAATATTAGTGTCGCTAAACTTCCTTTTTTTAGTAATGAGAAGTATTCAAGATGTTTTCTTTAAGCTTTGTTGTCCATTCCCTGAGACCCTTTATGAGAATGGAGAGATGATATTTACCTTCTAGAGGATTAGATGAAACGCTGGAAGGATGCCATTGTAGCCAAGATAACTCCCGAACTTGAAAGGAAAATAAAACTGAGGGCATTATATCGTAGATCTACATTGTTAGTACGACAAGTGTTATAAATAAGGAGATAATAGATAAACAAGGAAATTATAAATTTGTGGGGGAAACGATCATTATTACTTGCAGGTTTTGAAATGATCAATTCCACGGCTTCGCACGGAAAACACTTGGCTGAAATTATCTTAACAGTCCTTCTTGATTGGTAGAATCTCAGAAAGCGATCAAATAGAAAAAGAAATATTCCTCCGGCAGCTGTACGGAAAAAGAAATCACCAACATGCAAAGCAAAAAAGATAACAAAGACTACATATAGTTGGTGGGTGTAGAAGAACAACTCAAACTTTTGCTTTCTCACTGGATACAATGATGTTAGCCACATCAATAGACCAGTTAAAAGACTAATAACTCCTGCAAGATCAGCAACACCAGTATCTTCCCACGCCAATAACTGCATGAAAAAAAATTAAAGACATAAGTAGCTTCATAATCATCATCATCATCATCATATGACCCTAGCTATGTCTCTTTTCATTGTGGTCTTTTTAAATATGTTCTACGTACAGAGGAAGAAAAAGCAGTGGTTTAGGACATTGAGAAGGTTTCAAAAGGAGATGGTTTTCTCATTCCTAATTCCCAACGTTCAATTATTGGCCTCTGCATTCCTTTTCTTTCCTTAAGATTATTGATATGTAAGCTTCTTCCACAACAGAAAATTTCGGCATTAGCACTCACTCCTTGTATGAGGTCACCCTCGATTGCCCATGCAATTACGTACAATAGTCCATGGATAGTAAACAGCAGCATTGTGAGATGTCCAAGCCATATATGATATCTTATCGCGTGCTCAAAAGGGATATCTATAAAGCGGAGAAGAACTGATCCCCTTGCAACCGGAAGAAACAAAAATGCCGAGCAATATAATCCAATCCAACCAAAGCGAACCCCCATAGCTTCCAAAATATAACAACCGAAAATTCAAATAAGGGGAATAGTCACTTTTCCACCTCAATTTTGAGGCATTTTTTAATTGAACCTCAATATTTAAAAATTTACAATGTATCTTCTTAATATTTCAAAAATTTGCAATTAATACCCTCCGTTACTAATTGCCGTCTAAGTAGATGGAAATGACATCACATGGGACTTTTATGCTGCATCTTCCAATTTTGCAGTCAACCTATCAAGTGGAATGACGTAATTGCCTCTCATTAAAATCCAATGCTTGTTTTGATTTTTTTTTTTTCTCATCAACCCCTTTTGAACTCCTCTTGGGTGTTGTGTGGGTGTTGGAGTGAAAAAGAAAAGGAGCAGATGCCTCTCACTTGCTCCTATGCCAGCAATTTCCGTGTATTTAGAAGGCAATTAGTAACGGAGGGTGTTAATTGCAAATTTTTTAAACATTAGGGGGATACATTGTAAATTTTTAAACATTGAGGTTCAAATTAAAAAAACACCTCAAACTTAAGGGAATAAAAGTGAATTTTCCCCTTCAAATAAACATGTACTCTGATCAGCAAATGAAACTGAACATGTATAGCCAAGGAAAAAGGCAAAAGTTGATTATGAAAAAAAACAATATTGTACCTCTTCTGTATCAAAGTATAGTACTGAGGGATCTGGCTGAGCATCTGTATGGTATACGCATACAAAGCCCAGATAACATAGAGAAGAAAGAGGAGAATCCCAATGAATTACGTGGCAGAAACAACCCCAAATGGCCCATCCACAAGAACCGGGAAGGTCCACAGGCGGAAACTAGGATGATTTGAAGCCTTCTTCTTCCTACAAGGAAATTTAAAAGATGTCAGCACATAAAAGAAGAAGAAAGTCTCTAGACTTGTTCACAGTGATATATACGTACTGATCATGGAGCTCCTCATCATCTTCCCCAGAGGCAGAGATGATAAGATAAGCTACGCAAAGGAAAGCAATAACAAGAATTGGGCTGCTGAACATCAAGAATTGTTTTCCTGCATATATGTTGAGGAAAACATGAAATTAGTTGAAAACAAATAAATGGAGAGAAGGTGTTACAGAATTGGAACAACCTGTTTTCCCAAAAACAGAACCACTCAGGGGCTGAGTCCAGTCGTCGAGCAGTTGATTAAAAAACTCAGATGGCTCAAGGAAAATAAGAGCAACCCATGCAACGAAAACCAACCAAATTACAAACTTGAGACTCCACTTGGCGCATGACACAAACAGACAAGGTGTCTTCTTGACATAACCACTCAAAAGAAGAGGTTCATCAACAGATATTTGTCCATCCATGGCCAGCAGATTTTCTTTTTCCTGATCTAGCTGCTAGCTCAAATTAATGTCCCTTGCCAAAAGCCACATTATCAATTTATACACGAATTTAAGACTACTTGGTCACCAAAAGAAAGGTGGCCAGCTGTACACTTGTTAGCGTTGAGTCTCACATTAAAAAAATATACACAATAAAAAACTATTTAATATACCCAAGTGAAATTGAGCCCATAAATTTACGTTTTTTTGGGTAAACTAGTATCAAATATGTC
Source organism: Carpinus fangiana (assembly GCA_006937295.1). Lineage (NCBI taxonomy): Eukaryota > Viridiplantae > Streptophyta > Magnoliopsida > Fagales > Betulaceae > Carpinus > Carpinus fangiana. The sequence continues at coordinate 3,708,032 of CM017322.1, forward strand.
TATTAATGTACTCTTGTTAAACCTCTCTAACGATAAGACTTAGGTCTGTTTGGAATTGTGGTTTCAATAAGTACGATTTTAAAAATTGTGTTTTTCAAATTGTTACTTTTTAAAATTGCAAAAGCGTTTGGTAGAAATTGTGTTTGGCAATTGCAGTGACAATAAGGAGCCATAGGGATGGTGTTGAAGGAGAAGGCGCTGGATCTTAGCCATGGACAGCTAGGACGGCGGTATAGAGATCAAATTGGGCTACCATATAGCTCTATTTATAGAGCTTTACATGTGATTTGAAATATTTCAAAATACAAACATATCCCTTAAATCAGGCAGTTTAACAAATATTATCTAAATCCCTTAGAGATAACAACCTGAAAAAACATTTAATTGGTCTCAAACTACAACCATATTTACAAACTAATTAACTATTTAGTCTACAAAACTTTAAAAACATTTAGGGTCCATTTGAGATTGCGGTTTCAATAAGTGCGATTTTAAAAATTTCGTTTTTGAAATTGCTACTTTTAAAATCGCAAATGCATTTGGTAAAACATGTTAAAAAGTACTTTTTTATCATATATTTATTATGCGAAATTGTGATATTGGTTTAAATTTGCGCTTTTTTAAATAAATACCCCCTAGCATGCTTATAAAAATCACATTTTTTTTTTTCTATTTTAGATTAAGTGTTTTTAAAATTGTAATGTCAAATGCCTTATGTTTTGCAATATCTTTAAAAAACGTAAATTATTCATGTGAAATCGCAATCCCAAACGCACTCATAGTCCACAAAAACATAACACAAAACTAATTAACTATATAGATGATGAATGGTGTTCTGTCGACTGTTGAAATGCTAGTAGAGGTACTGAGGCAAGAGTACTACAAACTTGATATAAATTGGGTGGCAATAATTGGGTGGCCGGCAAGGAATTTTTCTGTGTTGAATAGGTGGGGCTACCTCCATTTCTTTGTAGCTATCATCCAAATCCTCTATTTCAACTGCCACAGTTTTGATATGTAGTGTTAGAAAACTGTAGCAACCATGCATGATTTTTTAACCTAGGGTTAAAGGAAGTTTTGATGTTAATGTCAAAGTCAAATTATGATATTTAGAGATAAATAATGATCTCCGAGGTACTTAAGGAAGTATGTTGCCTTGATTTTGTTACACTAAGGCCTCGTTTGGTTTGCGGATTGTCTAGTCCATTAGAAAATGATTAGCTATCACTGGGAATAGATTAGCTATTCATATTGCTTTGTTTGATTGTAACACTGGTACAATGCAATATGTTGGTGAATGGAATCGTATTGTGACTTTATTTCCTAAAATACCCTTATAATACGAATACAATTTATATTATTAAGAACTTTTTTTTTTCTTTGAAACATAAACAACTATACTATAGTTTTTTTTTTTTTTAATTATGTCATGTATGTGAGATTTTTTTTTTTTTTTTGCATCGCCATCTTCGAAGAATCAAAATGTTATTTTCCTATCCTGTAAAATAAGACAAAAAAAAAAAACAAAAAAACAAACAAACAAATACAAAAGCATATGGAAATTATCAAAATGCTTGCAAGTCATTGAACTCGAAAGTATTCATTCAATATAGAGGAAAAAAAATAAACTACATCAAGAATAGGAAAAAAAACTGAGAGAACAAAAAAAAAAAAAAAAAAAAACTGATTCAGATTCCAACCCAATTATATCGGTGATTTCCGTCTGAATGAGGAACAAAAATTGAGAGAAGAAAATAAAAACTGTGTGCGATTTGAAAAAAAAAAAAAAAAAAACCCCTCTGAGAGAGAAGAGAACGAAAAAAAAAATTGAGAAAGAATGAAGAAAAATTGAGAGAGAATGAAGAACGAAAAAAAAAAAAAAAAATCCAAGAAACACAGAGAATAAAATAACCAAGAAAATAGAGATCGAAGAGAAGAGAGGGGAGAGAGATACATTTGCTTTGACAAATAGATCGAGATCATTGCTTTGAGAGATGAAAAATGTTGCTTTGAGAGATGGAGATTGTGAGAGGTGTGAGAAGCATAGGGTTTTTTTGGGCAAATTTACATGATATTTTTAATCCCACAGGAAATGATTAACTAAGCCACTCATTTTTTAATGGCTTAGCTAACCCTATGTGTATGGGATTAGTAGTCCCATGGGAATAGACTATTCCCCGGAATAGAATGTTACCAAACAAACGACTAGCTAACACTAGTGTTAGCTAATCCAATCCAATGGCCTAATCCGTGAATCAAACGGGGCCTAAGTCTATTTAATTAGTGTGGATGTGGATGGTAAGATAAAATGAGACAGTTTATTTTTATATCATGGGTTCGTGTGGTAAGATTAAACAAAGTGATTTCATCATTTTAATAAGTTTTACCAAACACCTTTACGATTTTAAAATGTAGTGATTTCAAAAACGTAATTTTTAAAATCTATAGAAAAATAAAGAAATAAATAAACCAACTGTAGAAAAATAAAATAAAAAAATAATCGGCTACCTACCATGAGCTCCCTATTTCCATCGTTGACAAATTTTTTTTACAAACTAGTTTATAGTTAATTTATACAAATTCGTTTAATAAAGTAGCATGTGTCCAATAACTTTAAAAAAAAAAAAGATGTAAGAAGCACATTTATTAGATGAGTTTGTATGAATTTATTACAAACCACAAATTTAAGACTAGCTACTTGACCAAAAGAAAGGTGACTAGTGTACTTGTGAGTGTTGAGTTTCACATTGAAAAAATATAAAAAATAAAAAGAATACTTGATTTACCCAACTGGAACCGCGCGAGCCCATTAGTTTAGGTGTTTGGAGTAAACTAGTATCAAATATGTCTATTAATGTACCATTGATAAACCTCTCTACCATAAGACTTAGGGTCCATTTGGGGTTTCGGTTCTAATAAATGCGATTTTAAAATTTGCATTTTTAAAATCATTACTTTTTAAAATTGCAAAGCCGTTTGGTAAAACTTCTTAAAAAGTATTTCTTTATCAAATATTTATTATGTGAAATTGTGGTTTTGGTTTAAATTCATGTTTTTTTTTTTTTTTTTCCTTCAAATAAGCACCTCTAGCCGACCTACTTATAAAAATCATATATTTTTTCATATTTTAAATTAAGTGTTTTATAAATTGTAATGTTAAACACTTTATATTTTACAATATCTTTTAAAAATACAAATTATACTTACGAAATTTGCAATCTCAAATGCACGTTAGAGGGTTACATGGGTTACAAATTTAATTATTTATTTTAAAAAAAAGTTGATGGGAAATGAAAGGGCGACTACAAAATAGTAGGTAAGTCCCATCTGATTTTCTTTGCTCACTCTTTTAAACGTGTTGCAAATCTATACAGATGATGATGGTGATCTGTCGTCGTACGTTGAAATGCTGGTAGCCAGAGGCCAGGTGAGGCAAGTGGACTACGTACGAACGTACACGTGGGCATTAATTGGGTGGTCGGGAGTCGTTCTATGGTGTTGAATAGTTGGGGCTACCTCCGCTGTTTTATATGGGTTTGTATTTATAGCAACTTTCTCTCATTCTCATTCTCATTCTCATTCTCATCTTATTCAGACCCAGAAATATTTATGTTTTATAGGTGGGAATCTTTAATCGATTAAACTACCCTTTAGAATGAAAGTAACGAACATTCAATTAAGAAGGAAGTAATGAAAATAAAAATGTCAGATTAATTAGATGGCCTGAGCTTAATTTGTACAGGCATGTCAAGGATCGATGCTGGTACATATATATGAGTAAAAGCTCTTTTATTACTTACACAAAAAAAGCTCTTTTATTTCTTTATGTGCTTTTCGCCTGCCTTTAAAAGGTACTAATTAATCCCTAGAACCATGCATTTAATTAATTAGTATGGTTTTTCGCCGAAATAATTTCCTGAAGGAAAATAGTTGCAAGTGACAAACATCCAGCCATTTTTGCACTTGGCCCTGGCACACCCAAGATACTTTGTGTCACGCCAAACCACCTGGGTGTAGTGGCCACACTCACCACCAACACATTTATTGGATGAATGGTCATAGTATGGCTTCTCAGCCACCCACGCCTTCACTGCATCGGCTGCGCTCAAGTCATCATAACCTTCAGCAAGACATTCTCCCAATGGTCCATTCGGGTCCGATTCCACCATGTTGCAGTCTGGGATCCTCTTGTTAGCATATGCTTGAGCATAGGATGCAAGGGAAACGTTCCAGATAAGCGGACAGACGCCAACCTCGGCGCGAGCTTTATTGTGTCCGTCGAGGAAAGCTTGCCGGTCGTTGTTTCCGGGTTGGGCGACACGGGCTAGGGAGACATGGGCTAGGGTTAAACCGATGAAGCATAGGGCAAGCGTGAACTTGGTGATCAACCCCATTTTCATGGCAGAGCTTGTGAAAATGGGAGAGCTTACTAGATATGCATGATTTAGGTTTTTATTTATAGGGTTAATTTCTGCACATTTGGTTATTTATAGGCAAGAGCTAATGAACGGTATTTCCTTAATTAGCTTTCTCCTCCATTATATTCTCCATTTGACTATTTAGTTGCTAATAATATAGGGACAAATTGATTCATTTTACTGGCTGTCCTCAATCCAGGTTGCATTATATCTATTGCATTAATTTCCATGAAGGATTGAAATTAAGAGTACTACTATAGTTCGTCAAAATGGCCCTTTGTCGGATTAGTATTAGCTGATTTGGATTTTCACTAATGCCCTGATGGTAGGGGCGGACCTACGTTTGTAGGTGGGGGGACATTCGTCCCCCCAAAATATTTTCAAAATTTTGCTACAGTACACATTTTATATATATATATTTTAAAATCTAAAAATTTTGTCCCCTCAAATCTTTGACAAGTGTCCCCCATTCTCTCTCATGGACTCCAAGCTCCAGCAAGTCCATTCTCAACAAAACTTACAAAGAAGCATTCAAGCTTTCGGGAATGGAAGACTGGAAATAGAATGATAAGTTACAAGAGCTTTGAGGTTCAGGCTTAAGTAGTTTTAAGCTTCTGCCTCCAATACAAGAGGTTGCGACTATATATAGGGGAAAATCCTATAGTTACGCTGAACGCCCCTTTATTTTTTTCGAGAAAAACAAAAATTACAAATAGTAAAAGAATCAATTACAAACAGGTATATTCACTGTAGTGTCGGAAGCATCATGCTAAGGAACAACAATGAAAGGTAGCATCATTACTTCAAACAGTAGGATACTTGGACGATTGTGTCGGCAGCATCCTGGAACAGGAAAAGCATGAATTATCGCATTAACTTTGTCCGCGAGAAATCCAATTTGAAGCAGGAACTCAGTTCGTGATACAAGGACCATCACAAATACTCAGATCGTGATCATCATAAGTCTTCAAGACCTGGAACATAATCTTGAGAATCATCAAATCCAGAATTTCCAAAGAAATTTCTTTGTGGATCAGGAACACCAGAAAAAAATGCTTCAGAGTCAACTTCATCATCATCACTGGAATTGAAAGAATCAAGCATAGCTTTTAACAAAGCTTTTTTCTGTTCATTCTTGCTCATGGAAGATTGCTTCTTTGAGGAAGAAGATGTAGCAGGAGAATCCTTGGCAGGCGTCACCTTATCGGGGGTTTGGCCACAGACATCATGGGTAATTAGTTTAGGGGGGACAATAGTAGGTAGAGGCAAATTCAGGGCATTAGGAGCCTAAATCAAAAGCTTAACCCTTTTGATAATAGGATCAACAGAAAATTTATCCCACCATTTGACATACCAATGTCTTTCAAGATTGTCACCAAAAATAACATATTGCCATTTGAGAATCCAGGGGAGGCGATATTGTTTGACAAAATGGAGGATGCAGGGAAATTTAGAACCATAGGTATCAACCTTGAAACATGTTTTGAATAGTTCAAAAGATTCAATTAGGTTCAAATGTAGTACATCTGGAATCAAACCAAAATGAGACCACCATCTAGAAAACCAAAGAGGAAGAACCCCTCAAGTAAATTCTTTATCAAAAGTGATGAACCAAGAATGGTCCATAATAGCAGTTTGGTACAGAAAGAACTTTGACCATGTATCAACATAGTTATAATAATTAAAAGGAATTTGGAAACCTTCCAAACTTCGTAAAGAAGATGGGTGATCACCCCAATCTTTTTCAGAAATAATATTACAGAGGTGAACACTGTGGTAAATTATTTTCTTGGGTTGAGAAATTTGACAGAAAATATGTTTAATAACCACAGAATTAGTTCGAGATAAGATATGAGAATAAAAACCAAGGCTTTTGAGCGAATGCTCAGGGACCCAATGGAGACCCTTAGGTAAATAAGAAAGAGCAAGATCACTTGCAGATTTAATTTTAGAACGTTCAAGTTCTATTGAAAATAAATGTTGAGCAAAAGGGGGGATCATATAACCAGATGGCTTATTGTAAGCCGTACCAACAAACCTGGGTTTTTGGGAAACATCAGCAAAAAGATCAAAGGGGGCAGCCAAAGTGTTGGAATAGGAGGCAGGGTACTCAGACCCAAAAGGAGCAAATCTATTTGCTAAATCAATAGCAGAGGTTAGAGAAGCAGAAGACTCTGATTTTAAAGGAATCAAAGCCGTTGATTTACCCTTGTCTTTCTTAGGCGTCATTGTGGCATTGCAAAAATTCACGGGTAAAAAAATCAGGAATAGAATTCTCAGATCCTTTAATGTATTCAATATCAAAATCAAATGCACTCAGAATAGCTTGCCATCTTGCAAAAATTTGTTTTGATGCAATGTTTTCAACATCATTCTTCAAGATATACTTTGCAGATTTACAATCAATTCTCAACAGAAATTTTTGATTTAGTAAATCAGATTGAAACTTAGTAATGCTTAAAACAATAGAAAGAATTTCTTTCTTAATAGTACTATAATTAGATTGCGCAGAATTCCAGGATCCGGAATGGTAACGTACAATTTATTCAGAAGATCCTGGTGAAACACATTGTTTCATAATACCTCCAAAGCCAATTTCAGAGGCGTCGATTTCAACAATTTTGAAAGTATTGTTAGAAGGAATGCCAAGACAGGGCAATGTCTTAACATGGATCTTGATTTGTTTAACAATGGCAGTATGGGCATTAGTCCAAGGAAGAGGGTTATTTTGTAATCTATCAAACAAAGGTTTGCAATGCTTTCGCGAATCCTTGTAGAAATCAGCAATATAATTAAGAGAACCAAGAAATCTTTCGAGCTAAGTTTTTTCTGTGATCACATCAGGAAATTTATTAGCAAATTGAATGGCCCTATCAATAGGACGAATTTTTCCTTTAGAAATATCAAATCCAAGGAATCAAATCTTGGTTTGAAATAATTTGATTTTTAAGGCAGACACAACAAGACCACTATGTTTGATAGTGTCCAGGAAAGCATTAAGATGTTTCCAATGTTCTTCAATAGATTTGGAGAAGATCAGAACATCATCAATGTAAACTATGGTGAAATGAGCAAAAGAATTGAAAATATCATTCATGATATTCTGGAATTCATTAGGGGCATTTTTCAAACTAAAAGGCATAACATTCCACTCATAATGACCAAAAGGGGTGGTAAAAGTAGTCTTATACCTATCCTGGTCATCAATTTGAATTTGCCAAAATCCAGATTTCATATCAAATTTTAAAAAAACTAAAGCATCACTTAGATGGCTAACTACGTCCTTCCTATTGGGGATAGGATACCTAATACATTCTAGCACATTATTAAGAGGCTTGTAGTTAATTACTAGTTTGGGGACTCCTCTTTCTATTTCAGCATTTTTTTTGACATAAAAAGCAGCACAAGACCAAGGGGACTTACTCTTACGAATTATTCCCTTAGCAACTAAATCAGAAATTTCTTTTTGGCAAAAATCTAAGAGCTCAGCATTCATTTGAATGGGACGAGCCTTAGTGGAAATTTTCTTTTCGGAAAAATCTTTGACATAAGGTAAAGAAACTATGTGTTTCTTTCTATGCCAAAAAGCATTAGGCAAATCAGAACAAACAGTATCAACAATTTTATTTTGAAATGCAGAAATTTTTGATTGGAGCATTTTATCAGCAAGTTGTTCAAAAAAAATTTTTGTGTTTAACTTCTTGCTGGAGGAAATTTAGATGTTTAGTTTTGGCAGAGATCAAATTCACATGCATCTTACAAACATCAATTTCAAATTTTGAAGCAAAATGAAATTTAATAGGAATACCCATTTTGACAGTAGACACCCCATCAAGTTCAGCTGTGAAAGGGTAAAGCATAGCAATGAAAGATATACCAAGTATAACTTTTTTAGACATATCCTTAACAAGCACAGAAGAAATATGAAAGCAAACATTATGCTAGCAAACGTGAACATTGTTTAATTCAAAATTAATTTGCAGTTTATCACAGCTAGCAGAGCTAAGTTTTTCAATAGATTTTTCAAAATATTTATTGGGAATTAAACCATCTTGAATACAAAATCAAAGCAATAGCATCAAAAGCATAATCTTGATCAACATCAATATGGACCTTAGCATACTATCTTGGTGGACATACTTTATTAATTAGACTGATAATCTTAAGGTCACCAGAAGAAATATTGTTGGATTGTGCTTCATTAGAATGCTCAGATCTAGCATCTTCATTTTCAGAGTTTTCTTCAGGAAAACAACCATTGAGTTTTACAATCAAAAGTTCTTGTTCCAGAGCTTTGTTGTTAACTTTTAAATCATTGACTTCCTTCTTAAGCTCAACAATATCTTTCTTGATATTACTGATCTCATGCTGCAAATTCGAGATAGTAATTCCTTTGGTTTTTGGCTTCGAAAACCTTTCCAAAGTTTCATCAAGAGATATTCTAGATTTAGAAGGTCTATTAATATCTTTAGTCATGAGTTTCTTGAATTTTTTAAGGAATTCTTCCTTTAACTCAGGGTTCTCAATTTTTGCAATAAGAGTTAATAATAAATTTTGGAAAAAATATAAAAAAGCCCCCTCAACTACCAGCCATTTATGATTTAGCCCCCTGAACTTTCAAAAGTGATAAAATAGCCCCCCCAAACTACCAGACAGTTGTATTTTGGCCCCCTCCGTTAGTCAAGACCGTCAAATTGGATGGAAAATGCAAAACGATGTCATTTTTTGAGGTTAAGTTACTAAAATGCTCTTTTGAAGAAAAAAATCAATTTAAAACTACCCAAAAACGAAGTCGTTTTTGAAAAAAAAAAAAAAAGAAAAGAAAGAAAGAAGAAGAAGAAGAATGGTGGGGCTCGCTGGCATGCTCACTGGGTGACTGCTGACTACCCAATGCCTTTGGTGACCCCAAAAAGTTTCATCATTTTTCTTCTCACGGTTTCTTCAACCCCCTAGCTATTCAGAACTAGAAAACTCCAGACAAAATCGAACTAAAAACAGAGCCCTGTGCGTGAGTGAGGGAGTGAGAGATATGCAAGTGCTCCGCCTGTAAAACCGACTGCTCCGCTACCACCCACGTCCCTGGATCCGCCTTCCTCGCCCGCCACTCCTCCACCTTCTGCTTCCACCACTGCTTTGACTCCCCATGCGGGCTCGTCCCCCACCCGCCACGCTCCCACTGCAACCATACCAGCCGGCTCGGGCTCCACACCCATTTCCGCTACCAGTACTCCTACGCCGACGGCTCCCTTACCAGTAGCTTCTTCTCCAAGGAAACGACGACGTTGAACACTAGCAACGGGAGATAAGCCTCGCTGAAAAACCTGGCATTCGGGTGCGAGTTTCGGGTATCGGGTCCGAGTGTTTCCGACGCGAGCTTCAATGGGGCCCATGGAGTCATGGGTCTTGGCAGAGGCCCCATTTCGTTCTTGTCCCAGCTGGGTCGCCGATTCAGCAACAAGTTCTCCTATTGTCTCATGGACTACACCATTTCTCCTCCCCCAACGAGCTTTCTGACGATCGGGCACAATGTAGTTCCAAGGGCCTCTAGAATAAGCTACACGCCCTTGCACTCCAACCTTCTGTCTCCCACATTCTACTACATTGGCATCCAGAGCGTCTCTGTGAACGGCGTGAAATTACCGATCAACCCCACCATCTGGTCCGTCGACAAGCTTGGAAATGGCGGTACGATCATAGACTCCGGCACCACGCTGACCTTCTTAGCTGAGCCAGCTTACCGTCAAGTTTTAACGGCGTTTAAACGATGAGTGATGAGGCTACCGAGTGTGGCTAAGCCCACACCGGGATTCGACCTCTGCGCGAACGTGTCGGGGGTGTCGAGACCGAATCTTCCCAGGCTGAGGTTCAAACTTGTTGGAAACTCGGTGTTCTCCCCGCCTTCGAAGAACTACTTCATCTAAACGGCAAACCAAATCATTTGCCTGGCCACGATAGAGTAACGTAATGATAATGTAGTTAGGGCCATATTCAAAAATCTCTGAGTTGAGGGTGGTATTCAATGTGTATAGTTTCGCTGGCGAACTTCATCGCCAACCAGTTCTAGATGAGCTCCATGTTTTCCGGCTGCGTTGTTGGGCTCGCCAACGGCGTGGCAGCCAGGTGGGCCAACGTGGGCTCCGGCGTCACCCAATTGGTCATGCCGAGAAGTACAAAAAAAAGAACGGTGGTTTAGGGGTGGCCAACGAGCCCTAAACCATCGTTCTTCTTCTTCCTTTTTTTTTCAAAACGACGTCGTTTTTGGGATAGTTTTAAATTTATTTTTTTCTTCAAAAGGGCATTTTAGTAACTTAACCTTAAAAAACAACGTCGTTTTGCATTTTTCATCCAATTTGACGTTCTTGACCGATAGAGGGGGCCAAAATACAACTGTCTGATAGTTTGGGGGGCCATTTTATCACTTTTGAAAGTTCAGGGGGCTAAATCGTAAATGGCTGGTAGTTGAGGGGGCTTTTTTATATTTTTCCCATAAATCTTCTTGTTCTTCAAATTTGGTTAAAACATAAATCTTCTTGTTGTAGCAAGAAGCAAAACACCCAATTTTTATATTTTTAGAAAATTCACTTGCTAAATGATAATCAGAATCATAAAAAATTATAAAATCTTCTTCAGAAGAAAAATCAGAAAAAACATTGTTTTGCAAAATTTTGAAAATATTTTGTTTTTCATCATCATAAATATTTAAAGCATTAATTTCTTATTTAATCTTTTTAGGAGGCTTAGGGCATTTATCAGCAAAATGACCTGATTCTCCACAGTTGAAACATTTACCTTTAGAAAAATATTTATCAAATTTAGATTCCTTTTTCTTCTTAGTTTTCTTAAATTTTTTAGGAAAACTATTTGAAGTTGAAGGCTTATTAATTTTTTTTTACTTATAATTATTGTAATATGGAGCAGGATTTTTTCTAGAGAATTTTTTAGATATTCTCCTTTTTTTCCCTAGAAGGGGTCATAGGAGGTAACCCAAACTGTTCACAAAAATTACCCATTTCATATTTAGCTTTTTTAGCATTTTTTATTTTTTGGCGAATCATTTTTTGATCAATACACATTTTAATACCGAGTTTCTTGACTGTGGAAAACAAATCCCTGTAAGTGAGGTTTTCATAGTCAATCATCCCAGTAGTATTATTGATCAATTCATCTTTAACTTTATTAGCAAATAATGAAGGTAATCCGTCAATAAATTTTTCTTTTCAGTAAGGCTTTTGACTATTAAGTCTAAGCATAACACGAGAATGAAAAACATCTTGGTACCATCTATAATCAGACATAGTAGGACATCTAAGATTATTCAAGTAATCAAAAATCCTAGCAGTGATATTAGAAGGAGTACCAATAAAATGTTTAATAATAGTGTAAATCAAAGTATTAGCACAATCAGATTCACCCATACCAACTTTTTCATTAAAAACGGGGAATCCATCTTCACCTTTCTTGACAGCTTTTCTAATGCCTTCTCTCATCTCTTCAGTGAGATGTTTGTCCCACCAACCAAGAAGAGTACCAGAAAAACCAGTAGCAAGCAAGTCAACAATTTCAAATTGACTCAGATTTTGATTAGTATCATAAGCATTAGCAACCATGGACATATGATTCATCTTATTTAACAATTCTTGTTCAGACAAACCATCAATATTCCATTCATAAATTTTATCAGAAGAAATGGAAAACTGAGATTGGAGGAATCTTTCCTCAAATTGCAGATCATGAGGAGTAGGTTTGGAATACCAATTTTTTGAAAAATTAACAGTTTTGGATTTATCATAAATCCTTTGAAGTTTAGGTTCCAGATCAACTTTTCCAAGATTTTTTCAAGAATTTTGATTTCATCATCAGTAGAATCATGAGAAGTAGAGGAATCAGAATCAGAGAATTGTTGAGATAATGGGGCAATCATCTTGGGAGGAGTTGAAGAACTAGCTTGAGTGATTTTTAAATCAGAAAGCATTTTTTCTATTTTTTCAATGGTTTTTTGAGACTTGGGTTTTAAACCAAGGGATTTCCTTTTTTCAGGAAGAGAAATCAAAAGTTCTTCATTAGAAACAAAGGTTGAAACCTTTTCTTCAATACGATCAAGTTGTTGCCCAATAATATGAAGAGATTGATTGACAAAATTGTTTTGTTCAATAATCTTTCGAGTTTCTTCTTGGGAATCATCTGGACTTTTGAAAGGAGAGCCTTTAACAGAAAATCCATTACAATCAATTAGAATATTTTCAAGAAGGGGATGAGAAGACTTGACAACAGTCTTATCTTCTTTGACAAATTTCTTTTTGACAACATTCAGAGTGTTGTCTGAATCAGAAAGGAAGTATTTTTGCAAATAATCAAAAAATAAAATATGTTTTTGAGATTCGATCATCTTTTAAGTCCATTGGATTTTGACTAAATCTCTTTCTTTTTCAAAAAATCCGGCACGGTAAGCATGACGCAAAAGTTGATTCTTTTTAGAAGAAAAATCTACATGCAAAGCCGACCAGTCAATTGAGAAAAGAAATTTTTAGGCTATGGAGTAAGGACTCTCAACTGATGAGGAATCTGTTGAGGAGGAGGGGGAGGAGGAAGAGGACCATTCATGTCCGAAGCAGAAGGAGAAACAGAATCATTGTCATCATCATCCTTGACAGTAGGAGGATGAGTTTTAGTTGAATAAAAAGCAGAAGAAATTTGAGAATTTGCAAAATCATTAGTAACCCCTTTTAACTTCAAGTTAGAAGCAGATGCAAGCAAATCATCAATTTGTTTATCTCTTTTTTGAAATCCTTCAGTGGTTGGCAGAACCAGCAAAAGATTCCTTCTTTGTTCAATAACAAGAGGTCTTTGAACACGACCTGAAACATTTAAATTAGCAAATTTGATTTTCACAGTTCCATCCAAGTACTGCTGGATGAGGTCCACATCCGTAGATCTAAAGACCACATTAGTAGGTTTTGAAACATTTTCCAAAAGCCATTCGTTAGGTAGAGACAAGTCATCCCAACAAATCATCTTTGGAGTGCTTATTGAAGCATTTTGGGTAGAACTTTGGATTAACAAAGTAGATCCATGAGGATCTTTGAAAATAGCTTGCGGATTTAAATTAGTTTTCATCAATCGGTAATAGATACGATAGATGATAGTAAGAGGTCTGCTACCTTCTTCCATATCATAACCTTAGGTCAAAATATTCAAAGTTAAGGATTTAAGAAAATTAACATCATCCAAAGAAACAGTCATATTAGGAAATACATCAAAATGAATAGGACCAGCATATATAGAAGATTGAATCATTCCAAGAATACCAATCTTAAATTTAAGAAATCTAGCATCACGCAAACAAAGTAAAACAGAAGCATCAATACCAAGCCTTGTCAAAGGCTTAACAGCAACTTGCACAAATCCAATATGCAAAAACTTATATTTTTTAGCCTTATAGGCTTCAATAAATATTTTATTAAACAATTGAAAAGTAGAATTATTTCCTGAAATAGCAAAAGTCTGTTCAATAGTCTTAACAGCATATTCAGATCTAAAAGTAGAAGAAATCCAAGAAGAATCAGAATAAATATCCTTAGGCGACAGCTTAGGGATATTTCATTTATTAAAATTAAAAACATTATCATTTTCAAATGAAACATGTTCACTATTAGCAATATCAGGGGGAAGGCTAGATCTAGAACTAACATAAGAGTTTGATCTCCACATTTTGGCAACCAAACGACTCACAAATTAATCTTTCTAAACATATTCAGGCTAACAGACTTCTAACTACACATACCCTTGGACGCGAACATACCCTGTTACCAAACGCTCACAACGTAGCCAACTCCAGGCCTTTAAAAGAACGGATTATAGGTCTCCCTCGGGTAAGACTGACGAGGTGGTAGGTTTAAATCGGACGGACAAAATATGAGAAAATAGATTAAAGAGAGAGTAGAGCAAGTACACAAGCAGTAAAGAACAAATTCAAGAGGCAGTGATAGATCATCAACACTTACAGCTCTAATACCAAGTGTCGTTTTTATTCTTTCTTAATGCTTGGGTTTTAAATTTTATATATATATATATATGTGTGTATATATTAGGAATTGGAATACCAGAGAACATAATTACATGCCAACTTGATTAATCTACATCCTTTTAGAACAAATTATTTTCTGATTAGAAATTGCTGATGGTTGTTAATTCATATTAAAGAAGTTTGGATGCTTTGGTAAGAAAAATAAATTTTCCCTCGATTAAAAATGTGCTGAGTAATCAATGTTACTTTTGTCTTCTGCTACTCAGGTGAAAGAAATAACCCGGGATTTTCAGTTAATTGGTGGAGATCTATCTTATGTGGTTCAAACTTCAGATGGTCACAAATTCTTCTAGTCTTCAACCACACTTGAGAGCCTCACTCAAGAAACAATGACTCTAAAAAAGGCAGAGTGTATATATATGACAACCTTTGCTGTTCTTTGATGCAATTACACCTTTCTTAAACTTCCAATGATGGATTAAAAATGTTTTCCCTGATCAAAGCTTGTGTTATATTATTTCCTTGAGTAGATTTTCTTCTATACTTTCACTGTAGAATCTTGATCAACAGGCGTTGCTCCCACATTATTTGTGTCTTTTTTTCTCATTTTTATTTTTTTCACATTTGTTAAGGATGTAGGCAAATGTTGTCCTACATCAGTTAATTAATGACCGGTTTACAATGGGCTTTGTTTCGAATTATTGCAGATTACAGGCTGCAGCGGCTTATCTCATACTCTCAAGCTCAGCAATTCAGGGTTATGGCATTTTGTTAAGAGAAACAATTCACCCTCAAAGGTACCATTTTTATTGAACCATATAGATTGTGCTTGGTTTATATTGCTAAAAATTGATGTTATTGTATGTTTGTAATGCCATAAGATTAAGATTTTGAATAAATATTTATAGATTTACTGTATTTTGATGTAAAAAAATTATACAAGTTTTGTTTTTAGCTTTCATTGTTGGTTACTTTGATGGGTTTTAAACTCTTAATTAATTAATTTATTTGGCATTCTTTCACTTGTTAGTGCCGTGGTAATAAGAATTATAATAAAATTGTAACAAAAATCTTATACTCCCTGAAAATTTTAGGGTTAGTTCTTGATCGATAAATATTGAAAAATGGGCAAGCCAAAAACACGTGATTCATTCTTTAAGAGAAAAGAGGTGAGTCAGTCAGAGGTCAACACACTTTTAGATAGACCTTTAGCAACAAATATTGATGCTCCAGTGATTGATGAACGTCCTTCCAAATGTCCAAGAATCCAACTTGAAGAAATTGATACTACCTCTTTAGAACCTGATCCTGGATTGCGTCCACAAATATGGGAATTTCCTATTAACTTACAAGATGAAATCTGGAGTGCTTATATTAAAGCTGGTCCATGTCAACCCAAGCTTTCAGAATTTTCATTTTCAGGTAAGGGTAAGAATCGTCGCCAATTTCAATGTTCTTAGTATAACAAATACTCAACTTGGTTGAAGTACTCAGAATCAAAGGATGCCATATTTTGTCTTCAATGCTATGTTTTTGCTAAGAAACTGACAGGTCATCTAGGATCAGATGCATTTACAGCGAAAGGTTTTGACAATTGGAAAAAGGCAAGCGACGGAATGAATAGTACTTTATTGGGACATGTGGGAAAAGATTCAAATTTACCACATAAAATTGCTGTGAAATGTTGTGAGGATCTAATGAATCATTCACGGCATATTGATAAGTTAGTTGAAAAGCAATCATCACAAGAAATGGAGAAGAATCGGCTGCGGCTCAAAACCTCAATAGATAGTGTTCAATGGCTAGCATTCCAAGCTTGTGTCTTTAGAGGTCATAATGAAAGCTCAAACTCAAATAATCAAGGTAATTTCATTGAATTGGTGAAGCTCCTAGCAACTTACAATGATGACGTTGCTGAAATTGTCTTAGAAAATGCTCCAAAAAATGCAAAAATATACATCACCCAAAATTCAAAAGGAAATTCTGCATATCATTGCAAAGAAAGTACGGGATACAATTCGCAAAGAAATTGGGGATGCCAAATTTTGCATTCTCGTTGATGAAGCTCGGGATGAGTCAAAAATGGAGCAAATGGCTATTATTTTAAGGTTTGTGGACAAAGATAGCTTCATTAGGGATAGATTCTTTGATATTGTACATGTCAAAGATACTATTGCATCAACTTTGAAAAAGGAGATATGTGGTGTTCTTTCTCGTAACAATCTCCTAATTGAGAATATTCGAGGTCAGAGATATGATGGAGGAAGTAATATGCATGGTGAATGGAATGGTTTACATGCTTTATTTCTTAGAGATTGTCCATATGCATATTATGTGCATTGCTTGGCTCATAAACTACAATTAGCTTTAGTTGCAACATCTAAAGAAGCAAAACATATTCATCAATTCTTTATCCATTTGGCTTCTATTGTTAATATTGTTGGTGGTTCTTCTAAACGTCAGGATCTATTGCAATCTACTCATGCTGATGACATTGAAAGTTTAATTGCTTCTAATGAAATTGAGACTGGAAGGGGGGCAAATCAAATTGGTACTTTGCAACGGGCGGGAGATACTCGATGGTCATCTCATGTTCACTCTATTTGTAGCTTGATAACAATGTTTAATGCAAGTTGTTCAGTTCTCAACACTG
Organism: Carpinus fangiana; assembly: GCA_006937295.1. NCBI lineage: Eukaryota > Viridiplantae > Streptophyta > Magnoliopsida > Fagales > Betulaceae > Carpinus > Carpinus fangiana. The sequence continues at coordinate 3,725,127 of CM017322.1, forward strand.
TCTCAAATGATGGAGCTAATTACTCTCAACGTGGTGATGCTGATGCAGCTTACATGGTATTAACATCATTTAAGTTTATTTTGATATTGCATTTGATGAAAGACACCATGGGAATCACTAATATGCTTTGTCAAATTTTGCAACAAAAATCTATGGACATTTTAAATGCCATGAGTCAAGTTTCAACTATACAATCACTCCTTCAAAAGAGGAGAGAAGATGGGTTGGAGTCTCTACTTGCTACTGTGAAATCATTTTGTGAAAATATGACATTGATATCCTGATATGAATGCTCCTTACACTAGAGCTCGAGGTAGATCTCGTCATCAAGATGAAGAGTCTTGAACAACAGTTGAGCATCATTTTAGAGTTGATATATTTACTACTGCAATAGACTTCCAATTGCAAGAACTAAAAAATAGATTTAATGAGCAAGTTGTGGAACTCCTCATTCTTAGTGCTGCTTTAAGCCCAAAAGATGCATACAAATCATTTAAAATTGGTGACATATGCAAGTTAGCTGAGAAGTTTTATCCATGAGATTTCATCGAGCAAGAAAAACTTTGTTTGAGATTCCAATTGGAGCATTTTTAGCTTGATGTGCCAAAACATGCAAATTTTCAAAATATGTCTACATTATCTGAGTTATGCAGAGGATTAACAGTTTCGGGAAAGTCAAAGATTTATCCTTTGATTGACAGGTTGATTCGTCTAGTGTTGACTCTCCCTGTTTCTACTACGACTACAGAGTGAGCTTTTTCTGCCATGAAGCTTGTAAAAACTAGATTACGTACTAGAATGGAAGATGAGTTTCTTGCAGACAATTTAATAGTTTATATTGAGAAAAAAAAATTGCTAAGACTTTCACTTCAGAGATGATAATGGATGAATTTTATTCCATTAAAAGGAGATGCTAAGTTCTTTTTGTGTGTCTTTTTTTGTAGGAGATGCTAAGTTCTTTTTGTGTCTCTTTTTTGTACATGTCTAGTTGTTTATTGTCTAGCAAGGTAGAAAAACTAGCTTATGTATTCCGAAAGGAAGGTTCTTTTGATTTCCTTCAAGACGATTTTATAGGCGTGTAACTTTTGTATACATTAATGACTTATGAAATTATATATCATCATATGTATCTATGTATTTATATAAATTTGTCCCCCCACACCCAAAATCCTGGTTCCGCCCCTCCCTGGTGGGGTTGGGTCGGAATAGGGGTGTCAATGCAGGCAGTTATCCAACCGCTAACCGTTATAACCGCCAACCGCCTAACCGTCTAACCGCTATAACCGTCTAACCGCCTAACCGCTAACCGCTATAACCGCCTAGCGGTTAGCAGTTATAGGGTTTACTAACCGTAACCGCTATCCGCTTTTTATAAACTATATTTTTATAATTATAATTATAATAATATTTATACATATAACATAATCAATTGATCATTAATGATTAAATCACATTTTTGTTTTAGATAATTAAATCATAATTTTAGTATTAATATATTATCACTATAATTTATATTATTATACTACATAATCAATTAATCATAAAATCATTTGATTATATAATAACAAATTATACATACATATTCATAAGTTATAAGTATGCAAGTTCATATTAATACAATAATGAACAATTAAGTATCTATATACTTAGTTCCAATGTATGTTATCAACTCATAAGTCTATATATGTTATAAATTATAATTATACATTATACATATATGCAATTATGCATATTGAATAATATAAATGTAAAATATCAATACTTAATCCTATGATTCAATAACAATTCAAATACTTATTAAAGTTAATAATATTATTAATGTACAATGATAATGTGATTCGTATAATATCAAATTAATTAATTGACATTGGATTAAATAATGTATTACTTATAACCATAATTGAAGTATTAATGTATTATCATTATAATTTATATGATTATATAATAACAAATTATTCATATATAATATTTATATATATGATATGTTTGTAACTTTGTAATAATATATGATATGTTATGTAATAATATATATATGTTAGCAATAAGTAACATAAACTACATAAGTAACATAATTATTAATTAGTTTGTAGTTACATATTAACTAGCTTTGTAAGTACTTATATCATACATTCTTATTCTAATATTTTGTAATTTAATATATATTAAGTAATTATACATATATGCAATTATGCATATTGAATAATATAAATGTATAAGATTAATACTTAATCATATGATTCAATGACAATTCAAATATTTTATTTAAGTTAATCATATTATTAATGTACAATGATAATGTGATTCGTATAATATTAAATTAAGTAATTAATATTGGATTCATTAAACAATGTGTTACTTATAACCACAATTGAATCAAAGTATTATTAGATACTTTATACTTATAAAACATATATCACATTATCTTATATTCTTAGATCTAAAATAATTTTATTATATTAATATGAATTGTGATTTGTGAGATAATATGATCATATAAATATATAATTTAAGTATGAGTGTATGACCATTAGATCATTAAGAATTTAGGACTTAGGAGTTTGAGCATTACCATTAGATAATAAATTCAATTAAAAAAAGTTTACAAGTAAATATGATAATAATTTCATAAGGAGTAAGATCATTTATAAACTTACTCATCTTAGTATCATAGTATGAGTGTATGATATTGTAGTAATAAAAGCAAAAAAAAAAAGCTCAATTTTGAAAAAGCGGTTAGCGGGCAATTACCTATTTCACTAACCGCTAACCACTAACCGTTAGGCGGTTATCGGTTGCGGTTAGTGATATCTACTAACCGCTAGGGCGATTATGTTTAGCGGTTATTGCCATTAACCGCTAACCGTAACCGCATTGACACCCTTAGGTCGGAACAAGATCCTCTTCAATTCAAACGAACTAAATACCCCACCAATATAACTAGATATTATCCAATTTAAATGAACTACAAAAGATCATAATCTATTTGGCTAGATTAGGCTATGGCTCAATCGGACTTGAGAGAGGGCCTGCGGTTCTCACTGTTTAAACCCCTCTTGTGCAACTTCCAGAGGGTAAAATTGTCATAATTAGTCTCCCCAGCCTACTCTTTTTTGTTAGAAAAAAAAAGGGGGGCAATTGTCAAGTATGATAATTCATCTTAATTAGGAACTGTAACATAAAGAAAATAAACTTAACTCAACCGTTTTCATGATTGAGAATTTTTCTTATTAAGCTTTCTTTGCTCATGACCCCTTTTTGTTTTGTTTTGTTTTCAGGTTTTGAGCATGAGCAGCTAGTTTACCGTTCTGGTAGACCTTGTGAGTCTTCACGCCTCTGAAAGACTAAGTCAACGTACAAACCTAGCTCTAACGGGTCAGGGCGTTATAGTTGGTTACATTAATTATAATTTTAGTAAAAGATTTGCTAGTGACGATGAAATAAATGATCACACCTAATTTTCTATGCGGATGGTGATAACTTCTGTGGAGGTTGTAAAAGATAAACAATGCAAGTCTTGGTGAAATATAGTTGCGTTGCATTGCAATCTATAAAAACAGGTGTGTCAAACCGAAGAAACATACAAATTCATCCAACTTATCCGGGACTCCAAATGATCGTACAAGGCCTATCAAACAATATTAATAAAGTATTATTATAGTGTGAAGAGTACGAGCAAATTCAATCATTTTTTAAAATATGTCTAACCCATTTTCATTTAAACAATTTGATTGTAATAAACCATAAACATTCTATCCTAGTTTATATAATAGGTTAAATATGCAATAAAAATCAGGTTAAACATTCAGCAAACCATACTTAATTATGTATTACCCAAGCATGATTTATTATGAAATCTTAAGGTATACCTAGATGTTTTAAGACCCATATATATGATGTGTTTTACAACATTACCCAAATTAAAACGAGATTGGGATTTGGATTAATGGTCTTTGTTCATAATAAATAAATTTTTATTTTCGGGGTATTAACACCTCCATGGCATGGAAGACGTACAATATAATTCCTCTCTTTGAAGGACATGAGACAACAAAAGGTATGATGAATGCTTTAGAAACAAAAAAGTATATCCCAAGATTTGGCATGAGTGTACATGAGGGTGGATATTAACCATCTACATCACTATTGGTAAATATCTATTATCCGCTATTCGCAGATGCGGATGCAAATAAGGTCAACAAAAGCCACTATCCGCATATATGTGGATAACGTTTTTAAGGTATGTGGATACGATTAATAACCGCATCTGCATATCCTTTTTATATAATATATTTTAATTTTTTATATATTATGTTTAATAAATTCACCAAATTGACTTCATTTTGGATTAGATATATGTTATGTTCTTTTCTTAATAGTCCACTCATTCACTTGGGAACAAAGGTAAAAACAATGTGAAATTAATATATTTAAAAACGGACAGAGTTTTCCTCTAAATTGGGTTTGAGAAACTTTTAATAACTTAGTCTATAAAATTGACATGTGTCATTTAAAGATGTGAGATGATGCACATGTTTTTTTAATAGTAAGAATAAAGTTGAAATAAATAATATTAAAAAAAAACATGTGTATCTCACATTTTATTAAAAAAAAAGGACACATGTTAGTTTTATAGACTGAGTTGGATGAAGTTCCTCCAAGCCAATTTGGAGGAAAACTCTGTCATTTCAAAACATTAGATGGGGCTACCTCCACTTTTCCATAAATTTGCTATAAATACAAATTTTCTATAAATAATGGGAAGGAAAGAAATATGCTATAAATAAAAACCCATATAATAAAATGAAATGTCTAAAATTGGTGTTTCTTACATATTTTTTTTAATTAGAAATGATTCACGTCAATTTTTTTCTCACCTCATCTCACAATTCAATATATCAATATATCTTCTTTAGAATTAAGGTGCATCTAGAAACCATATCAATATATATATCAATATATCAAAATTGTTAATTAAGTATTTTGTCTTTTTTTTTAATATATATATATATATATAAATTAGGGACTTTCCATATTCTTCTCACCCCAAAGGCAATCTTTACCTATAATTTGTGGGTGGCTCCCAGTTAAGCCACGTCCTTCCTCCTTTTTTTTCTTTTCTTTTCTTTTTTTTTTTACATAAACTTTATTTATTATTTATTATGGGTAATTACCTTTTGCTTCCATGAACTACAGCGCTTTGACAATTTTCCTCTATGAACTACCAACTATGACACCTAACCCCATCAAACTACCATAACAAAAAGTCTCATTTCATCAGTCAAAATTGTTAAAATTGATGGTCAGCGGTCATGTGTAAGTCATATGCCATTTTAAATTTTTTGCTTCCACTTTTGTCCTCACTTCGGACCGAGAAAATGACGCTTATACCCTCCTAAATCCTAATTCCAATTGCTTTATAAATGCTAAGTAACCTTCAAATGTAGAATACATCCTACGTAACTTCCACAATATATTCTAACACATCCTATTAATGAAATAGAATTAAAATATGCTGATACAACTTATTACCAAAATAAAAATCTAAGAGTTTCCTAATACTACAAATCGAAACTATGGCTGTTGAAATGGAAGATTGGATGATGGCGTTGTCTCCTAACATTCAATGACCTGATTTCTGAAGCAACACTTGACTGGAGAGGTGGAGGACCGCACACAATGACACCAACATCAACACGACCCCAATTGTCGGATACACACCCAAAAATTTCTGCAGTAAGACAAAAGAAAGGGGATTGAGAAATTAAGCTTCTATTGTAGTACAACAAAAATGCCACTTCTGCGTTTCTTTTAGTTTATATTTTGAATAGAAATTGAATGCCATGCCTTTGAAGTCTGGCCTTGAACCATAATAAGTATTGGTTGAACTAGCAAGATTTTGCTGAGCTGCATTTTCATTATGCTGCATCCTCGTCCTGTCAACCTCATCATCCTCGCATTCCTCCCTGGTTGCATTTTGTCCCCAAAGATGCCATATACCAACCACAAGACCCCCAAAGATAAAGACACTTGCAAGCATGCAGATTACAAAAAGAAGACCCTTGTACCACCATGTATTTATACCAAAAGGGGTTATGTAGAAAATATACAGTAAACTAATTAAGATAACAAACCACAGTGTGGATGAGATGACATATAGTCCAGAAAATATATTGTTTCCTGTACCAACCAAGACAGACATACAGTTACTGCATCCATCCAACATAGGGGAGGCAGAAGAGTTCCTAGTCTTTTGAATTTTACCCTCTTCCTGCACATTAAATGGCATAAAGTTAATGAGATAATGTTAAAAAAATAATAATAATAATTTAGAAAAGGAAAGTACAACTGTACAAGGTTTGAGAGTATAACTAAACTAACCAGTGGAGATTCTGATTCCTGAGTGACATAAATCTTAATCTTAAGATTTAGTTTATCAGAGAAAAATGGACAGATCGACTCCATGTCAACAATAGAAAGAAGATGAAGCTCGTCTGATGTTTTCACAGCCCAAACAAGCAAGATGTTTTGAGGTAGACAAGGTTTTCCTTCTCTTACACGATGGAAAATGTCACTCAAGATAGCTAGGAATGGTGAAATCCCAATGCCACCTGCTACTAAAATAAGGTTCTCATATCTGCAGAATAAGATGGTACATGAAGTCAGTTCACTAAGAAAAGATAATAAACCATAAAAAATTAAACTGTGTTGGGAGAGAAACACTAAGAGAGTCAAACAAGAGTAAAAATTAATACGCATAAAAAGACCCTACTTCTAGCCTAAAAGCTTAAGTTAATGAGCTTAAATCCACTTAGGTATATTAATCACTCTTATTCTTTATACTTTCTCGGTGTGTGATCCAAACCTCACGAGTACATATATAACAAATTGGATATCTAGTAAAGTAGTGAGTGCATACATCAAGTGATAGGGTAAATCATGCCCGTAAGGCCCCTCAACTGAAGCTGTAATCTTTGTTCCAGAAGAAGTATTCAAGAGATTTTCTTGAAGCTTTGTTGTCCATTCCCCGATACCCTTTATGAGAATGGAGAGATGATATTTACCATCTAGAGGACTAGATGAAACGCTGAAAGGATGCCACTGTAGCCAAGATAATTCCCCAACTCGAAGGAAAATAAAACTGAGGGCATTATATCGCAGATCTACATTATCAAGATCAGGAAAAGTGTCATAGACAAGGAGATAGCAGATAAACAAGGAAATTATAAATTTGTGGAGGAATCACTATTACTTGCAGGTTTTGAAAGGATCAATTCAACGGTTCCACAAGGATGACACTGGGCTGAAATTATACCAACAGTCCTTCTTGATTGGCAGATTCTCAGAAAGCGATCAAGCATAAAAAGAAATATTCCTCCGGCAGCTATACTGAAAGTAAAATCACCAACGTGCAAAGCAAAAAAGATAACAAAGACTACATATAGTTGGTGGGTGAAGAAGAACAACTCAAACTTTTGCTTTCTCACTGGATAAAGTGACGTCAGCCACATCAATAGACCTGCTGAAAGACTAATAACTCCTGGAAGATTAGCAACAGTACTATCTTGCCACAAAGATAACTGCATGAAAAAAAAAAAAAAAAAATCGAAGACATTAAGTAGCTTCATCGTCATCATCATCATATGACCCTAGCTAGCTATGTCTCTTTTCATTGAGGTCTTTTTAAATAAATTCTATAGAGGAAGAATAATTATAAGCAGAGGTTTAATTAATTAGGACATTTAGAAGGTTTCAAAAGGAGATGGTTTTCTCTTTTAATTTGTTTCTTCTGTAATGCGATTCATTTAATTAATGACTTAAATAGCCTCTCTATTCGTTTTTGAGAAAGATGCTGAAATTATTAAGCCTATTAATTTCAAACACACCTGCAGTAATATGATCATTAAAATATGTATGATCATTAAAATATGAAGAATAACTTCCATCTATTGTACTGGAACAGAGGAATTTTATATATATATATATAGGAAAATACTAGAGGTTTTCCTCCTAGTGTTCTCCTAGCGTTATTCCAGTCTTACCTAAAATATGATTTAAGAAAAAATAAAATTGTAGTGGCCCCCACCACCAGTTTTTTTAGGCATTAGTACTAAATTTGAGGCATTAACACTAAATTTAGGATGATCAAATCCATTTTGGGTGATATCATCCCATAAGGGTTAACCTTCCACCCTTAGATTTTAGTTTTGAATCCAAAAACAAGTTTTAAAGCATTAGAGCCTAAATATTAATTTATAAAAATTAATCTGTTGGCAAAAAAAGGGTACTACAATTTTATTTTTTCTTAAATCATGTTCAACCTAAAACTGGGAGAATGCTAGGAAAACACTAGGAGGAGAACACTTAGCAAACCCCATATATATATATATATATATATATAAGTAAAAAGAAAAAGAATTACGGCAAGCATTAGCACTCACTGCTTTTAGGACGTCACCCTCGATTGCGAATGCAATTACATAGAGGAGTCCATGGAGAGTAAACAGCAGAATTGTGAGATGTCCAAGCCATACATGATATCTTATCGCGTGCTCAAAAGGGATATCTATCATGCGGAGAAGAACTGATCCCCTTGCAATCGGAAGAAACAAAAATGCCAAACAATATAATCCAACGTAACCGAAGCGACGTGCCAGAGCTTCCAAAATATAATGACTGAAAATTCAAATAAACAAGGATTCTCAGCAAATTAAATGAAACTAAACCAATCTTTAAAGGCAAAAGTTGATTAATTATATATGAAAAAAACATTAATGTACCTCTTCTGTATCAAAGTATAGTCGTATTGAGGGATTTCGCTGAGTACCTGCATGGTATACGAATACAAAGCCCAGATAACAAAGAGAAGAAAGAGGAGAATCCCAATAAATTCCGTGGCAGAAACAACCCCAAATGGCCCATCTACAAGAACGGGGAAGGTCCACAGGCGGAAACTTGGATGTTTTGAAGCCTTCTTCTTCCTACAAGGGAAATTTAAAAGATCGTCAGCACAGAAAATGACTACACCCAGAAGCAGAAGGTCTCTAGACTTCTTCACAGTGATATATACGTACTCATGGAGCTCCTGATCATCATCTTCCCCAGAGATGATAAGATAAGCTACCGAAAGGAACGCAATAACAAGAACTGGGCCGCTGAACACCAGGAATAATTTTGCTGCAGTTGGGGGACATGGGAATTATAACATTAATTAATTGAAAACAAATAAATTTAGACAACGTACGTGTTACAGATTGACCAACCTGTTTTCCCAAAAGTAGCATCACGATTGGTCTCAATCCAGTTATCGAACACTGGGTTAAAAAATTGCGATGGGTTCAGGAAAATAAGGGCAACCCATGCAACGAAAACTAACCATATTGCAAACTTGAGACTCCACTTGGCGCATGACACAAACAGACCAGGTGTCTTCTTGACATAATTACCCCTCAAAAGAAGAGGTTGTCCATCCATTGCCAGCAGATTTTCGTTTTCCTGACAACTTGAAATTGAGAATAGATGCAAGCAGTGCTTGGTTCTGATTGGATTTTAGTTTCCCTTTATTGGATTTGCTCTTGCCCAATTTATTGCCACTCCACAATCAGTACTTAGTTCTTTTAGAGGAATTCCTTTTTTTCATAGGGTTTAGGATTGGGGTGAATTTATATCCCGGTGATGTTGATGGAGATTTAGATGAAGCTTTTGTGGTGAATGGTAATTCTTCGGTCAGCAGCAAGGGAAGCGGGTTGATTGCTGTTTGTTTTATAGAGAGAGGGGAGGCAATCTCCCATATCTATTTCCCTTTGGACTTTGAAAAAGTAATCTGTAAAATACTCAGAGTAAATGTGTGCAAACTTAACGCAGAGCAAGCATTTTTCTTTTTTCGAGCTTAACGTGCACAGTAGAAGAGTAAACTTCTTTTCTTTTCTTTTTTCAAGATGAATGACATGTGTCTTTTGTGGCATTGAATTTCTACGAAGGGATCCCGTAAACCGGATATTTTCCGGTCCAAAGGGACTGGACAGATCCCTTTCCATATTAATTGATGGGACGTTACATACGTACGTTACAATTTAATAACCGATGGGAAATGAAAGGGGGACAACAAAAAATAGTAGGTAAGTCCCTTCATCTGATTTTCTTTGTGACTTTTTTCATTTCAACGTACGAAATGACTTGTTTCATCCAAGAAAATTCGTTGGACTTGGGACCAGGGAGGGATCGACCCAGGTAGAAGAATGGGGTACCAAAGCAAAGAAAAAAAAAGTGGGGGGAAGGGTGGGGGACCGGAATTAAAAAAAAAAAAATATTACAGCCTAATTTTTTTTTTTTTTTCTTGGAATTGTGGGGGACCATGGCCCCAGCCAATCCCCCTCCCAAATCCGTCTCTGCCTAGGACTTGGGAGGGCTCTTATTCATCAATTCGTACAATCCACACCTGATTATATATATATAGCATATGAGGAATGTTAGGTACTCTTTTAATAATTTTCTTCGTATATAAATTTTTCTCAAATCAGTCTAAAAGAAATATCCTTAAACCTATTTAAAATATTGTTAAGTGTTTATAAACATTTAAAACGCACATTAAATTCTTAAGGTCGTTAGTAGTAGTTTACTAACTTAAACTTCTTTTTCTAGTGTTCTCCTAATTCTATGTGGATGTTATTTTTTAAACAAGCAAAACATAAATTAACTCTTATTTTTCTCATCTGATTTTTAGAAAATAATATCTACCTAGAACCGGAAGAACATAAGAAAAACACTAAGAGAATACCTAGCATTTCTTACAGCATATATAGGAAGAGGTAAATTTAATAACTTAATCAATACTTTAATATTTCTCCTCACATGTGAACTCAAACTCCTTTTTAATAGGTGAGACCCACCTAGCATTTCTTACAGCATATATAGGAAGAGGTAAATTTAATAACTTAATCAATACTTTAATATTTCTCCTCACATGTGAACTCAAACTCCTTTTTAATAGGTGAGACCCAACACATGAAATATTTAATTTAAATGAATTCAGTGAATTGATAGAGTCAAGATTCTATCTCATAACCTTTTGTCTTTGATATCATGTTAAGTTATTACTTATCTCAAAAGCTGAAACTGATAAAAAAATAATAATAAATTTAATCACTTAATCAATATTTTAACGTGAAGGTTTTAAACTAAATGAGGAAGGCAATGTTTGACTATAGTACAACACGAAGTCACAATAAAAGGGCAAAACAGTGAGGAATTTTATTCTTCCCATGGAATCTCTACCATCACCTTGATAGGGAATGTCTATTAAATGGAAGTTCAATTATTTATGCATTGTAATTACCATACTATTCCCTTTTCTTGTTCATACAAACCTGCATATAATGTCTTAGCCATCTCTTTGTAAAGCATGAGAGAAATATATAATTTTTGCTACTACAATAATTCAAACTTGGTATTAGAGTTATGGTCTTGAGTTCAAACCATTATTCCGTCAATTCACCCTCTATTTAAAATAAATATTTTATGTGTTGTGACTCACCTATTAAAAAGGAAGTTTGAGCCCACACGTGAAGGGGGGTGTTAAAATATTGATTAAATAATTAAAGGGTTAAATACTTAATTAGTCCTTAGGCTTTGAAAACTTTATTTTTTTCTCCCTATGGTTTGGAAAATGACTAAATTGGTCCTTGTGGTTTTGAAAAGTGACCAAATTACTCCATCCGTCAGTTGACCGTTAGTTGACTTAACGGACTAACGTGTTGACCAATTAGAAGTTAACATGTGGCTACTTAATTAAATTTTTTATTTTAAAAAAAAAATTGAAAAAATATATTTTTTCAAAAAAAAAAAAACCTGGGGTGGTCGTAGCCACCCCAGGTTTTTCTCTCTCTATTTTTTTTTTTCCTTTTTTGAAAAAAATATTTTTTTAAAAAATAAAACATTTAATTAAGTAGCTACATGTCAACTTCTAATTGGTCCATGTGTCAATCCGTTAAGTCAACTAACGGTCAACTGACGGATGGAGTAATTTGGTCACTTTTCAAAACCACAAGGACCAATTTAGTCATTTTCCAAACCCTAGGGAGAAAAAAATAAAGTTTTCAAAGCCTAAGGACTAATTAAGTATTTAACCCATAATTAAATTTACATATTCCTATAAGTTAAGCTTTTGCTTGCTCTTTCATATGCATTTCACACCCAATTATTATTGATTCTTTTTATACCATTTAAATTTTCTTTCTCTATTCTTTCTTTTTACAAAATCATATTTTTTAATGGTTGTATTGTCCTAATTAACGATAATATTCTACAAAACTAACTGTTTAGGGTTTATTTAGATATATCAAACTACAATTTTGTTGCAATTAACATAAAACACACTCGCTTAGAAAAAAAAAAAAAAAAGCCTTAGAAAAAAAACATAAAACACACTCGGTTCCTTTCTCTTTTGCGCATGGCAGCACCCATTTCTCCAACTCTCTCATTTTCTTCTATTCGTCACGTGAAGATGAAGAGAGCAAGAGAGTGATGAGCGAAAATGTGTGGTATTTTGCGTTTAGGTGAGAAGTGTTAAATAATAATAAAAAAAATATATGTTAAACTTACAAACAAATTTTACAAAAAAAAAAAAAAAAATTACAACATAAAGTGGCATAATATGATTTAGTTTTTCAAAATTAAATATCTAATTATTTCATTTTCAATCATGGTGGGTCACATCATTGTAAAAGTTTTTTTTTTTAGCCTAGCATCCCTAAAAGTATATATATATATATGTACACGTGCAAGTTGTGGGTGAAAATGTGTGGTGCTTGAGCCAAGAGAAGAGGACATGAGGAATGTGCAAAAATTCCGAAAATGCCCCTCTTGCTTTAGTAAAGATGAAAGAAAAATTAGCCTTAAATATGTAATCCAAACTTTGGGCCTTATTAAAATGATGAAACCACTTTGTTTAATCTTACCACACTAAATAGACTTAGTGTAACAAAATCAAGGCATCATATTTCCTTAAGTACCTTGGAGATCATTATTTGTCTATAAATATCATAATTTCACTTTGACCTTAACATCAAAATTTCCTTTAACACTAGTTTGGTCAACTAGTGGATGATGTGCTGGAAGCTCTGAATTATTTCCCTATTTGGCAAATTCGACATGCGAATAGCGATGCTAATATGGGAGTCCATATTGGGCTTGCCCAGTTGGCAATTAAGCAAATGGTAGATACAATTTGAATTCAGGCTTTGCCTAATTGTATTCGTAATATTGTTTGGGTTGAGCAATTGTTTTGTCAGTGATTTATCTATAAGATTATTATTGTTTCAAACAAAAAAAAAAATTATGGTTGCTAAAGTTTTCTAACGTACACTATAGATCAAAACTATGGCAGTTGAAATGGAAGATTGGATGATGGCATTATCTCCCAACGAACGAACATTTCACTGCAGAGGTGGAGGACCGCACACAACGACACCAACATCAACATGTACGGCTCCATTTCTAGAATACGTACCCAAAAATTTATTCAGTAAGACAAAGGAAAGGGTATTCAGTAAGCTAGGCAAAGGAAAGGGAATTCAGTAAAAAAAAAACAACTACCACTTCTATTGCACGTAGTACAACAAAAAAGGTTAAACATCATTAATATAAGGAGAAACTTCACTTTGACTCCTGAATTTTCACGCGATTTTATAAATTCTTCTCAAACTTTAAAATCTCCCACTTTGAACTCTTGAACTTTCAATTGCTCTCAATATAGACTCCTCTGTCAGATTTAAAACGTTACATGATGTTTATACCATTGACTTTTGTATAAAATTCTAACTTCCAAAATATTTTTTTATTTAAACTAAAAAAGCGAAAATCAGGGATATTTTTGTCTCTTTTTTTTTTTTGTATTTTTAAAGGCTAAAATTAACAGAAGGGTTTTAATTGAAAGTAATTCAAAGTTCAAGAGTCCAAAGTGAGAGATTTTAAAGTTTAAGTGGAGTTCGTAAAATCGCGTGAAAGTTCAGGGGACCAAAGTGAAGTTTTTCCTTATATAAAGACATGCCTTTGAAGTCTTGCCTTGAACCATAATAAGTATTGGTTGAACTCGCAATTATTTGTTGAGATGACTCCTTATCCCATCATCCTTGCATTCCTCTTTGGTCAACAAAGTATAATGTGTAAGGGTAAAAAATGATAGTCCCACATTGAAAAGATTTAAGAAATGTGAGTGGTTAATATAGCATTTGTGGGTCAAAACTTAGAACGGAATATTTCTTAATTGTAAGGAAAAACTTCACTGAAGACTCCCGAACTTTCACGCGTTTTGAAATACTCCCCTTAAACTTAAAAAACTCTCAATTTAGTCGCATGAAATTTTAATTGTTCTCAATTTAGACCATTCTGTAAGATTTTAAACATTACATGACGTTTATACCCCTAACTTTTGTATAAAATTATAACTTCCAATACGTTTTTTTTTTTTAAAAAAAAATTCAAGGATATTTTGGTCATTTTATTGTATTTTTAATGGCTAAAATTGACGAAGGGGTCCAAACTGAGAGCAATTGAAAGTTCAAAGAATTAAATTGAGAAATTTTTTAAGTTTAAAAGGTACATATTTCAAAACGGATGAAAGTTCGAGAGTTTTCAGTAAGTTCCTCCTAATTATAAAGAATGCATTTTCCTTGATGTTAGTACAACTGTGAGTGTTGAAAACGACCCATATTACAAACTTGAGACTCCACTTGGCCCATGAGTCACACAAAGAGAGGTGTCTTCTTGACATAATTAACCATGGTTGATCATCAACAGATTGTCCTTCCATGGCCAGGAGATTTTCTTTTTCGTCAAATATCTTTTATTGCAAATTCTGAACCACTGACGGGCATGACGGCGCTTTTGTAGTCTACTTTGAAACGTTAACATATTTATAGTGTTATTTTTTTTGTTAGCTAAATTCGGTTCTAAAATATAGAGGTTACTGTACATGGACTTAAACATTAATATAGAGTGATCCGAATCTGATCTCCACCGTTCATAATGAGGATTCAGGTGTCATGAACTTGCCTGCAAAGTTTCAGCTCAATCGGACCACAAACGCTTATCGATTGAAGCTATTGATCAAGACTATACAGCATTTCCAGAATGTGATTTTCTCCCTCTGCAGGACATGTCTGAACATGATGCTATGGTGTCTGGACACAAATTCCAGGAAGCATATTTTTGCTCCGCAAGGCAATGTCTGGACATCCCGTACTTGTAACAGTTTAAAATGATTTCAAACTATGTCTTAGGTCTAGGGATTGTAAGGCTATTATAAATACATCTCTATAGAATTAGAGACGTACGAATTTTCACCTCCAGAGAGTTCGTGAGAGGCTGTGCTTAGAGAGAATTATTGTGAGCCTTGTTGTTCCTCTCAGAGGATCTTTGTTAGTTTGATTGTGAACGTAATTGAGAAGTCTATCGGAATGGTCCGGTAAAGAAGAATCACGTTGAAGAAGATTGTGAGCAAGGAGACGAGTTGTAGGCTTGTCGATCTTACAGAGCTAAGGTCTTGCAAAGGATTGTAAGTGTTCCTAGTGTCTGTAATCTCTGGATAATATTTTGATAGTGATTTCCTGGGTTTGGCTGCCCCGGAGAGATTTTACTTTTAGATTTGTTTCTAAAAGGTTTCCTCTTCGTCACCAAAATCTTTGTGTTAGATTATTCATATTTTGGCAATTGCTTGCTTAGATTTAAATATCCGTTAATTCCGCATAAACTGTGATATTTATCTACATAGCATTTTTTCAATTGGTATCAGAGCGGGTTCACTCTGTTTGGATTAATTTCCTAAGTGTGATCCTTGTTTATTGTTTACAATGTCTCAAACACTTAACACTGTGCCTAACTTTGATGGATCAAATTATGGCTATTGGAAGTCCCGTATGAGATTTTACTTAAAATGAATAGATGTTTGGTCTGTTATTGAATTTGGATTTCAAGCTCCAAATAAGCCGACAGCTGAATGGTCTATTGCTGAAAACAAATCTCGTGTGGCGAATGACAAAGCTATAAATGCACTATACTTAGCAATTTCACAAACTGAGCACTCTAGAATTTCAAATTGTGATAGTGCCAAAGATGCATGGGAGATTTTAGAAACTACTTATGAAGGAACAAATCTTGTTAAAGCTACAAAACTTCAAATGTTAGTTTCTAAGTTTGAGAAAATTGAAATGTTAGAGGATGAGACATTTAATGACTTCTTTGGTAAACTTAGTGAAATTAGAAATTCCATGATAAATCTAGGAAAGAAATTTTCTGACACTAAGATGGTTAGAAAAGTCATGAGGTCACTCCCTGAAAGATTCAGAATGAAGACAACAGCCATTGAGTCATGCACTGATCTGGAAACCATAAGGATAGAAGAGTTAGTTGGTGCCTTGCAAACTTATGAGTTTTCTTTGCCTAAACCTAGGAATAATAAGGATCTTGCCCTTAGAACTCTTAGGAATAACTCTGATGAGTTATCTACCAGATGATGAGGAACTTGCCTTAGTAGCTAGAAAGTTCTATAAGTATAAACATAGAATTCCCAAGAGATTTGGAAAACCAGAAAAGAGAACTCAGGATAGAAATGAAAGAGACTCACGTGGTCCAAAATGTTATGAGTGCTCTGGCTATGGTCATTTGTGCAAGGATTGTGCTAACCTCATGAGTAATAAGCCAAATGATAAAAAAGCCTTCAATATTACCATGAGTGACACTGATGAGGAGGTTCTTGATGATTCTCCTAATTATATAGCATTTGTTGCTTCCTATGATTATGATGATTCTAATCAATCAGATGTTAAGTCTGCTTATGATAATGAATCAAATAGGGTTAGTGACCTTCAAAACTCCTTTGACAATTTGAGGAAAAATTTTTCTACACTTAGAAATACTAACCTAAAAATTCTTAAGGATGTCAAGAATCTTGAACTTGAAAGGGATAATTTGCTGAAAGAATTGAGTGATTCACATGCTGTTTGCAATTCTCTAAAATCTGAAAATCATGTGTTAATTACTAAGAATAAATCCCTCCAAAATGATCTGATTGAAACTAGAAATCACTTGAGTACTTTCTCTAGTGAAAAGCTTAATCAAATGTTGCATGCTCAAAAGCGTTCTAGTGATAGATCTGGATTAGGATTTGATAAAACTGCATCTTGTTCTTCTAACCGTGCTCCTACTTCAAAGATTGTGTTTGTTAAACCAGTTAAAGTATAAGAATCCTTAGGTGAAGGAAAGCCAGCAGTTTCTCAGACTCAGCAAGGTAAGAAAGGTAAGAAAAATTCTATTGTACCTCATGCATCTTTACCTACCCCTAGAGTCATGCATCCTCCTAGGAAATTACCTTCTCAAAGGTTTGTCCCTACATGCCATCATTGTGGAAAAGTGGGTCACATTCGACCTCATTGTTTTAATTTGAAACCTCATGTGCAGAAGAATAAAAATTCTGTATTTAGGAAAGATTGTGATGGTTTGGTCACGATGATGAAAGTAGTGCTATCTAGGTTAGACCAGTTTGAAAATGTCCATAAACCTAGACCTAAGATCACTCAAGTGTGGGTTAGGAATGATGAAACCATTCACCCCTTGAGGGGGAGTGGTAATGAACTCACCTTATGTTAGGTGAGTCAATAACATGCCTAGGATTGTTGTTCCTATTTATCCTTGCATTTCCTAGAGCATGTTGTCTTTGTTTTTGTTTTGTTTTGTTTAATTTCTTTTTGTGCATTTTTTTGTTGTTAAAAATTTTAAGAAGACAAAAATATTTTTAGTTGGTAGTTTTCTTTTCTTCTTTTGTCTTATGCACCTAGATAGTCCATTAAATTCTCATGTTGCCTTTATGGATTTAATCTCTTGCATCTTGGAATGTTCTTAATATACATGAGATGAACTTTTGTTCAATAGACTTGTTCTTGTGGTTAGCTAAAGCCTGAGTTTATGTGGTACGTTTTGCCTATGCTTAATCTCTTGTGCACATTTAAGCTTACATTTTTTTTTGGTAATCATATGAGGTTTTTTACTAGTATTTTTTTTTCAAATTGACCATATGCTAGATGAACCTAGGACTTAAAAATTTTTTGCTTTCTCATTTGTGATAAGCACCACATGTTTAAGGACACTTTCTCATAGAGAAAAATGAACAAAATAGTGAAACAAATAAAATCAAAAGATCATATTCCAAAAGGAATTTATTTCACTGTGTCAAACTTCTACAAAGTGTTTTACAAAGAGAAATGTATAGGATGAGAGTGGCTAGGCCCTAGTATGATAAGGTTTGACTTTTGATTTGAGATACTTGTCAAAACCTCACAATGGTGAAACTCCATTTTTTTTGGATGGCTTACACACACAACACACAAGCGTGGGCTGAATGGAACATTTTTCTTTGCTTTGGTTAAACAAAATGATGTTCTTGTCATTTCAAGTCTCACGTATTTTTTGCATATTTGGAGCATGTTTGGGATATTCATTACTTAAATACATGAGTCTTTGATGCATATATCATGTGTGTTCATTTGACTTATTGAGGGGGAGAAACCTTGTTCATTTCAAGTTTCAAGTTTTTATTAAGTCATGGATTGAGGGGGAGTTTTGTTTATGTCTTTCATGATCTTGCACTTCATACTTCTTGTATTTTTCGAAGTTATGATCATAAGTATTTTTGTGTTGGTGACACTTTTATTCTTGTTCTCCATATGTTTGATGTGTTTTGTGAAGTGTTTCAGGAATCATTGAGACCTTTTGTCATTCTGTGACAAAAAGGGGGAGTAAATATGGGGAGATAATGGGATGGCTCGACATATTGGTTTTGTCACCGAATTGCCAAAGGGGGAGTTTGTTAATTTTTTGTTAGCTAAATTCGGTTTCAAAATACAGAGGTTACTGTACATGGGTTCAAACATTAATATAGAGACCCGAATCCGATCTCCACCGTTCATAATGCAGATTCACATGTCATGAACATGCCTGCAAAGTTTCAGCTCAATCGGACCACAAACGCTTATCGATAGTAGCTATTAATCAAGACTGGACAACATTTCCAGAATGTGATTTTCTCCCTCTGCAGGACATGTCCGGACATGATGCTATGGTGTCCGGACACAAATTCCAGGAAGCATATTTTTGCTCCACAAGGCCATGTCCGGACATCCCATTAACCTGTCCGGACATCCCGTACCTGTAATAGTTTAAAATGATTTCAAACTGTGTCCTAGGTCTAGGGATTGTGAGGCTATTATAAATACATCTCTATAGAATTAAAGAGGTACAAATTTTCACCCCCAGAGAGTTCGTGAGAGGCTGTGCTTAAAGAGAATTATTGTGAGCCTTATTGTTCCTCTTAGAGGATCTTTGTTAGTTTGATTGTGAACGTAATTGAGAAGTCTATCGGAAGGGTCCGGTAAAGGAGAATCACGTTGAAGAAGATTGTGAGCAAGGAGACGAGTTGTAGGCTTGTCGATCTTACAGAGCCAAGGTCTTGCAAAGGGTTGTAAGTGTTCCTAGTGTCTGTAATCTCTGGATAATATTTTGATAGTGATTTCCTGGGGTTTGGCTGCCCCGGAAAATTTTTACTTTTAAATCTGTTTCTAAAAGATTTCCGCTTCGTCACCAAAATCTTTGTGTTAGATTATTCATATTTTGGCGATTGCTTGCTTAGATTTAAATATCCGTTAATTCCGCATAAACTGTAATATTTATCTACATAGCGTTTTTTCATATAATGAATTGTGATTTTAGTTTAAATTTGGAAACAATTTATTGAAGACTCTCAACTTTTATCCATTTTAAAATATTTTCTTAAACTTAAAAAACTCTTAATTTAATCTCTTGAAGTTTTAATTGCTTTCAATTTAGACCACTCTATCAGATTTTAAACATTATATAACGTTTATACTACTGACTTTTGTATAAAATTCCTACTTCCAAAATGTTTTTTACTTTTTAAAAAATAAAAATTAGGGATATTTTGATCTTTTTGTATTTTTAACAGCTAAAATTGATGGAGGAGTCCAAATTAAGAACAATTGAAAGTTCAAGAGACTAAATTGAGAGTTTTTTAAGTTTATGGGGTATTTCAAAACGGATGAAAGTTGATTAGGGGTCTTCAATGAAGTTTTCCCTTTAAATTTTAGAACACCAACTAAGATTACACATCAACCCCCACTCTAAGTCATATTGTTACAATTAATTAACCTGATATCTTTTATCCCCAAAATTTTACTCTGTGCATAACCCTCTCTCATTTTCGTCTTCCTCGTCATGATTTAGGAGCATTTTGTGATAATTTGACAGTCACATCTTCTAACCATTGAAAATTAAATAAAAAAACATTCAAGTTAATAAATTGTGACGAAGTTTTCATTAAAATTAAGTTGGAGAAAATTGAGTTACTCCTTTTATTAAATTGGCATTTGTCTTTAGAGCGTAAAAATTGATTTTAGGGAATAAATTATTATTTTGGCCTACCTTAAAGGTTTTATAAATTATTTTTTATACCACATGGTGTGATTTGTGATTTAGGCCACCTACATGAACCTAAAAAATTATGTTTTATATCTCATAAAGTAATTTGTAATTTAAGCAAACTACAAAGATTAATTTTGCATTTATCCCTCTAATAATTGATGGGAAATGAACGGAGACTACAGAATAATAGGTAAGACCCATCTGATTTTCTTTGCCGACTCTTCTAAAGGTGCTGCAAATCTATATAGATGTTGAATGGTGTTCTGTCGTTGAAATGCTGGTAGACGGGAGGCCAGACTATTACTACAAACTTGCTATTAATTGGGTGGTCAGGAGTTTTAATTTCTTGTGTTGAATAGGTGGAGCTACCTCCATTTCTTTGTGGCGATGGGAATCAAGCACATAAATTTGCTATAAATTGGTTTGTAGTAACTTGCTATAAATTGGGTGGTAAGGAGTTTTAATTTCTTGTGTTGAATAGGTGGAGCTACCTCCATTTCTTTGCCGCGATGGGAATCAAGCACAAAAATTTGCTAAAATTAAATTGGTTTGTAGTAAATTTATACAAACCTATCTAGTAAAGTAACATGTATTCCTTAACATGTGAGAACTGAGAAGCACATTTTTTTTTTTTTTTATTAATATATGATTCGCTTCTCATATGTTTTTTTAATAGTTACGAGACATATGTCACTTTATTAGATGAATTTGTATTGTAGCAAATTTTTGCTTATGACGGGAATTCCAGCTCAGGGTAGGAAGAGGATTTTTTTTTTAAGTGAAACATAAAAAAATTCAACTATAAACAAATTAAATTATAATCTGCACTATATATATATAGGTGATGCAAATTTATGCAACAAAATCCCCGTTGCTAAACATATATTTTTTGAAACATTTAAAAAATTGAGTGCATTTGAGTCATAAATTTCTTTCGGAGGGGAATTATGAAACTCATGATATCTTATTCTTATTTTTCTCTCACTCGCACGGAGCTTGCTTAATTCGTTTACGGCTTATATATAGAAGACTTGCTGGCTCAATTACTTCTGGAGGACTTGTCCTTCTACAGTACTAGGTACTTGTCACTTCCTTATTGGGACTACTTGTCCTTTTACACTAGATACTTGTCACATCCTTAATTATTGTTATTATTATATTAACGACCCTTAATGAGGACTAGTCCTCGGGGTCTTGCCCCCTTGGTGTTGAGCAATTTATTAGACTGTCTTTGATAATGAACTGAACCTGAAAAAGTAGATCAATATTATAGTAGATTTAATTGATGTGAAAATATATATATATTCTGTATAAAAAATAAATTTTTTATTTTTAGTGATTTTTTTATTTAAATAATAATAAAAAGTTATTAATGTAATATAAAAAATAAAAATATTAGAGTTAATTTTGAAATTTTGGGTTGGTCCAGTCCGTCCATTGCCAAACAAGCCCATAATGTCTCAATAAGGATGTCATAATTTATTAATGTCTTATTATCCGTATGATGCAACATAATTAAGCAACGTGATGTCATGATCATGACGCAACTTCTTTCTAAAATATAAGCATCTTAAAACATGTAACATACATCAAAACTAATCAACCATATTAATTTATAAAAATAGGCATGCTACAAAAATAAAACTATGAAATAGTGACGCCTGGCTTAGGGTCGTTTTAACCCTAAGAGGCGTCACTTCCTAGTGCAAACGACAGCTCTCAAAAAGGCATCGTTTACACAGTACAAGTGGTGTCGTTTTAGGCCTAAAACAATGTCATCCAGTAAAGTAGTGTTGTTTCAACAGAAACGCGCATCACCATTAGAAATCGCTATTTTTAATCACAAATCTAAAATGACCCCTAAGACATATAGCAAACCTCTATAGGAAAATGCTAGGGGTTCTCCCCNGTACAATGGCACCATTGTAGAATATTATATTTTATTTTTTATACATATTACAATATTGCTATTGTAATTAATATGCCTATTCTAATTTCGGCAATAGAATGACGCTATTGTAATTATTCAAATAAAACCTGAAATATAAAATGATGATCATGATCGTAAATCGTAATATGAAAGAAAATGCATATGAACATGCGATTGCAAAGGAAGCAACAAGTATATATTTTATATATATATATATATATATAGACATTTCCACACGAGAGGAGAGAAAAGGGAGAGGAGGATTTGAACCAATGACATCCGTTTCATGAGGCGTGAATTCTCAACCGATTAAATTACTATTTGAGACAAAAGCAACGAATATTGAATTACAAAAATAATGAAAATAAAAATGTCAGATTAATTAGATGGCCTGAGCTTAATTTGTACAGGCATGTCAAAGATCGAAGCTGGTACATATGAGTAAAAGCTCTTCTATTACTTAAAAAAAAAAAAAAAAAAAAAAAAGAAAGAAGAAGAAGAAGAGAGCTCTTTTATTTATTTATTTATGTGCTTTTCGCCTGCTTTTAAAAGGTACTAATTAATCCCTAGAATCATGCATTTAATTAATTAGTATGGTCTTTCGCCGTAATAATTTCCTGAAGGAAAATAGTTGCAAGTGACAAACATCCAGCCATTTTTGCACTTGGCCCTGGCACACCCAAGATACTTTGTGTCACGCCAAACCACCTGGGTGTAGTGGCCACACTCACCACCAACACATTTATTGGATGAATGGTCATAGTATGGCTTCGCAGCCACCCACGCCTTCACTGCATCGGCTGCGCTCAAGTCATCATAACCTTCAGCAAGACATTCTCCCAATGGTCCATTCGGGTCCGATTCCACCATGTTGCAATCTGGGATCCTCTTGTTAGCATATGCTTGAGCATAGGATGCAAGGGAAACATTCCAGATAAGCGGACGGACGCCAACCTCGGCGCGAGCTTTATTGTGTCCGTCGAGGAAAGCTTGCAGGTCGTTGTTTCCGGGTTGGGCGACACGGGCTAGGGAGACATGGGCTAGGGTTAAACCGATGAAGCATAGGGCAAGCGTGAACTTGGTGATCAACCCCATTTTCAGGGCAGAGCTTGTGAAAATGGGAGAGCTTACTAGATATGCATGATTTAGGTTTTTATTTATAGGGTTAATTTCTGTACATTTGGTTATTTATAGGCAAGAGCTAATGAACGGTATTTCCTTAATTAGCTTTCTACTCCATTATGTTCTCAATTTTACTATTTTTTGTATCCAAGATACTTGGTGTCACGCCAAACCACCTGGGTGGCTGGGTGTAGTGGCCACACTCACCACCAACACATTTGTTGGATGCATGGTCATAGTATGGCTTCTCAGCCACCCACGCCTTCACTGCATCAGCTGCGCTCAAGTCATCATAACCTTCAGCAAGACATTCTCCCAACGGTCCATTCGGGTCCGATTCCACCATGTTGTAGTCTGGAATCCTTTTGAGGGAGCGTTTGCAGTTCTTACCATTTACGCGCCTCACGTGCGACTTTCAACGGGTAAAATAGCTATAATTGATTTTTTCAGCCTACTCTTTTTGCTTAGAAAAAAAAATGGCCCATTTGTCAAGTATGATAATTCATCTTAGGAACTGTAACATATACCAACCGTTAATTATAAGTAGATAAACTTCAACTGGATTTTCTTTTTCTGAACAATGATTTTAAAGAAAATAAACTTAACTCAACCGTTTTCATGATTGAGAAGTTTTCTTATTAAGCTTTCTTTGCTCATGACCCCTTTTTGTTTTGTTTTGTTTTCAGGTTTTGAGCATGAGCAGCTAGTTAACCGTTCTGGTAGACCTTGTGAGTCTCCGCGCCTCTGAAAGACTAAGTCAACGTACAAACCTAGACGGGTCAGGGCGTTATAGATGTTTACATTAATTATAACTTTAGTAAACGATTTGCTAGTGACGATGAAAGGGATGATCACGCCTAATTTTCTATGTGGATGGTGATAACTTCTATGGAGGTTGTAAAAGATAAACAATGCAAGTCTTGGTGAAATATAGTTGCGTTGCATTGCAATCTATAAAAACAGGTGTGTCAAACCGAAGAAACATACAAATTCATCCAACTATCCGGGACTCCTAATGATCGTACAAGGCCTATCAAA
Source organism: Carpinus fangiana (assembly GCA_006937295.1). NCBI lineage: Eukaryota > Viridiplantae > Streptophyta > Magnoliopsida > Fagales > Betulaceae > Carpinus > Carpinus fangiana. The sequence goes on from CM017322.1 coordinate 3,749,701, forward strand.
CATTAATAAAGTATTATTATAGTGTGAAGAGTACGAGCAAATTCAATCATTTTTTAAAATATGTCTAACCCATTTTCATTTAAACAATTTGATAGTAATAAACCACAAACATTTTATCCTAGTTTATATAATAGGTTAAATATGCAATAAAAATCAGGTTAAACATTCAGCAAACCATACTTAATTATGTATTACGTACCCAAGCATGATTTATTATAAAATCTTAAGGTATGCCTAAATGTTTTAAGACCCATATGATGTGTTTTAAAGACAACATTACTCAAAAAGGAGATTGGGATTTGGAGTTACATTCTCTTTGAGGATGAATTAGCCTCTCAAGAGTTACTTTTTCTCCCTCTAGAATGTCTCTCTCTCCTCTAGGGTTTCTAGTATGAAGGAATAGTGTGAAAAAAAAGGTTTTTTAGGTGTCAGGATGCTTTTATAGGGCTTCTTACACACTCATAGCTAGGACTGAGGGCTTCTTTCACATTACTTTCACCTTTCTTCACAGTTCACTCATTCACTTGAGAACAAAGGTAAAAGTAATGTGAAATTAATATATTTCAAAACATTAGGGGTAAAAAAAAAAAAAAAAATTAAAACAAATCCAAAACTAAAAGAGGACAATTACCAGCCAAAATTATTTTCAAAATTATTTAAAATATGTCGTAATGGATACCCAGAGAAGGTCCAAGAAACTAAAATAGGACAATTACCTAAAATGTGGATAGAGGATAATAACCGCATTTAATAACTGTGCAGATGTGGTTAGTAAAAACATAATCCGAATGCAAATGTGGATATGTAAAAATGATATCCGTATTTTGCGAATACGGCTATGGATATAATTACAAATAGCCTCATCCACATGCATGTACACCAATAGCACACACATACAATTGTTGTTAGATATATATAAAAATACTGGTATAGGTGAGAATGACTATGTGGGTGACCATGAAAACTAGGTGGATCTCATTGCAAAGGAACCCTCAATAGTCTTGCTTTATAATGGGAGAATTTGACAACTTCTTGGACACATAGTTGCAAAGAAATTTCCATGGTATCTCTATTGGTGTTGCTCGTGTTAGAAGATCAGAGAGGATGAATAGAAGCAGAGAAGGGACGACTAGAATCAAATGATGGCCCCGACTTTACATGCACCGACATTTGAAGGCAAACCCAAGAATTTCAAGAAATGATTGCAGGGTAAGCCAAAAGGTGGAAAGAAAGATAAAGGAATATGCATGCTTTTGGTACAGAAAGAATGGACATTTCATCCTGGATCATAAATGAACAACGATAATGTTTGTTTTTTAAGTGGCGTACTTATAAAAATTCCTTGAATTCTTTTTATAAGTAGCAATTAATAAAAAAATGACGATAATAATATAATTTCAGGTGTTTACGAATAACGCCAGAAAAAAAAAAAAGAAAAAAAAAAAAAAGAAAAGAGAAGGAGCCTTTTATTTTATTTTATTTTTTTGGTATTGATTGTCCAAGGAATAATGACGAAAGAGACAGAAAGAAATTGCAATGAAAATTACTGAAGTAATGGCAAATTCATTGAGGATAATTGATTAAATTGAACTAAATAAACTGCTGATTAGATGGCCTTAATTCAGTTTGTACATGCATGTCATATACATAAAAGGCACATGGAATATTAGTTATTACTACTGATCAGCAACATCGTACTAGCTCATATATAGGTACGTAATCATTCATGAATATTACAAGCAATAATATGAATTTAGTAAGGACGCATGCCCTCCCAATTTCCGGGAGGGTAATAGTTGCAAGTGACAAACATCCAGTTATTGCGGCACTTCGCCCGTGCACACCCAATAACCTTTGTGTCGCGCCAAACGAGCTGCGTGTAATGCCCGCACTCACCATTAACACAAGAGTTGGATTTATAGTCGTAGTTCGGCTTCTCCTTCGCCCACGCTGCCACCGCATCTTTAGGCTTCAACTCTTCCCAACCTTCTGCAATGCATTCTCCATAGTTTACAGAATTATAATCGGAATGCTCCAACTCGCAAGTTTCGATCCTCGTATTAGCGTACTTTTGAGCGTAGGTTGCGAGGGTGTGGTTCCATGTGAGCGGAGGAACACCAACCTCGGCACGAACTGCATTGTGTGCATCCACGAACTCTTTTCGGTCCTGTACGGGAGCTGGGGAGACATGAGTTAAGGTTAAACCTATGATGCATAGGGACATCAAAAACTTTGTCAACCCCATTTGGCAGATCGATCCTGTTATTCGGGTTGTGGTTTTGGGTGAAGATGAGAGTAAATGTCATGATTTTTTAGGCATTTATAGGGCATTCTGTGGATTTGGTTAGTTATAGGAAAGACCCAATGAATGGTATTTCCCTATTTTTCTCCATTATATTCTTAATTGGTACTTTGACAATTTTAGCTGCTAATGTAGGGATAAAATTGACTCGATGTGCGGGTTTTATACTCTATCAAGGTTAATTAATAGAGAAATATTACCGTTCTTTTATGGTGTTCTCTGTTTTTTTTTTTTTTTTTTAAATACTGACTAATGGGGTAAGTTTTTTTTTTTTTTTAAAAAACAATATCCATTTAGGATAAAGAGAACATCATGAAGAACCGTATAATTTCTCTAATTAATATATTGTATTTGTGGAAAGGATAGAGATCATGCAGACGGTTTAAATGGTTCATCGTCAAGTACTGATGATCCATCTCATGTGGAACAAATGCCAAAAGTTAATAACAGCTCTATTTTATTTAATAAATTCATCAAATTCACTTTGTTTTGGATTAGATATATGTTATGTTTTTTTTTTCTTCAGAGTTCACTCATTCACCTGGGAATAAAGGTAAAAGTAATGTGAAATTAATATATTTCAAAACATTAGGGGTAAAAAAAATTAAAACAAGTCCAAAACTAAAAGTGGACAATTACGAGCCCAAATTATTTTCAAAATTATTTAAAATATGTTGTAATGGATACCCAAAGAAGGTCCAAGAAACTAAAATAGGACAATTACCTAAAATGTAGATAGAGGATAATAACCACATTTCATAACCGTGCAGATGTGGTTAATAAAAAGATGATTCGAATGCAAATACGGATATGTAATAGTGATATCCGTATTTTGCGGATACAATTGTTGATATAATTACAAATGGACGCATCCGCATGCACGTATTGTTTTTGTTTTTTTGTTTTGTTTTGTTTTGTTTTTTTTTACATGTCCGCACAAGAAGGGGGAGGGGGATTCGAACTAGTAACCTCCACTTTATTAAGCATGGTTCAAGCCGATTAAGCTACCTCTTGGGGACGCATGCACGTATTGTTAAAGTAATGGTTAAGTGATTAAATCTATCTCTTCCTATAAGCTTAAACTTTTGGAATAACTGGTAATTTAACATAGTATTAGAGCCAAATGTCATAAAATCGAATCTTGATTCCCTCAATTCACCGCCCATTTAAATTAAGTATTTCATGTGTTGGGCCTCACTTATTAAAATAGAGTTTGTTCCCACACGTGAGGGGGAGTGTTAAAGTAATGGTTAAGTGATTAAATCTACCTCTTCCTATAAGCTTAAACTTTTGGGATAACTGGTAATTTAACACGTACACCCATAACACATATAGTTGTTAGATATATATAAAAATATTGGTACAGGTGAGAATGACTATGTGGGTGACCATGAAAACTAGGTGGAACTCATTACTAAGGAACCCTCAATAGTCTTCCTTTATAATGGGAGAATTTGACACTTCTTGGACACAGTTGCGAAGAAATTTGCATGCATGGTATCTCTACTAGTGTTGCTTGTGTTAGAAGAAGAGAGGATGAAAAGAAGCAGAGAAGGGACGACTAGAATATGATGATGGCCCCGACTTTGCATGCATCGACATTTGAAGGCAAACCCAAAAATTTCAAGAAATGATTATTGGGTAAGCCAAAAGGTGGAAAGAAAAATAAAGGAACATGCTCTTTCTTTTTTTTTTAGGGGAAATTATTCCGGTCTCATAAATTGATGAAGGATCACGAGTATAAAGTTCTTACATCACAGAGAAAAAGCTCTTAAAAATTTATAGCCGAAGTTATAAGGTTATAAGTCATAGATACATACATAACAATTTGACATTCAAGACCTATCTATGACATCAAAATCCACTAACTCATGATCAATCTTCAGTTGTAACAACAAGTCTGCTCTAGACCGACTCAATTCGATACATATATAAGTAGTAACATCCTCTTGCCGAAATTCATCCTCCTCGACTCGCAAGTTAAGAAATTATTCACATCCTCAATTCAACAGGCCAGGACCACAAAATAAAGGGAAAAATTCAAAAAATTCAAAAAGAAACACAAAAGCCCACAAAACACCACCAGACGAAGGCTGTTCAATGATTCTAGCTAGAGCACGAAAAAATTACACGCAAGCGGGTGCGAGTCACGATTTGTTGTGGAGTTGTTGGAACCAGAAGCGCTAAGTGTCATTAGAAGTGGGCGGGGCCGGTGTGCGCGGTGGAGGGGCGTGTGTCAAGGTGGGTTTGACGGAGGTACGTAAATTGAGCTTTGAACAGTCTGATCCAAGAGCCCCATCAACCTTGGAAGGAGACACAACATAAATGGTGAATGGCACACCCAACATAGTGGCGCTTCAGCTTGTAACAAAAGAAAAGTAAGCAAAAAAAAAAAAAAGGAGAAGGGTGGGGGGGGGGGAAGAAGAACAAAATTTCTCCCCCAAAGGAACATGCTTCTGGAACAGAAAGAATGGACATTTCAAGGTGAATCATAAATAAACGAAAATAATGTTTGTTTTTTAAATGGCGTATTTATAAAAATTTCTCGAATTTTTTTATAAGTAGCATTTAATAAGTAAATGACGATAATAATACTATTTCATGTGTTTATGATTAACGCCCGAAAGAAAACCAAATTATTTTTATTTTTATTATTTTGTGGTAATCGACCTAGGAATAATGACAGAAAGAGACAGAAAAAAAAAATTGCAATAACAATCATTAAAGTAATGACAAATTCTTTTTGGATAAATTCAATGGATCTGGCTTACATGCTGTTATTTCAATAACAGCATGTACGCTGTTATAAATTGAACAGTGAAGATTTATCATAATAAATAATTGAAGTAATTGAAGGGTTTAGATTTATCATAATAAATGCCAATAAATAAATGAAGTAATGGATGAGAGAGAAAATTGATATTTATTATGACAAATCTGAACCCTTTAATTATTTTAACTAAATCCTCACCATTCAATTTTTTAACAGCATACATACTGTTATTTCAATAACAGCATGTAAGTTAGGTCCAAATTGAATTGCTAGAAGACACATAGCAACGACAGGGGCCGGAGCACAAAGTGAAAGTATACATGGGCAGCAATGGGTCAATTATTGTCTCATATGATGTGTTGTATCTCCCTAGTATTTGATAATGGTACGTAGATGTATTAGATAAGAATGATACATGGTACATGGTACATGGATGATATGTATTTACTACAAATTGGTAACCAACTTTCTATTTCAAATGGTTTGAATGTGCCTGCAAGTGAATAGGAAAAGCTCAAAGTATAAAAAAATTCATATCATTATCGTGTGGAGCTTTATTATACTATTATAGACACACAACTCAAATAACTTAATAATCATTTTAACGAGGGGAATTTAGATTCACTACTTTGTGTTATGTGCTTGAGTTTAGATGACTGTTTGTTAATTTTAACAATGAGAAATTACTTTGCTTTCCTCAATTTTAACCAAATTGTTTTTCAAGACATTAACTTATGACCTTGACAACTAATTTAAAATAGATATCATTGACATGCATTCTAGTAAAAATTTCATAACACTCAAAGCCCAAAGGGATTGGACATCTTCCTGAAAAGATGGAAGATATGAAAAGAGATATCTTGTACATATATATAGGTTTATTCATTGCTAACATTATCAATGATTATGCCAATTGCGACAACTACTTTCGAAAGATTGTTAAAAATCGTTTACATAACCGAATGGGAAATTAGGAGCCGGATTAATCGAGGATAATTGAATAAAATTGTGCTAAATAAACTGCTGATTAGATGGCCTTAATTCAGTTTGTACATGCATGTCATATACATAAAAGGCACATGGAATATTAGTTATTACTACTGATCAGCAACATCGTACTAGCTCATATATAGGTACGTAATCATCCTTGAATATTACAAGCAATAATATGAATTTAGTAAGGACGCATGCCCTCCCAATTTCCGGGGGGGTAATAGTTGCAAGTGACAAACATCCAGTTATTGCGGCACTTCGCCCGTGCACACCCAATAACCTTTGTGTCGCGCCAAACAAGCTGCGTGTAATGCCCACACTCACCATTAACACAAGAGTTGGATTTATAGTCGTAGTTCGGCTTCTCCTTCGCCCACGCTGCCACCGCATCTTTAGGCTTCAACTCTTCCCAACCTTCTGCAATGCATTCTCCATAGTTTACAGAATTATAATCGGAATGCTCCAACTCGCAAGTTTCGATCCTCGTATTAGCGTACTTTTGAGCGTAGGTTGCGAGGGTGTGGTTCCATGTGAGCGGAGGAACACCAACCTCGGCACGAACTGCATTGTGTGCATCCACGAACTCTTTTCGGTCCTGTACGGGAGCTGGGGAGACATGAGTTAAGGTTAAACCTATGATGCATAGGGACATCAAAAACTTTGTCAACCCCATTTGGCAGATCGATCCTGTTATTCGGGTTGTGGTTTTGGGTGAAGATGAGAGTAAATGTCATGATTAGTTAGGCATTTATAGGGCATTCTGTGGATCTAGTTAGTTATAGGAAAGACCCAATGAATGGTATTTCCCTATTTTTCTCCATTATATTCTTAATTGGTACTTTGACAATTTTAGCTGCTAATGTAGGGATAAAATTGACTCGATGTGCGGGTTTTATACTCTATCAAGGTTAATTAATAGAGAAATATTACCGTTCTTTATGGTGTTCTCTGTTTTTTTTTTTTTTTTTAAATACTGACTAATGGGGTAATTTTTTTTTTTTTTTTTTTGAAAACAATATCCATTTAGGATAAAGAGAACGTCATGAAGAACCGTATAATTTCTCTAATTAATATATTGTATTTGTGGAAAGGATAGAGATCATGCAGACGGTTTAAATGGTTCATCGTCAAGTACCGATGATCCATCTCAAGTGGAACAAATACCAAAAGTTAATAACGGCTCTATTTTATTTAATAAATTCACTAAATTGACTTTGTTTTGGATTTGATATATGTTATGTTTTTTTTTCTTCAGAGTTCACTCATTCACTTGGGAATAAAGGTAAAAGTAATGTGAAATTAATATATTTCAAAACATTAGGGGTAAAAAAAATTAAAACATGTCCAAAACTAAAAGTGGACAATTACGAGCCCAAATTATTTAAAATATGTTTTAATGGATACCCAAAGAAGGTCTAAGAAACTAAAATAGGACAATTACCTAAAATGTGGATAGAGGATAATAACCGCATTTAATAACCGTGTAGATGTGGTTAATAAAAAGATGATTCGAATGCAAATACGGATATGTAATAGTGATATCCGTATTTTTGCGGATACAATTGTTGATATAATTACAAATAGCCGCATCCGCATGCACGTATTGTTTTTGTTTTTTTGTTTTGTTTTGTTTTGTTTTTTTTTACATGTCCGCACAAGAAGGGGGAGGGGGATTCGAACTAGTAACCTCCACTTTATTAAGCATGGTTCAAGCCGATTAAGCTACCTCTTGGGGACGCATGCACGTATTGTTAAAGTAATGGTTAAGTGATTACATCTATCTCTTCCTGTAAGCTTAAACTTTTGGAATAACTGATAATTTAACACGTACACCCATAACACACATATAGTTGTTAGATATGTATAAAAATACTGTTATAGGTGAGAATGACTATGTGGGTGACCATGAAAACTTGGTGGAACTCGTTACAAAGGAACCCTCAATAGTCTTCCTTTATAATGGGAGAATTTGACACTTCTTGGACACAGTTGCGAAGAAATTTGCATGCATGGTATCTCTACTAGTGTTGCTTGTGTTAGAAGAAGAGAGGATGAAAAGAAGCAGAGAAGGGACGACTAGAATATGATGATGGCCCCGACTTCGCATGCATCGACATTTGAAGGCAAACCCAAAAATTTCAAGAAATGATTATTGGGTAAGCCAAAAGGTGGAAAGAAAGATAAAGGAACACGCTCTTTCTATTTTTTTAGGGGAAATTATTCTGGTCTCATAAATTGATGAAGGATCACGAGCATAAAGTTCTTACATCACAGAGAAAAAGCTTTTAAAAAATTATAGCCAAAGTTACAAGGTTATAAGTCATAGATACGTACATAACAATCTGACATTCAAGACCTATCTATGACATCAAAATCCACTAACTCATGATCAATCTTTAGTTGTAACAACAGGTCTGCTCTAGACCGACTCAATTCAATACATATATAAGTAGTAACATCCTCTTGCCGAAATTCATCCTCCTAGACTCACAAGTTAAGAAATTATTCACATCCTCAATTCAACAGGTTAGGACCACAAAATAAACGGGTAAAAAAAATTAAAAAAATTAAAAAAGAAACACAAAAGCCCACAAAACACCACCAGACGAAGGCTGTTCAATGATTCTAGCTAGAGCACGAAAAAATTACACGCAAGCGGTTGCGAGTCATGATTTGTCATGGGGTTGTTGGAATCAAAAGCGCCAAGTGTCATTGGAAGCGGGTGGGGCGTGTGTCGAGGTGGGTTTGACGGAGGTACGTAGATTGAGCTTTGAACAGTCTGATCCAAGAGCCCCATCAACCTTGGAAAGAGACACAACATAAATGGTGAATGGCACACCCAACATAGTGGCACTTGAGCTTGTAACCAAAAAAAAAAAAAAAAAAAAAAAAAAAGAAAAAGGAGAAGGGTTGAGGGTGTGGTGAAGAAAAAAATTTCTCCCCCAAAGGAACATGCTTTTGGAACAGAAAGAATGGACATTTCAAGGTGAATCATAAATAAACGACAATAATGTTTGTTTTTTAAATGGCGTATTTATAGAAATTCCTCGAATTTTTTTATAAGTAGCATTTAATAAATAAATGACGATAATAATACTATTTCAGGTGATTATGATTAACGCCCGAAAAAAAACCAAATTATTATTATTTTGTAGTAATCGTCCTAGGAATAATGACAGAAAGAGATAGAAAAAAATAATTGCAATAACAATCATTAAAGTAATGACAAATTCTTTCTGGATAAATTCAATGGATCTGGCTTACATGCTATTATTTCAATAACAGCATGTCTTATCTGGAGGGGTATCGCAAATGGCCTTTTTTCGGTTAAGAGTGCCTACTATATTCAGCAAGAACTCTTAGCAATGTCCCTGGCAGTAAGCACTTCTGAGGCTGGAAAATTGGGCATTTGGCAAAATATTTGGGCTTTACCCGTTCCTAATTTGGAGAAGAACTTCCTGTGGAGGGCATGCCATGATCTCCTCCCAACTCGTGTGAACCTGTTCCGATGGAAGGTCATTACGGATCCCTCATGTCTATTCTGTGGGGCTGCTGCAGAAACGGGATTTCACGTCCTTTGGGACTGCCCCTCAGCGAAGGATGTCTGGAGCATGGCTTGTGGAGTGCTCCAAAAAAGCTCTTACCCTGGCCCTGATTTTTTACAAGTTGTGGAAGGGATTTTCAACAAGTGTGGGCAGGAGAACTATGCTATTTTTGTTGGAATTGCCCGTCATATTTGGATGAGACGAAATGAGGTCCTGCATGGGGGGCTTTTTACCCAGCCAAGTGTGATTATTCGGCTGATCAAACAGGCTATAGAAGAATTCCAATAGGCCCAAGCACATGTTGATGTTCCTAGCTCTGAGTCTACATCTCCGAGTACTGTGGTTTGGATGGCCCCTGACCCAGGATGGTTGAAGGCCAATTGGGACGCAGCTTTGGAATCAAAATCAGGTAGGATGGGATATAGGGTAGTTATACGGGATCAACATGGACATGTGAAGGCAGCTCAAAGCTATTTCTAGCGGGGTTTTCTATCCCCGGCAGAAGCTAAAGCTCGTGCGGCAATCATGGCGGTCAGGATATGCAAGGAAGTGGGTTTTCCAAGGATCCACCTAGAAGGAGATGCAAAAGTGGTCACTGAAGCTGTGATGAGTGGAACAACAAACTGCAGTGGATTGGGGCCTCTTGTGGAATACATTATAATACTCCTTCGGGATGTATCACAATGGAAAATGGAATACGTGAGAAGGGACAGGAACGTTGCTGCCCATTTCCTAGCTAAGTGGGCTGTGAGGACTGCTATAGACACAATTTGGACAGAGGAGATGCCTGAGTGCATTAAGGAAATTGTTATACTAGAGCAAGCTGCACTATATGGTTGATTTTTATGTTTTTTTCATTGTGCTACAGCCCATTGTTTTTTCCACTCTCGAAGAACCTAGGGGAGGCAGCAACTGGGTAGCCTTTGTGGTCGGCTCTTGTTGCTGTCTGTATTCCACTAGGGAGAGAGGGGAAGGTGGGTTGTTTTTGATCTTCTGTTCTTGAGCTGCATTGCAAGGAAACTGTTTGTTTTCCTGCATATTTGATTATGAATAAGAATGATTTTCTTTTCTTCAAAAAAAAATAATAATAATAAATAAATAACAGCATGTATTCTATTATAAATTGAATGGTGAAGATTTATCATAATAAATAATTGAAGTAATTGAAAAGTTTATATTTATCATAATAAATGCCAATAAATAAATGAAGTAATGGATGAGAGAAAAAATTGATATTTATTATGGCAGATCTGAACCCTTCAATTATTTTAACTAAATCCTTACCATTCAATTTTTTAACAGCATACATACTGTTATTTCAATAACAACATGTAAGCCAGATCCAAATTGAATTGCTAGAAGACACATAGCAACGACAGGGGCCGGAGCACAAAGTGAAAGTATACATAGGCAGCAATGGGTCAATTATTGTTTTATATGATGTGTTGTATCTCCCTAGTATTTGATAACGGTACATAGATGTATTAGATAAGAATGGTACATGGATGATATGTATTTACTACAAATTGGTAACCAATTTTCTATTTCAAATGGTTTGAATGTGCCTATAAGTGAATAGGAAAAGCTCAAAGTATAAAAAATTCATATCATTATCGTGTGGAGCTTTATTATACTATTATAGACACACAACTCAAATAACTTAATAATCATTTTAATGGGGAGAATTTAGATTCACTACTTTGTGTTATGTGCTTGAGTCTAGAAGACTCGTTTGTTAATTTTAACAATGAGAAATTACTTTGCTTTGCTCAATTTTAACCAAATTGTTTTTCAGGATGTTAACTTATGACCTTGACAACTAATTTAAAATAGATATCATTGACATGCATTCTAGTAAAAATTTCATAACACTCAAAGCCCAAAGGGATTGGACATCTTCCTGAAAAGATGGAAGATATGAAAAGAGATATCTTGTACATATATATAGGTTTATTCATTGCTAACATTATCAATGATTATGCCAATTGCAACAACTACTTTCAAAAGATTGTTAAAAATCGTTTACATAACCGAATGAAAAATCAGGAGCCGGATTAATCGAGGATAATTGAATAAAATTGCGCTAAATAAACTGCTGATTAGATGGCCTTAATTCGGTTTGTACATGCATGTCATATACATAAAAGGCACATGGAATATTAGTTATTACTACTTATCAGCAACATCGTACTAGCTCATATATACGTACGTAATCATCCTTGAATATTACAAGCAATAATATGAATTTAGTAAGGACGCATGCCCTCCCAATTTCCGGGGGGGTAATAGTTGCAAGTGACAAACATCCAGTTATTGCGGCACTTCGCCCGTGCACACCCAATAACCTTTGTGTCGCGCCAAACGAGCTGCGTGTAATGCCCACACTCACCATTAACACAAGAGTTGGATTTATAGTCGTAGTTCGGCTTCTCCTTCGCCCACGCTGCCACCGCATCTTTAGGCTTCAAATCTTCCCAACCTTCTACAATGCATTCTCCATAGTTTACGGAATTATAATCTGAATGCTCCAACTCGCAGGTTTTGATCCTCGTATTAGCGTACTTTTGAGCGTAGGCTGCGAGGGTGTGGTTCCATGTGAGCGGAGGAACACCAACCTCGGCACGAACTGCATTGTGTGCATCCACAAACTCTTTTCAGTCCTGTATAGGAGCTGGGGAGACATGAGTTAAGGTTAAACCTATGATGCATAGGGACATCAAAAACTTTGTCAACCCCATTTGGTAGATCGATCCTATTATTAGGGTTGTGGTTTTGGGTGAAGATGAGAGTAAATGTCATGATTAGTTAGGCATTTATAGGGCATTCTGTGGATTTGGTTAGTTATAGGAAAGACCAAATGAATGGTATTTCCCTATTTTTCTCCATTATATTCTTAATTGGTACTTTGACAATTTTAGCTGCTAATGTAGGGATAAAATTGACTTGATGTGCGGGTTTTATACTCTATCAAGGTTAATTAATAGAGAAATATTACCGTTCTTTATGGTGTTCTCTGTATTTTTTATTATTTTTTTTTTTTGAACTTTATGGTGTTCTCTTGATCTTGTGTGTATCTTGTTTTTATTTATTTTTTTTTTTAAAAAAAAAAAGACTAACTAGTGGGGTAAGTGTTTTTTTTTAAAAAACAATATCCATTTAGGATAAAGAGAACATCATAAAGAGCCGTATAATTTCTCTAATTGATATATTGTATTTGTTTAAAGGATAGAGATCATGCAGACGGTTTAAATGGTTCATCGTCAAGTACCGATGATCCATCTCAAGTGGAACAAATACCAAAAGTTAATAACAGCTCTATTTTATTTAACCAAATTGACTTTGTTTTGGATTAGATATATGTTATGTTTTTTTTTTTTCTTCAGAGTTCACTCATTCACTTGGGAATAAAGGTAAAAGTAATGTGAAATTAATATATTTCAAAACCTTAGGGGTAAAAAAAAATTAATACAAGTCCAAAACTAAAAGAGGACAATTACGAGCCCAAATTATTTTCAAAATTATTTCAAATATGTTGTAATGGATACCCAAAGAAGGTCCAAGAAACTAAAATCGGACAATTACCTAAAATGTGGATAGAGGATAATAACCGCATCCGCATGCACGTTTTTTTTTTTTTTTTTTTTGACATGTCCGCACAAGAGGGGGGAAAGGGGATTCAAACTAGTAACCTCCGCTTTATTAAGCATGGTTCAAGCCAATTGAGCTACCTCTTGGGAACGCATATACGTATTGTTAAAGTAATGGTTAAGTAATTAAATCTATCTCTTCCTATAAGTTTAAACTTTTGGAATAACTGGTAATTTAACATGGTATTATAGCCAATGGTCATAGAATCGAATCTTGATTTCGTCAATTCACCCCCCATTTAAATTAAATATTTCATGTATTGGGCATCACCTATTAAAATAGAGTTTGAGCCCACACGTGAGGGGGAGTGTTAAAGTAATGGTTAAGTGATTAAATCTACCTCTTCCTATAAGCTTAAACTTTTGGGATAACTTGTAATTTAACACGTACACCCATAACACACATATAGTTGTTAGATATATATAAAAATATTGGTATAGGTGAGAAGGACTATGTGGGTGACCATGAAAACTAGGTGGAACTCATTACAAAGGAACCCTCAATAGTCTTCCTTTATAATGGGAGAATTTGACACTTCTTGGACACAGTTGCGAAGAAATTTGCTTGCATGGTATCTCTACTAGTGTTGCTTGTGTTAGAAGAAGAAAGGATGAAAAGAAGCAGAGAAGGGACGACTAGAATATGATGATGGCCCCGACTTTGCATGCATCCATTTGGAGGCAAACCTAAAAATTTCAAGAAATGATTATTGGGTAAGCCAAAAGGTGGAAAGAAAGATAAAGGAACATGCTCTTTCTTTCTTTTTTAAGGGAAATTATTCCGGTCTCATAAATTGATGAAGGATCATGAGTATAAAGTTCTTACATCACAGAGCAAAAGCTCTTAAAAAATTATAGCCGAAATTACAAGGTTATAAGTCATAGATAAATACATAACAATCTGACATTCAAGACCTATCTATAACATCAAAATCCACTAACTCATGATCAATCTTCAGTTGTAACAACAGGTCTGCTCTAGATCGACTCAATTCGATACATATATAAGTAGTAACATCCTCTTGCTGAAATTCATCCTCCTCGACTCGCAAGTTAAGAAATTATTTGCATCCTCAATTCAACAGGTCAGGACCACAAAATAAAGGAAAAACAGAATAAATAAATAAATAAATAAAAAAGGAAGAAAAAATTAGAAAAAAAAATTAAAAAAAAAAAAAACACAAAAGCCCACAAAACACCACCAGACGAAAGCTGTTCAATGATTCTAGCTAGAGCACGAAAAAATTACACGCAGGCAGGTGCGTGTCACGATTTGTCATGGGGTTGTTGGAATTAGAAGCGCCAGGTGTCGTTGGAAGCAGGCGGGGCCGGTGTGTGCGGTGGAGGGGCGTGTGTCGAGGTAGGTTTGACGGAGGTACGTAGATTGAGCTTTGAACAGTCTAATCCAAGGGCCCCATCAACCTTGGAAAGAGACACAACATAAATGGTGAATGGCACACCCAACATAGTGGCGCTTGAGCTTGTAACAAAAGAAAAGTAAGCCAAAAAAAAAAAAAAAAGGAGAAGGGTGTTGGGGTGGGTAGGGGGGGGGGGGGTGAGAAGAACAAAATTTCTCCCCCAAAGGAACATGCTTCTAGAACAGAAAGAATGGACATTTCAAGGTGAATCATAAATAAACGACAACAATGTTTGTTTTTTAAGTGGCGTATTTATAAAAATTCCACGAATTTTTTTATAAGTAGCATTTAATAAATAAATGACAATAATAATACTATTTCAGGTGTTTATGATTAATGCCCGAAAAAAAAAACCAAATTATTATTATTATTATTTTGTAGTAATCGTCCTAGGAATAATGACAGAAAGAGACAAAAAAAATTGCAATAACAATCATTAAAGTAATGACAAATTCTTTCTGGATAAATTCAATGGATCTGGCTTACATGCTGTTATTTCAATAACAGCATGTATGCTGTTATAAATTGAATGGTGAAGATTTATCATAATAAATAATTGAAGTAATTGAAGGGTTTAGATTTATCGTAATAAATGCCAATAAATAAATGAAGTAATGGATGAGAGAGAAAATTGATATTTATTATGACAGATCTGAACTCTTCAATTATTTTAACTAAATCCTCACCATTCAAGTTTTTAACAGCATACATACTGTTATTTTAATAACAGCATGTAAGCCAGATCCAAATTGAATTGCTAGAAGACACATAGCAACGACACAGGGGCCGGAGCACAAAGTGAAAGTATACATGGGCAGCAATGGGTCAATTATTGTTTTATATGATGTGTTGTATCTCCCTAGTATTTGATAACGGTACGTAGATGTATTAGAGAAGAATGGTACATGGTACATGGATGATATGTATTTACTACAAATTGGTAACCAACTTTCTATTTCAAATGGTTTGAATGTGTCTGTAAGTGAATAGGAAAAGCTCAAAGTATAAAAAATTCATATCATTATCGTGTGGAGCTTTATTATACTATTATAAACACACAACTCAAATAACTTAATAATTATTTTAATGAGGCGAATTTAGATTCACTACTTTGTGTTACGTGCTTGAGTCTAGATGACTCGTTTGTTAATTTTAACTATGAGAAATTACTTTGCTTTGCTCAATTTTAACCAAATTGTTTTTCAGGACGTTAACTTATGACCTTGACAACTAATTTAAAATAGATATCTTTGACATGCATTCTAGTAAAAATTTCATAACACTCAAAGCCCAAAGGGATTGGACATCTTCCTGAAAAGATGGAAGATATGAAAAGAGATATCTTGTACATATATATAGGTTTATTCATTGCTAACATTATCAATGATTATGCCAATTGCGACAACTACTTTCAAAAAATTGTTAAAAATCATTTACGTAAATGAATGGGAAATCAGTAGCCGGATTAATCGAGGATAATTGAATAAAATTGCACTAAATAAACTGCTGATTAGATGGGCTTAATTCGGTTTGTACATGCATGTCATATACATAAAAGGCACATGGAATATTAGTTATTACTACTGATCAGCAACATCGTACTAGCTCATATATACGTACGTAATCATCCTTGAATATTATAAGCAATAATATGAATTTAGTAAGGACGCATGCCCTCCCAATTTCCGGGGGGGTAGTAGTTGCAAGTGACAAACATCCAGTTATTGCGGCACTTCGCCCGTGCACACCCAATAACCTTTGTGTCGCGCCAAATGAGCTGCGTGTAATGCCCGCACTCACCATTAACACAAGAGTTGGATTTATAGTCATAGTTTGGCTTCTCCTTGGCCCACGCCGCCACCGCATCTTTAGGCTTCAACTCCTCCCAACCTTCTGCAATGCATTCTCCATAGTTTACAGAATTATAATCCGAATGCTCCAACTCGCAGGTTTTGATCCTCGTATTAGCGTACTTTTGAGCGTAGGCTGCAAGGGTGTTGTTCCATGTGAGTGGCGGAACACCAACCTCGGCACGAACTGCGTTGTGTGCATCCACGAACTCTTTTTGGTCGCTTGTGGAATCTGGGGAGACATGAGTAAAGGTTAAACCTATGATGCATGGGGATAGCAAAAACGTTGTCAGCCCCATTTGGCAGATCCGATCCTGTAATTATTAGGGTTGTGGTTTTGGGTGAAAGATGAGAGTAAATTAATGTGATGAGTAATTAGGTATTTATAGGGCTTTATGTGGATTTGATTAGTTATAGGAAAGACCCAATGAATAGTATTTCCCGATTTTTCTCCATATATTCTTAGTACTATGACTATTTTAGCTGCGAATGTATGGATAAAATTGAGTCGATGTGGAGAACATCGGGAGGAACCATAGAATTTCTCTAAGTAATATATTGTATTTGTGGAAAGGATATAGATCATGCAGATGGTTTAAGTGGTTCATCGTCTAGTACCGATGTTGTTTTGTATAGGCATTAATGACTATACAAATGTTGCTTGTATTCATTTCTTTATATTATTGCATTTCAATATATACCTGTCTTTACATTTCGGTATTTCAATTAATTACATTAGTATTATTGTGATTTTCATAATAAGCCTAATATATTGCCTTTCTTTACATTTCAAGTATTTATTATGGATTAATATATATAATAAACTCCTCCATTAGATTTTCATATATTTATTGTAATTGACGTACTAGTGTCGTCATAATGTCCAAGTTCTCAAAATGTGATGCAGAAGAAAATTGACATTAGCCTGTAGTACAATTAGTTGGGATCCGGATCCTCTCCAATCCATTATGGGCTGGAGGGTATCCAGTTTATGGTTGAGATTTCTTTAAAGAAATCTAAGTGCTATAAATATGCCACGTGTCATTTTAATAAAAAATAATAATTAATTAATTAATATTTTTAAAATAAATAAAACTAAAATAATAAAAAAGTAAAAAAAATTATTTTAAAAAACTTAAAGGTGGCCAGCCACCCTATAGGAGGTGGCCTATAGGGTGGCCGGTCACCCCCGTTGGGCAACAATTTTTTTTTTTTTAGTTTGGGCCTTTGGGACCAATCTGGGGTGGCCATGGCCCTTCGGGGTGGTCCGGCCACCCCAAAAGGCCAACGATTTTTTTTTTTTTTTTTTAGTTTGTGCCTTGGGGGTGGCCGGACCACCCCCAGTGGCCATAAGTGGCTTTGGCCGGCCAGTCTGGGGTGGCTTTAGCCACCCCCAGGCCAATGGTGGCGGTCCAGACACCTCATAGGCGGTGGCCGGCCACCCTTAGTTTTTTAAAATATTTTATTATTTTAGCTTTTATTTATTTTTTAAAATATTAATTATTTTTTTATTAAAATGACACGTGGCACATTTGTGGCACTTAGATTTCTTTAAAGAAATCTCAACCATAAACTGGATACCCTCTAGTTCATTATGAACTGGAGGGTACCACGCCTAATAAAGTGAAGGTTACTAGTTTGAATTCTCCTCCCTCATTTGTGCGAACATGTCAAAAAAAAAAATTATACATGTGTGTACCCTTTAAAAAAAAATTATAAATACATGCCAAAAAATAATGTGGTGGCCCACACGCTTGCCAAATTAGCTACCTTACAGAGACTATGGATATGTCGTGGCTAGATGAGCTTCCTACTTGTATTAGAGATTTTACCTAGTTGGGGGATCTTGTCCCAACTTTTTGATGAGTTGGTTTAATGAGAATGGTATTGATTTTGTCAAATAAATAAATAAATTTACATGTGTGTTTTAGTTTTCATTTTTAAGAGCATTTACAATGGAAGAGCTAATTTTTTATGTAAAATAGCTCAACAAAACTCAATTTATCTAGTTTAGCTAACTTTTTAAGGGCCTCCTATATCCAATTAGTTATATTTTTATCTATATCATTTAATTTTTATTTTTTATAATGATTGTATTTTTATTAAATATCTTATTTTTCAACTTTTGAGAAAAAAGTGATGTGGAGAGAGAAATAATAGGAGAAAATTTTGAAAAAAAAAAAAGAAAAAGAAAACAGGTGAGAGAAACAATAAAAAAAACGTGGAAAAAAAATTTAGGAAAATAGCTATTTGAATAGTGCGCTACATGTAGCTTTTTTTTTAACTCATTTAATAAAATATATATTCTACATTTTTTTTAGCTTCTCCAATGTAGAGGGTATTTTATCAATTTAAGGAGCTATTTTAAATAAAAGTGTCATTTAGCTTCTCTATTGTGAATGCTCTAATAAAAATTGGGTTTTCTCTTTTCCATAATTAGGATTAGGTTCTCTTTTCCATTAGGATTAGGTTTTCGTTTTCCAATTATGATTGGTTTTTCTTTTCCTGTTAAATTTGGAGGTACCTATAAAGGCATTTATTCTTTGTTATTTTTTAATTAAATTTTGAAATATCAATTAAATTTCAGTCTTTTAGAGTTACTTCTCTTTTTGCTTATTTAGGGTAATTAGGGTTTTTCTTTTCTCTATTTGGTATTCTCTCTTTCTTAATTTCTTTTTCAATATTCAATTCTTGGTTTCAGAGTCAAACATCTTCTCGGGGTGAATTTTTTTTATTAGTTTTCATGGCTAAATTAAAACGGTGCTAAGTTAAAATGGTGGTCGTGGTCTGCGTAGATAGGTTTCGAATGAAGAACTCTACTATCAATAACGACGCAATGTACGAGACGTGACAAATGAGGACTTGCAGAGGCGGGTTGCAATGTTAATTTAGCGTCTAATGGTGCAAAAGTTAGAGATGTTTTGAGATATTGGTGGTCGCTATTCAGAATTCAATTTTGAGAACCTAAATCACAAGCCTATTTTA
The DNA here is from genome assembly GCA_006937295.1 of Carpinus fangiana. Classification (NCBI taxonomy): domain Eukaryota; kingdom Viridiplantae; phylum Streptophyta; class Magnoliopsida; order Fagales; family Betulaceae; genus Carpinus; species Carpinus fangiana. The sequence continues at coordinate 3,769,214 of CM017322.1, forward strand.
GTTCTAGTTATTGAGTCCATTGGCATTGTTTGTAGTTTTTTCAAAAACAAAAAAACTGGAGTGGCACAAAAACTTTTTTGTTTAATCATTATGATTAATTAAAGTTGTTATGGCATTTGGAGTTATGTAGGCCGAAGTAACGGGGATTTGAATGGCTAAAGGAGTTATATGTGGCCTATGAGGATTTTGGAGAAGTCTGAAGCCGTTGCAATACGGGGCACCCAACTCCGATCCCAAGATGCATATTCAAGAGAGGTACGTATCTATTCCGAGGGAATCAAATTTACATCCCAAGGAGTTCCTTACAGGAACAAGTCATTCAGGAATTACTTGGTGGGGTCTGAGTGAGCACCTTGGAAGAGACAAGATAGACCATCACCTTTGTAGAGGATCAGTATTACTGGCCTTGATTGAAGAAGGAATTGGGTAATTATGTCTGGTAATGCCCAATCTGTAAGGTAGCCAAGGGACAAACCCAAAACATGGGCTTGTACATGCCTTTATCGATACCAGATGCACCGTGTGAAGATTTGTCTATGGATTTCGTATTGGGTCTTCTGAGAACCCAATGAGAAGTAGATTTAATAATGGTAATTATGGATAGATATATTTTCCAAAATGGCTCACTTTAATTTGTTACCTGGAGGAAAACATCATATGCTATCCAAGTGGGTCCATCACGAGGCACTCAGAGAGTGGTGCGACAAACCCTTGCCACTTCTTCATTTTATAGGTTTTCTTTTTTTTTTTTCTTTTTTTTTTTACAATTTAAGTTGAATAAATAAATAAATAAATGATGTATGGTTTTTAGTAATTTTGATTCAAATTCCAGTTAGAACATGTCTGTTGTTATCAAATTAAAAAATATGAATAACTATTTCATTCAATTCTCATATATATTCCTAGTAATAACTTTTTCATTTTCTAACTGAATAACCATTTTGTAAACCAAACTAGGCCTTAGAGTTTCTCTGAATTTCATGCTTATGAGAGATAAGATCGAACTCTAAAGAGAAAGCAGTCCTTTAATAGAAAACTTCTGACTTGCAGTGGCGGTGGCACCCGAGCACGATAAGTGCCATCTGGACACAACTAGGGTTTCATAACCCTAATCGCCACACCTGTTCACAATGTAGTTCGAACATCACTGCCAACAAAATGTTTCTGGAATTCCAATTGTTTGGACATCATGTCCTTTGTTCGTCCAGACACCAATGAATTCAAGAGCGCCTGTTTGCTCAGCCATCCAGACTCTTTTGAAAAACATACCCTTTATCCCAAAAACATAAAATAAATTCTTTAACACCGAATGGGCCAATTTATAAAACCTAACAATGTGCTAGAAATTTTCTCATAGATGTGCTTGTTTCATTTTCCATGTATGCCAAGATGTCTGGAGTTTTAGCCCATCATATCAATACTGTTATGACTTCTATCTTTTAAAAAGAGTGGGTGGTCAACTAGTCCAAAGGGGTTGGCCGCAACAACCTAGCTAAGGATTATTTTTTAAAAATGTTTACAAGGTTTAATCCACGCCGTTTATTTGAATGAATATATTGTTCGGATTGAAAAAAATTGTCAGCCAACATTTCTAAAGAATTGCACGGAATCTCAATCTATTTTGTCATTGCACTAGTAGAACAAGTGGCCCTTTTTGACCCATTTGCTGAAAATAGATTGAGATTCCGTGCAATTCTTTAGAAATATTAGATTAGACTTCACCAAGGAAAAAAAAAATCCTTTGTTTGGTTTGTATTAGAGAAGAAGACGAAAAAAATAAACTACAAATCAAGATTATGATTGTAATGAGAAAGAAAATGGGATTAATTGCAAATGAAGCAATGAAAATAAGGAATATTAAGAGCAATTAATATTCCTCATTTTTCTCCCCTTATTATATATACATAATGAAAATTATAAAAATTTCATATTAATTAGGATGGCCTGGGGTTTGCGAAACGATTACTAGTACGGACTCTCTCCATCGTAATTGCCGGGAGGATAATAGTTGCAGGTGACGAACATCCAACCGTTGTTGCACTTGGCCCTCGCACACCCAAGATACTTGGTGTCACGCCAAACCACCTGGGTGTAGTGCCCGCACTCACCACCAACACATTTGTTGGATGCATGGTCATAATATGGCTTCTCATCCACCCACGCCTTCACTGCATCTTGAGGCTTCAACACGTCATAGCCTTCGGCAATACATTCTCCATAATCTACAGCATTGTAATCTGAATGTTCCAATTTGCAGTCTTGGATCCTCGAATTAGCATAATTTTTAGCGTAGACCGCAAGGGTGTGGTTCCACGTAAGCGGCGGAACACCGACCTCGGCACGAGCCTTGTTGTGTCCGTCGAGGAAGCGCTGACGGCCGAGGCCACGACCGGTTTTGGCTTGGGAGAAATGAGGTAGGGTTAAGCCTACGAAGCATAGTGCTAGCAAAAACTTTGTCAACCCCATTTCGTTAAGGCACATCCAATTAATTATTAGGTTTCTGGTGAAAATGATACCATATGATTCAGGTATTTATAGGGTTTATGTGCATCTGGTTATTAATAGCAAAGAGCCCGTGAATGGTATTTCCCTATTTTTCTCCATTATATTCTCAGTTGACCATTAAACATACCTTTATTATTAGATGACGAGTTTTTAATCTCCATTATTAGACTTTACTGTTTTCATCTGGTGACTCTGCTTAGTGGTCACTTATATGTACATATAGAGTAATTCTAAAAGGCCTACTTTTGTCATACTAAAATGATGTGGCTATTAAAATCACAATTTGATTAAAATTCAATAATGATAAATCAGAAGTCAAATGATAATTTTAATAACCAAATCATTCTTAGTATGACAAAAGTAGGCTTTCTAAAATTACTCTGTACATATATGTTCTTGATTATATTTGCGGCGATAATTATTAGCAATTAACAACTTTGTGCCGTCATTAAACCGCTTTTTTTTTTTTTTTTGTAGCGTGGGGTGCTCTAACCACCCTCTCTCGAAGCTGAGTTCCTAAGAGGGTGGCCTGATCACCAACCAAAGATTTTTTTTTGTTTTTTCTACCTTTTTAATGCTTACATTGTCTAATCCAAGCTGTTCATTTGAATGAATTGTTTGGATTGAAAGAATTGTTAGCCCTACATTTTTAAAGAATTGCACCGTAACTTAATACATCTAAGATTTTTTTTCTTTTTTTTCTTTTGATGAATAATGGTTAATTAGTTTATTTGAGATTCTTATTTTTTAGAAAGGCTTATATATCTTATGTTAATTTGTAATCACTTCATTCCCTCTCCTGCAAGTTCTTTTAGCAAAAGATTAGTACCCCTTCTATACCTCTTATGTAACCCCCTCTCACTCAAATTAGTTGTTAAGGAAATAAATCCTTTTGATTAATGAGGATTTGATTTGTTATTATTGTTGATTTGATTTGTTATTAATTACCCTTAATTCAAGGGATTTGTTTTGTATTTGAAATTATGTTAAAGCTCTATAAATAGAGCTATGTACTCAAATCTTACATCAAGGAAATATGTAGCCTATAAGGCTTTAGTGTGTGGATGTAGGCTATATGCCAAACCACCTTAATCTTTGTGTTTTTCTCTATTTCCTTACTTTCATATTATTCCGCATTTTATACTCATTACATTGTGAGATCTAATATGGTATCAAAGCTGATAGGCTAAAGCCAATTGTTAGATCCTGGATTGCATTTTTTTTTCTTCTATACTTATTTTTCTCCTCTAATTGTTTTCTCTCTGATTTTAACATGTATCAAAGAACAAAATGATCTATGAGGTCCATTGCTTGCCTACCGCGTAAAAAAAAAAAAAAAAATGCCCAAGGAGGCAGATTTTTTTTGCCCGACCCATTTCAAGCCCATAGTTGGCTCATTCCGGCCACAGTAGCCGATGTCAAAATTCTAGCCAAAAGTTGTTGATGTCATAATTTTGGTCAAATTAACCGATGCCGGCCAAAAATTGCCGATGTTCAAGATGAGGTCACAGTTGCCGAAGTTCAAGTTCAAGAGCACCCGATATTTCAAATCAGGTGCCATCAACTCCAGCTACTTGATATGTCCAAAATCAACGATCGCTAATAGACTGTTCATCTTGCGGGGGGCATGTTAAGGAAATAAATCCTTTTGATTAATGAGGATTTGATTTGATTTGTTATTAATTACCCTTAATTCAAGGGATTTGTTTTGTATTTGAAATTATGTTAAAGCTTTATAAATAGAGCTATGTACTAATGAGTGGGGTGTACAAGGGGTTAAGGGCTTAGGTTTGGAATATTAAACTTGAGCGGTTCAAGCTTGTACCATTGTACTCAATATTTCTCAATAGTAAAGAAGGAGACCGAATCACGCCTCGTGGACATAGACATATTGTCAAACCACATAAACTATTTGTGTATGTGTGTGATTGGTGTGTGTTCTCGTGTGTTTTCTTTCCAAACTTGTCTTTCGCATAAAGGGCTGGTGAGAAATTGGTTGCCAATTAATTACCAATTTTTCCAACAATTGGTTTCAGAGCTTAGTTGCGGATTTCTACTTATTAAGAAGAAATGCAGTCTTTGAAGTTTGGAATTGAAAGGTTCGACGGGAGGATAAACTTTGGCTTATGGCAAATACAAGTCAAAGACATACTAATTCAATCTAGGTTACACAAAACGTTGAGAGGTATACCCACCTCTAGTTCCAGTGATGGTGCCGAAAAATCTGGTACTAGCGATGTAGATTAGGAGGATTTGGATCTGAGAGCTGCGAGTTCCATTCGATTGTGTCTAGCTAAGAACGTTCTTGCTAATGTTCAAGGGACGTCAACGGCAAAGGAGCTTTGGGAGAAGCTCGAGGAGATGTATTAGACGAAGGGAATCTCTACCCAGGTGTACCTGAAGGTGCAGTTTCATACACTGCAAATGATTGAGGGTGCGACTATTTCAGATCATTTAAGTGTTCTCAATGGAATCGTCTCTGAACTCAAAACTCTGGGAGTTAAAATGGACGATGAAGATAAGGCCTTGAGGCTTATCTTGTCTCTTCCGTCTTCCTATGAACATATGAAGCCAATTTTGATTCATGGGAAGGAGAAGATTTTCTTCTCAGAAGTTACCAGTAAACTTCTGTCAGAGGAAAGAAGGCTGAGTGGTGGACAGAATTCTACACCTGAGAACTCGGCGTTGGTAGTTGCAAACTAGAAGATAAAGAAACCTATGAAGGGAAATCTTGTATGCTGGGGTGCGGGCAATCTGGACACCTTAAAAGAAATTGCCCAAAAAGAGGAGTAGGTTCGGCAGAGTGCTCAAAAAACGCTAATATTGTTTCTCTCGTTACTGAGGGAGATGATGATTTTTTTGATAAGGGCATGTACATCCTCTGGCATGACCGCTAAAATGTCAAGATAATGGATGTGTTCTATTAGCGGGTCCACATTTGCATACGACACATTAGTTTGGTTTTTTTATGTTAGGTATGAGGTGGAAAAGGGTGTCAATGGCTAATGAACTTCCGGGAGAACCAAACATGGAAGTTGCACCATATTTTTTAGCAGGATTTTTTCGACATGTGCCGAAAATGAAAATTCTTAGAATGGTTTAATTCTAAGTGTATATGCTCTTTATGGTGGAGCATGATAATTCTTGTAGAATTATGATTGTCAGTGTAGACAATGTTTTGTACCACATCTCAGGGCGTAGGGATAAGCATCGGTCAAGATGCGGATCTAAGGTCTCAGGTGGAGATTGTTGGTAATGACTCAAATTATCAACAAGTGTGAAGATAATTGCTGAAAAATATAAATATTCAAGTTGGTGGACTCAAGTTCGATTTATCTATAAGAGGATAAGGTTAGTTTTAAAAAGGAGTCTAAGAACAACTTGATTTGGTTTTCTGGAGAAAACGTGTGTGGATAAACATGTGGGCTGCAAAGTTTATCTTTATCATAGAAAAGACTTTGTATTCATGATGGTTTAGTTTTCCTGTAACAATTGGATTTAAATTGTTCTCATATTTTTCGTGATTAAGCCTCTATAAAAGGACATGTAGTCCTTGGTTAAGGGGATTTGGTAAATCCAAATTGGTGAGAGCACTTTGTAGCATTTACAAAGTGTAGAGTTTTTCTTTACTGGGTATTTGAGAGGGACAGTTGAGTGGGGTGTACAAGGGGTTAAGGGCTTGGGTTTGGAATATTAAACTTGAGCGGTTCAAGCTTGTACTATTGTACTCAATATTTCTTAATAGTAAAGAAGGAGACCGGATCACGTCTTGTGGACGTAGGCATATTGTCGAATCACGTAAACTATTTGTGTACGTGTGTGATTAGTGTGTGTTCTCGTGTGTTTTCTTTCCAAACTTGTCTTTTACATAAAGGGTAAGTGGGAAATTGGTTGCCAATTAATTACCAATTTTCCCAACAAAATCTTACATCAAGGAAACATGTAGCATATAAGGCTTTGGTGTGTGGATGTATGCTATATGCCGAACTACCTTGATCTTTGTGTCTCTCTCTATTTCCTTACTTTCATATTATTCTGCATTTTATACTCATTACATTGTGAGATGTAATATTATTAAGCACAATCTAGAAAGTTACTATATATACCAACTTCTCATCATCAATAAAATTTGCAACATACAATAAACTTAGGGCTCAATATTGCTAAAATGCATTATATATAGTATTGTTTCAAATACACAAGCTAGAGTTAATTAAGCACCATTAATAATAGAACACTTACAAAACTAAAGTAAATCTTCCGATGATAGCTAGCTAGATCTATCTCTAAGCCTGCACTATATATCTTCCCCGTCTAGACTACCAACTAACTCTGTCCACGACTTTGTAAGTAAAAATGTCAGGAATTGGCAGCTCATGTAGTGAGCCCATTTTACTAATAGTTATGAAAAATGCACGTTTATAGATATGCATAGACGTTACTTACATCTCGCTATGCGTTCATTGATAGGATTAAAGTGCAAATCATGGTGTTCAAGCAGTATATGTATTTATATATATATGTGTGTATATATATATATATGTCATTTGAGGCAAAAAATAACGATGATGTGTCGACATGAATAGCAGGATGATCATATATTGGTCATAACACTGTTCAATATAAATGACATATATGTGTACTTAACCTCTTCACGGTAGGGTGGTTTGTATGTCGACTTAGGTACAATCCCGAGGCCAACAAAGGAAGTATTGTAGCAAGACATCCCTTAGTTGTTCAACCATGCAAGTCCGACCTTAGTGCCACTTAACTAGTGATGGAGCATGAGTAATTCTACTCGTACGTAATTGCTCTAGTCACAATATATAGCCCTAAAATCCATGCTAGAACCGACACACACATCACATGGCCGTAAGATCGATCATACCATCACTTCGAATTTGTCAATATTAAGTTTGAACGTGGGTTTTGGATCAAAGTTTGGTCCTCCATTTTCAACCTATGGGTAGTGATTGTCGACGATAGAACTTCCATGGATTCGAAACGAAGGAAGGGAGAGAACGAAGAAGAAAAAGAAAAATAAAAGGAGAAGAGAAGAGAAGAAGAAGAAGAAGAAGAAGAAGAAGAAGAAGAAGAAGAAGAGAAGCTGAAGAAAAAGAAAATGAGAAGAGAAGCTGAAGAAAAAGAAAATGAGAAGAGAAGATAAGAAGATTTTTTGGGTTTGAGGTTTGGGTTTTTGATTTTTCAGGTTAAATTTTTTTATTTGGGTTTTTGATTTTTTAGGTTTGGGATTTTGAAAATGGAGAAAAGAAGATACAGAGAGTAAGAAAAAAGGAGAGAATGGTGCTGGCCGGCCATGGCTAGAGAAACGAAGGGAGAGAGAGAAAAATATATATATAATGGTGAAAAAAATTTAAAAAAAGAAAATTATTTTTTTTAATAAATTTTCAACTTTTTTGACGTGCCAAAACTCGCACGTCAAAAAAGGTTTTTTTTTTTTAAAAAAAAAAAAATTAATAATTTTTAAACTTTTTGACGTGCCGGTTTTGATACGTTTTTTGACACCCGAATTTTTAATATTTGAAACACGTAAAAAAACATGTCAAAAAAGTCCTATCAGAAAAACTTGTGTTTTTTGTTGTGATTGAACATCATTTCGCATGCTAAATTTGGTGGCCATATATATGTCATACTATCACTTAGCATTTGTTAATATTAAACGTCATATCGCAAACTAAAATTAGAAGGGTGAAACATGCAATTTGATCGATAACAATACTGTAAGAATATAAGGCTCACACAACATACAAATCAAGGGTTTTATACTTACGTGACGTGTCACGTGTACGTACAGCTATATACGTACATTATATTTTCTTTTTTCTTCTGTAATGGCATACATTATATTTTCATTATTGAATGTTTTAGCATTTTACGCATCTTTGCTTGTGATTATTTATGTCGAGCGCTAAATTAATTCCCAAACACAATCTTTTGGCGAAGATTTTAGCTCCTTATACTATCCAAAAAAGAAAAAGGGGGTTTAATGACGTTTGGAAAAAAAAAAAAAGAGTTACTGTTCAAATAACACTATTCACACGCTAGAAGGTGTCATTTGAACATTGTTCAAACGATACTAATTAAATTTTAAAAAAATTGGTGCTTATAAGCTGGACAATTCCACACTCTGAAATGGAAGTATGCCTCTCTCTCTCTCACCCAAACACTAAAAATTTTCAGTTTTAAAACTTAAATATTGATTTGCAAAAAAAAAAAAGAAAAAAAAGTGCAGGCAGCCACCTTTGGGGTGGTTCGCTGGCCAACCCCAGCTAGATTTGGGTAGCGGGGGTGGTGGGGGTGGCTCGCTGGCCACCCCTCCAGCCAAGGGTGTTGTTGCCAACTGGCAGCCACCACTTTATTTATTTTTTCCAAAAAAAAAAAAAAAAAAAAAANTTTTATATTTTATTTGTTTTATATATTTATTTTTTTTCCCCCTTCCAAGAATTTTAAAAAATAAATTTTTTTTTGGATAAAAATTTTAATATTAATTAGTGTTGTTTGAACATTACACATCACCTCATGAAAAATAGTTTTACTGTTAAAGACGTTTGAACGGCGATGACATTATATATGTATGTATGTACGTACGTGTGTGTGTGTGTCGGGGCATTACATGCTATCATTCATGTCCTTTTGGACATTCTCGATCATAATCTATAAAATAGTTATTAGTCTTTTCTTTTGAAAAAAAAATCTTAAAGTTTCTTTTCACTTTCTGTCAATCGACGATAGTACTAGAAAGCTCCACCATATATATGTAGAAACTAATAATACAAAATGAAAATGCGATTGCAAAGGAACCAACGAATAATATATATTAAGACAAATATTCGATCCTTATTGTTTGCCCTTAATGATTACACATAATGACAATAAAATAAAACATCATATATATTATTAGGATGGCCTGGGGGCTGGGGTTAGTTTGTACATGTGAAAGATATTGCGTCGTTTCTAAGAAACATCTCTTTCAAATTTATTTTTATTTTTTAACCCTATACCTTCAAAAGGTGCATGCACATGATGGATTACTACTCAATAGGTTATAGGTCTATATATAATCATTTAGTATGGACTCTCCCCCTCGTAATTTCCCGGAGGATCATAGCTGCAGATGACAAACATCCAGCCATTTTTGCACTTCACCCTGGCACACCCAAGATACTTGGTGTCACGCCAAACTACCTGGGTGTAGTGGCCACACGACTCACCAGCAGCACATGTGTTGGATGCATGGTCATAGTATTTCTTCTCACCTGCCCACATCCTCACTACATCTGAAGCCTTAAAGTTACCATAACCTTCAGCAATGCATTCTCCATACGGCCCGTTCGAATGCTCCATCTCACATTTCTCGATCCTTGTGTTAGCGTAATTTCTAGCGTACGCCGCAAGGCTGTTGTTCCAAGTAAGCGGCGCAACACCCACTGCGGCACGCTCCGCATTGTGACCGTCGAGGAACCGCTGGTGGCCTAATTGGCTGGCTTTGGCTGCTAGGGAGACATGAGGGAGGGTTAAACCTATCAAGAATAGGGCTAGCAAAAACTTTGTCAACCCCATTTCTAAGGCACATCCAGTTTCTAGATATTTCTAGTGGTGAGAATGATACATATGGTTTAGGTATTTATAGGGTTTTATGTGCATCAAGTTGTTTATAGGAAAGAACCCGTGATTGGTATTTCCCTATTTGTCTCCATTATATTCTCAATTGGCTATTTCATTGCCACGAATTTGATGTAAATTGGGATAATTTGTTTTGGTTGATGATAATACGTACAAAACGGTCAAATATATCCACTATATAAAGATAATACAGTTACAGAATACCGGTAGTTATTTCAAGATAATTAACCCCCTTTTTTTTTAAAGAATGGAATGGAAAATGAATAAAATTTGTAGGTTATGGAGGTACAACAGATTTTACTTGGTTTGGTATTTGATTTAAGTCAAAAGGTTAAAGCCTTGAGGGCTACAATTTACTCTTATTCCCTAATGAAATTTACAATACAGAAGGTGCACGCTTATAGGGCAGTGAAAAGAATACAAAATGTTAACCAGATATCAAATCAAGTCACATTTGAATCCACTCAAATCGGATTGTGGGATATTACAATCAAATCTATGAAATCAAATTCCATAATATATATTCTAAATTCCCCCTCAAACTCATTGTGAAAAATTTGTGGAATCTTAAGTTTGCTTTTTATTTTGCTGGAGACGGTAGTGGTTGTTGGCTGGGGTCGGAAATGGTCATCGGAAACTAGTTGGAGTTGTTGGCGGCCAGAGGTGGCAACAGAAGATGTGCCTATTGTTGTGGCGGCAACAGAAGATGGGCCTTTAACAACAATAGGTCGCAAATAAGCCAAACATTGGTTCCCAAATGGTAGCTCATTTGGCTGTAAATCACGCCTCATAAAGCAAATGTCACTAGTTTGAATACTCTCTCCCCCTTCCCTTGTATGGAGATGAAAAAAAAAAAAAAAAGCCAAACATTGGACCAAAATATGACCACTTATTAGCTGAAATAAGAGCCAATAAATGGCTGAAAATGAGGCCAACTATGGGCCTGCGTCATCAAACAAGACCACAAAAGACCAACTGATTGGGCCGAAAAGGGGTCTGGGGCAACATCAGCACCACCAACAATAGACTAAATAACCGGGCAAATAAATTGCTAAAAATATGAGCAACTTTGCCTCTTCTTTTCACCGAATTTTTTTTCTCGATTTTTCTTCTTTTTTTTTTTTTTTTTTTTTTTTAACAGAGTAAAAAAAAAAAAACAACTCCCTTCCCAATGAACCCCCCAGTAGAAAACAGAGCTTCCTCTGAACCTCAAACAGAAGCAAAACCAAGTGATCGATTCAAAACCTGGTCCAGTGAAGGAAACCAAGAAAAACATGAGAAAGACCCCACAATTCTTCTTCTAGATGTGGCCAACGTACAGTTGCACTTGATGCCAAATCAGAATGTGTCCTCCAACAAGCACTATGAAGGCTAATGAAGGGCCGCATCACTGTGCTTGTGGCTCGATCACCATTTGTGAACAATCAGAGGGCTAACTCGAGCCAACAGGGCATTGCTTCTAATAATTTCTAGTTCAGTTGCTTGGCCTTTGCCAACGCTGCAAACAGGATCTGAGTTGCAGCTCTTCACAAGAGAGAAGAAAAACGAAGGCGTAGAGAGAGAATAACAAAAGTTGCAGTGCTCAGAGAGTTGGTTTTATTGACAACTCCATCATTGAGCAGGTTTTGAGCCCAAGGAGGAATTGAAACAACAAAAGGGTTGTAATGCGAGCGCGATGGTGAGAGACTCAACACCTATGATGACAGAAATTGTTGCAATATAAAATAAAAAAAATAAGACATATAACAATTAAATTTCGTTTTTAATTCACCTTCAAAGTCTTCTCTTGATGTGCTTAAAAGTAGGGAATTGACCAATATGCACATCCCTCCCCTTACTGTGAAGTGAATAGATGGCCGGCAACGATTTGTGTTCGCATGTCCGTTTCAAATTGGATATAAAACTATATAGGTCAGCCTTAATCCGACCTACTTAATTAAACAGATTAGATCCCTCAACTCTAACCCGCTGATTTCGTATTGGGTTCGTGTCAAATTTGCTAATTATATTAAAAATTGTTAGCCTTAGTGTTGCGTGTCAAATTCGGTTCATGTCAAGGAATGAGTATAAGACTATATAGGTCAAACTTAAACCGGCCCACTAAATTAAACGTGTTAAACTTCTCAACCTTAACTTCTTAATTGTGTTTAGAATTTGTATCAAATTTGCCATTCGTGTAAAAAAAAAAAAAAATGATGAATAAGTTCTTCATTCACAAAACTACGCACTACAACTCTTCAGCGAATAAGTTGAAATACAATGATGCTACATAACAATACCATATCAACCAAATAAACAACAAAACAGCAACATCTCCCAACAATGGACAAAAAACTAGCAAACAATGAAAACCCCATGTGTCTGTCCCCACCCCTGCTACAGAACCACAAACTGCAATAGCACAAAACAAAACAAAAAGAAAAAAACTAAACAAACAGCAGCAAACTACCACATTCTGCAGAAACACATACAGCAAACAACTCTAAATCATAATCTCCTCTTTAACATTCCAATTTCTGGTCGTGTAGAAAAATTGTCAGTCGTAAAAAGAAGAAGTACAGTGAATTATAGAGAAACTTATAATATCTTCTCCATTAATATTAATAGTAAGATATAGTACATAAACAGGAGCATCAACATACACAATAGAGGTAAGTAATAATCAGTACGACCATTTAGTATGGTCTTTCGCCGTAATAATTTCCTGAAGGATAATAATTGCAAGTGACAAACATCCAGCCATTGTGGCACTTGGCCCTGGCACACCCAAGATACTTTGTGTCACGCCAAATCACCTGGGTGTAGTGGCCACACTCACCACCAACACATTTGTTGTATTTATAGTTATAGTATGGTTTCTCACTCACCCATGCCTTCACTGCGTCTAGAGCGCTTAACTGATCATAGCCTTCAGCAATACATTCTCCATAGCCTGTATCCATATAGTTCGAATGCTCCAAGTTGCAGTCTGGGATCCTCTTGTTAGCATAAGCTTGAGCATAGGCTGCAAGGGTGTAGTTCCATTTAAGCGGGCCGACGCCATGGCCGACCTCTGCCCGAGCTTTATTGTGCCCGTTGAGGAAGTCTTGCCGGTCGCTTCGGCCGGCTAGGGAGACATGGGTTAGGGTTAAAACGATGAAGCATAGGACTAGCAGAAACTTGTTGATCAACCCCATTTTCATGGCAGAGCAATTGTGAAAATGGGAGAGACGATTTATTTATTATATAGGCACGAGCTAGTGAAAGGCATCTCCCTATGTATTCTTTATGTATAAATTAAAGAATATACAGTCGTTATCATAATTAAAAATAGATTGTTAATAAATAATTATAAACGAATTGGCGATTTGGGTATGCCTTAGGAAAGGACATGAACTAACATAAAAAGGTATCTCGAGCTCCGATTCTATGTATATGGAAGCTTCCATGCATGCATGATGCATCCATGCAATTGAAATAGTGGTTGAGGAGGAAAACCCATTATCCACAATTCATCATTTATCTAATTACCATGGACGGCTGTGCATGCGACTCGATATTATTGGGCTCGTTTAGTAACACTTTTTAGGGTATTATAAGTGAAACAATATATATATTAACAAACAACTTAAAATACAAAATATTTTTCATTACTACTATCAAAAAATAAAAACACTCCCTAAAAGTTTTGTTAAACGAGCCCGCGAAACATAAACCTCCTGCTCCCCTATTATATCTCCTTTTGCAATAGTCAATGTCTCATTTCTCTATATTTTTTCATTAATCATAGAACATTCGACCGGTAAATTAAGCCCAATCATCGCCGGTAAACATGATACAAAACCTTCACATGGAAGGGATATCTCAATATATATTGTATAACATTTTTTCCATAACAAATTGCTAGGCCGAGGAAATTTGTGTTCCTTTAATGATGTCGTGTCCGAAAAGTAAACCGAAGATTGAGGGAGACTGATGAGGTCAATAATTGCAGCTGCGAATCAAAGGTCTTCATCTATTGCAGTTAAATCACGTGAACACATGATTTCTGTAATGTTGGTCGGGGCCCAATATTTCACGGGCATTACCATGACTTAAGGCAACATGTTAGCTTCAAACTTTATTCCATGTTTAGTTGCGACAATTACTGATAATGATTTAAAACGTATAAAATTCTGGGATCATGAATCGCGCCAATTTGTGTTTACATGTCGAGTTTGGATTGTGTCAAAACATGAGTATAAAACAATATAGATCAACTATAACTTGACTCATTTAATTAAACATGTCAACTAATTCTAATCTCTAACCCTCTAATTTTTTATTGGATTCGCAGGTTATGTCGAAAATTGTCAATCATTATGTCGCGTGTCGGATTCAGGTCATGTCGACTGTCAAGGCATGGGTATAAGACTATATAAGTTAACCCTAACTCAACCCCTTTAATCAAACGAGTTTAGCTCCTCAACCTTTAACGCTTTAAAATTTTGGTGTATGGTGATGATCACAATATTAATAATTTGGCTGGAAAAGGAAGTGTCCCTTGTATAGAGGATTCCGTTCTAAAGGGTAAGAAACATTCTAAGCCACAAGGGAAAAGTTGCGGGGTGGGATAAAGGGACCCAATTAAGATAAGTGCAAATCATGGAAGAGGCAGAAACACATGGTAACATGTTGTGGGCTAAGGTTGTGTGGTCCTATGAAGATGGTGAGTGGGGTTGAAATATGACTAAACATCATGTGGAGATTTACAAACTGTGAAGGATAAGCACTAGTACTACAAGAAATTTGGTTTTTATATCGACGATAAAAAAAGTCTAAATACTATCACAAATGACTTTCAACGACGACTGTTCAACGCTATTAATGCACGACGACTTTTTATGTCGTTGCAAATAACATTAGAAGTGGTTGGAACAAATATAAGAACATGTCGTCCCTAATAATTAATTATCAGCGACAACTTATGAAGTCATTGTGGCTAACAATTCAGACTTGTCAGAGCAGCTTTATCTCCTCTGATCCACCAAGAACAGGCCGTATACAGACTCTGTCCAACTCCTTGATTAAGCCTCTATGATCCAACTTGGGATAGAAAAAGAAACAAAAGATGAATCAGCACAAGTGAAATGCATCCATATCACGAGAGAGACGGTATATTATTCATACGCAGCTGGGTTTGAAAATGGAACGAATCTGAAGAAGAATTTATAATGTGGTTGACAGGATGCAGGAGGACTTAGGAACAAGAAGCAAAACAAGAACATTTTTTGCAGAGGTTTTGATCCATGTCTTGAAAGTAAACAGAGTATATATCTAAATTCTCACTAATCTTGTGGTAAACAGAAGCATCTACAAACATTCCCAATTAACTTTTGTGAAGAGTGGCTGAGCCACTAGGGGAGCATTAATAACACTCTCAGGTTGACTTGTTTTATATGAAGTAGTGGAGTATACACTAAAGAATATTATGGGGGCGGTGAAATAGATCCATGGAAGACTAGAATATTATCAGCTCATTCCAATAATATGGGACAGAGCACACCCAATCTAAAATATGCAAAATGATTCAGACCATTTGGAACAAAAAGATCTTGACTGTGTGGTATTTTACCAAAATCTGTAAATGCACTATGATATTGATACCCCCTCTTATTAAATTCATCTTTTTTTATAAATTTAAGCTTTTAAGATAATTAGTAATTTAAACGTGGTATCAGAACAAAAATCTTAAATTCGAACTTTATCGTAGTATCCCATTTCAATTAAATATTTTACATGTTGGGCATTATTTATTAAAAAGAAGTTTGAGCCTATAAGTGAGAGAGAATGTTAAATTCATTATCTCCTATCAGCTTAAGCTTTTGGAATTATTAGTGATTTAACATCACTAAGGCCTATTTGGGTATGCGTTTTAGGGACTTAAAAGTCCGTTTGAAAAAAAAAAAAAAAAAAGGTACCAATTTGATAAAAAAATAAAATAAAAGCGTTTTTAAGTATCCAAAAAGCCTAAAAATGACTAAAATGCACTTTTGACCAACAACTCTTCCGCAAAAAGAGCTGAAACAAAGAGACTACGGAAGAGTAACATATCAACCAAACAACTACAAAATAACATCGACCAACAACTAGATAAAAAACTAGCAAACAATGATCAAAACCCCATTTGTTTGTCCCCACCCCTGCTACAGAACCACAAACTGCAACAACACAAAACAAATAACAAAACAAACAACAGCAGCTACCACATTCTGCAGAAAGAAAACATACAGCAAACAACTCTAATTCAGAATCTCCTCTTTAATACTCCATTAAAAGGAAGAAGTACAATGGATCATAGAGAAACTTATATATAATATCATCTCCATTAATAATAGTAAATAGTAATCACTTCATCTTCTTCATATCCATATCCAAAGATATATACATATTCATATCCATATCCAAAGAAGTACAACGCATTTAGTATGGTCGCTCGCCGTAATAATTTCCTGAAGGATAATAGTTGCAAGTGACAAACACCCAGCCATTGTTGCACTTGGCCCTGGCGCACCCAAGATACTTTGTGTCACGCCAAATCACCTGGGTGTAGTGGCCGCACTCACTGTGAACACATTTGTTGGATTCATAGTCATAGTATGGCTTCTCATCCACCCACGCCTTCACTGCATCTGCTGCGCTCAAGTCTCCATACCCTTCTGCAAGACATTCTCCTAAAGGCCCATCTGGATCCGATTCCACCATTTCACAATCTGCAATCCTCTCATAAGCATACGCTTGAGCATAGGCTGCAAGGGTTTTGTTCCAGATAAGTGGAGCGACGCCGTGGCCGACCTCGGCTCGAGCTTCGTTGTGGCCGTCGAGGAAGTCTTGCCGGTCGCGGTTTCGGGCTTGGGAGACTTGGGTTATGGTTGAACCGATGAAGCATAGGGCTAGCAAGAACTTGGTGATGATCATGAACCCCATTTTCATGGCAGAGCAATTGTGAAAATGGGAGATACGATTTTGGTATATATATAGGCACGAGCTAGAGAAATGTATCTCTGTTTTGGATTCATAGAGATGCATTATAAATTAATTCATCAGCACTATGGTGGGCAGAAGTTAGATTATTAATAAATAGCAAGCAAAATTGGCAATTTGGTTATTATGAAAGGACATGAATCAACATAAAGGTATCTCGAGCTCCAATTCCATATATATGGACGCTTCCATTCGTAATGGTTGAGGAGGGAAAATCTGTTATATATAATTCATCATCTTATCTAATTACCATAGACGGCTGTGCAAGTTGATATTAGGCTCATTTGCTAACGCTTTTTAGGGTAGCATATATATTAACAAACAACTTAAAACATAAAACTTGCAAATCCGACAAGTACTCAATACAAAATTAGAGGGTTGTGGTTGAGAAGTTTGATTCATTTGACTAAATGGGTCAGGTTATAATTAAACTATATGATCTTATATTCATGTCTTGGCACAGCACCGGAATCCGACACGTAAACACAAATTGCCACTCTTAAAAACTAGGGATAACTTCACTCATAACTTCTGAACTACTCCGTATTTTGAGAAAACTCCCAAATTTTCAAAAATCTCAATTTCAACTCATAAACTTTCAATTTGATACAATTGATCCCATCCGCCAATTTTTTAGCTTAAAACCTAATAGAAACCACTAAAATGACCAAATTATCCTTCAATTTTTTTTTAATTTTTTAATATTTAAAATTTTATAAAAGTTTATAGAGTATAAAAGTCATTTCATCATTTTTAACGTCCAAACCTTCACATGGATGGCACATAACAATTTGGTTGGCCGAGGAAATTTCTCAGCTTTCAATAATGTTGTGTGCAAAACGTAAACCGAAAACTGAGGGAGACTGACCATGACAACAATTCCATTATTTCTAGCTGCGAATCAAATGTCTTGCTTCTAACAGTTAAATCACGTGAACACATTAATCTCAGCAATATAATGTTGGTTGGGGCCCAATATTTCACGGGCAGCTAGCGCCATAACTTCAAAATTTTCTCCATGTTTAATTGCCACATTAACTGATAACACAATATATAAATATATATATATCTATATATATTAATGATTTGGCTGGAAAAGAAAGTGTCCCTTGCATAGAGGATTCTGTCATAAAAGGGAAGAAAGTTATAGCTCAGATCTGGAAGTGAGACAAACACATGTGGTAAAAAGGGTTTGTGGACCCATGAAGATGATGATGATGATGAGGGGCAGAAATATGACAGAATTTTAAATTAGCACCCATGGGGATTTAGGAACAGTGAAGGATAAGGGCCAAGAAGAAGAATTTGGAAGAATCAGAGAGAAGAATGGTGCCAACGAAAATCAGGTACTATCAGAAGTTGGAAAAAGGATGGCTCCAAGGGGTGGCCGGATATATATATATATATATATATATATATATAATCACAAGATGTTCCTATGGAGAGCACGCGCGTAGTGAGTGACCTTTAACCAACCAAGGAGAATCTTCTTGTCCTATTTGTGGCCTAGATAATAGAAACATCATATTTTATGGAGATGTCCATCTGCCATGGATCGATGCAAGGGCGGAGGGAGGGGGGTTGAGGGGGGGCACTTGCCCCCATCAACTCCTCAAAATTCTCCTTACCCTTGGTAATATATATATATATATATATATATGACATGATCATGGATTTATGCCTCCCCTAAGCAACTCTTGAGAGCAAATGCCCCCCTCAACCAAAGATTGAAGATCTTGCAGTTGAGTCAATTTTAATCATTATTATTTGAAACTTGCAAACTTGCAGTTGTAGAATAACAAAAGGTTGAAGATGATGCAATTCCCAATATTTTTCTTAAACTATGAAAGAAGATAAGGTGCACGCGTGCAAGAGAAAAATAAAATAAAAAAGGTACAACGTACAACTTGCAACTTGCAAAACACAAGAAAGAGACCAAAAATCTTTATAAAATTATAAAGTATTGTTCAAATGTTCAACTCTTCCCAATAATTTTCTTAAAGTATGAAAGAAGACATGGTACATGCTAACATGCATGCAAAAGAAAACAAATAAAATAAAATACAGCGTGCAACTTGCAAAACCAATAAGAAAACCAAAAAATCAATTGTTATTTCTAACATGTTCAACTCTTCCCAGTAATTTTCTTAAAGTATGGAAGAAGGCATGGTACATGCTAACATGCGTGCAAGAGACAAAAAATATATATATATAAAATAAAATACAGCATACAACTTGCAAAGCACAAAAAGAGACCGAAAAATCAATTGTAATTTCTAATTTTCTAAGCCACATGTTTTATTTCATATAGTAATGTGTCAATTAAATTCAAAGAGGCTAAAGATCAATTGTCAAATGTCCTTACATCGTACAAAAATTACAAAACTTTGAGGCATTTTTCTTCTTAAAGACTTGTCGATTTTTCCTTTCACTTTCCAACTTCAACGAAAATTTGAGGTATATATGTAATTAAATTTGTATATTTAGATTTAAATTGTTGATTTTTCTTTTCACTTTCTAACTTCAACAAAAAATTGAGGTATGGAATTAAATTTTTATATTTAGATTAAATTTTTTTAAAAAAATTAATTGTTTTGATATTTATCTTGCTATTCTTGATAATTGTTTTTATATTTAATAATTTATTAATTGATATAGTTTTTGTTTCATATTTTAATTGTATAAAGTATATAATTATAGTTATTTGAGATTATATAGAAAAACAACGATTTTATAAAGCTTCAGTTAAATTCTAAACGAGCTCATGTTAAAATTGGTGAGCCGAGACAAATATTATATTTCCAACCTATTAACAAGCATGCCTTCTTGGACCCATGTTGCAAGGCTCGTCTTCTACAGCCTCATGGATGTTTTCATTTTGTTCCACTATAGTGAAATTTTTTTGCCCCCCCTCAATGAATATCCTAGCTCCGTCCCTGGATCGATGTATCATGTGTAGATCGAGTGTTTGTTGGAAAAATGGTTCAGAATAGAGCTACTGTAGTGGATTAGGTTAGGGAGGAGATATGTTAATTAGTCGGATGTACTATTGAGAACTATGACCTTTTTGCACTAATAACTAGAAAAATATGGTCAAGAAGAAATACAGTACAAGTACATGGTGGGGAATTTCTTCATCCTAACCAAGTTATTAGAGGGGCAACTGAATTTCTTGAAGAATGAATATAAGGAAATAAACAACAAAGAAGACTGTGATGTGCAAAAGGTGAATTGGAATGCAGCGTTGGATACAGAAAATGGAAGAATTAGAGTGGAAATTATTGTGTGGCACCACGAGAGATACCGGGGGAGGCATTGGCTGCGTTGCATGCAGCTAAGTTTAGTCGAGATTTGAGTGAGTACATATGTAGTCCAAGTTGTGAATGCTGTGTTGATTGATTTAAAGTCTATTTGGAATTGCGTTTGAAGGGTTTAAAAGTATTTTTAACACTTAAAAAGTCCATTTGAAGAAAAAATATATTTTTTTTTGATAAAAAAATTAAAAGCACTTTTAATGGTCAAAAAGGCCTTAAAATGACCAAAAAATACTTTTGACAAAAGCTTAAAAATAATTCCAAATAAGCTCTTGGTCAAAGTAGCAGTTAGACAAGTCATAGTCTCAAAAATGTAGTTTGGGTAAAAGGGATTCTTAGTTGTATCATCAACATTGCATTGGTAGAGAAACAAAGCTCTAATTTCATGATTATGAAAAACGTTTTTTTTTTTAAAAAAAAAAAAGTGTCATATACCTATCAAATTTAAGAGGGCCCCGGGAGAGACCCAAGATGCTTGAATGTTGCACTTTGAGGTCAAACGGTAACCTTTTTTTTTCCTGCAAACGAGGTAGCTTTTTCTTTCACCGCACCACATGCAGATTGAAAACTTGTGGGGAATGGTGTGAGAACTCACGGCATCAGCGGACGATTTTTCACCCAACAGATTCGCCGCATAATCAGCAACCGATGGAAAAGAAAAAGAGACGTTACCTAATCTTTTGAGGCTTTTAACCGTTATTATATATATATATATAAATCATAATGTGTATGTAGGTGAGGATGATGAATTCATGATGTCAAGTTGAATTGTTATGAAGTAAAGAGAAATGCTCCTCTTAACCAACTCTGATGTGGTGTGTAAACTTGATGTATTTCCATATATATATTCAAGCCACCTAAACAATTCAAAAGCCCACATTGATTTTCACAAATGGATATTCTCATAAACCCTTCGACAGCCCATTCTCCCAAGGCCCACAACTCACTCTGGCAACCCACCACGACAAAACCCATGAGCCCAACCTTAACTCTACCCTTTCGGACCTTGCCCTAGCCAACACAACAACACAATTATCTCAGGTAATGTTAAAAATTACATTTTTATCACACAATGCTGATGTGGTTGGTTAGAACTACCACATCAGTATTGTGGAATAAAAATATAATATATAGCATTACTTTCATTACCCATCACTCTAGGACAGACTCTTCCATTAAGAAACTTTAGCAGTCGCCTAAGGCTCCCGATCAAAAAGTGCCCAATAAGACAAGTTTCTAAAACATGGCAGAAGGTCCCCTTTGAGACTTGTTTGTTAAAAAAAATACAAATCAAATATATAATACTCATTACCTCTTTGGTCCGTCTTTATTAAAATATATATATATATATAAATCCAAGATATAATAGACATTATCACATTAGTCCAGTGGTATAGGAGAGGATGAAAAATGCATATTTATAATTATTCTTTAGATGATGGTGGAGACACCCCACCAACTAACAGAAGAGGGGTGAGGTCACCCGTCTACCTAATGATAGAGGGCAAGACTCAAGAGTGAGTTGTCCCACCAACACCCACCCATTAGCGATGTGTATGAGACGTCACCACTCACACCTTCCACCAATAGGCGGAGGGGACGGTGGAGCAACCCCACCCCTTCTCTGTTGGTATTGAATTCGTACACAATTTTGCACCACACTAATTGACGATGTCACTATCCCAACTCACTTCTTCTTCTTCTTCTTTTTATTATTTATTTTATTTTATTTTATTTTATTTTTATCTTCCTTGCATTACATCACTGACATTTGTTTTGCTCATTGGTGTAGGGTAAAATTTTAAAAAATAATTTAAAGTATAAACAAATTAATATTAGGGGTAATTTCACTTACCATCTTGAATATCGTGCATTTTACAAACACATTTTCAATGTTTGAAGTCTTTTACTTTGATATATTGAACTTTTATTTGCTTCCAGTTATCTCATTCTATTAGATATTGGAATTAAATGAAACGGTAAAAATAATAAAAAAAACTTTTACACCCTTATGTTAGGATTTTATAGAAAATAGTGTTCGTAAAAGTCGCATTTAAGGAGGGGTACGGTTAATATTATCTCATAATCTCATAGAAACTTTAAGGCTTTATTTGTGAATGGAATGGAAAGTGGAACGGTACTCTAATAGATGTAATTGATACAAGAGAAAAAAGTAAAAATATTTTATATAAAAAAGTGAAAAATTTTATTTTATAGTAATTTTTTTATTTGAAAAATGATGAAAAGTTATTGATTTGATGTAAAAATAAGAATATTAAGGTTATTTTAAAAAGAATTTTTGGAAAATGAAGTGAGTCTACCAACGGTACCGTTCCAATTGGGAGCCATTCTCTTTGCAAACATAGCTTAAAATTTTTGGAGACTATCTCAGTTCTCGACTTCGCGTGACATAAAACGGTTACCAATGGCCTCGTAAGTTGTAAAAGTGGGAGAAAGAGAGGTAAAAGTGGGAGAAAGAGAGTCGTGAGAGAGGAGGAGGTTGTCAATTGGGCGGCGATGGGCGGCAACAGCTTGTAGAAGAGACGGTGCTCGTGCTGACCATCAACGTATACCAAATTACCAATGGCCTTGTAAAAATTGTAATTTAATGGGTATTTCACCTCTTTCCCACGAAACAAATGTTGGGTTTAACTCCTTTTTTTTATCCATTTGCTATATATTTTCTGATTTTATTTATACCCACATAAATTTTTTCCTCGTATGCAGATTCCAGACATGAAATTCTTCATTGACTTTTTGGACAATTTCCCTGGTTGGAACTAAGGCCCTGTTAGCTTTCATGGCTTCACCCTCAGAGCAAACAACTTGTGAGACTATGAACAGGTAATGGGAATGGATGATGCCTTTTAGCTAAAATCATGCGGACTCTTAATGAAATCTAGGACTTTGGGAGTACTAAATATTCATGCTTTTGAACGCCTATATTTACTTGGAATCAATTGCTTTCAAAATAAAGATAGTTGCTTCAAAAGTGCTGACCAATTTGCACCCCATTCTTTGGGGTAGTACAGTTTCAATTTGCTTGGAATCAATTGCTTTCAAAAGGAAGGTAGTTATTTCCAAAGTGTTAAACAATTAGAACCTCAATCGTTTGGGTAGTTCAGTTTCCTCTTGGATGTCAGAAAGTATTAATTATCAAATAGCTTAAAGCTATATATTTGTATTTATATGGCCTATGCACAAGCTGAACTGGTCTTCCTTTAGGACATCCCTGACTATTTCATATTACCAATTTTTTTTTTTTTTTTCTTCTTAACAACCACGCATACTTCTGTCTTTATTTCACCTTTTCTTTCTTTTCTTTTTTTTTTTTTTTTGCATTTGAATGTAGTGAAAAATATGCTAATGTCAACTGGGATGAACTTGGATTTAGTCCAATGCCAACAGATTACATGTTTGTGATGAAATGCTCTGAAGGAGAAAACTTTTTACAAGGAAACCTCACTCCCTTTGGGAACATTGAGCTGAGCCCATCTGCCGCAATCTTAAACTTTGGACAGGTGAGCAGCAAGCAACAATTTATGAGAAGCATAGATATGACCAACTTCAACTGATCACAAATGCAATTCGTGATTGTCTTTAGGGAATTTTTGAAGGTCTTAAGGCATACAGGAGAGAAGAAGGTCGTATCACGCTCTTCCGGCCTGAACAGAATGCTATCCGCATGAAGATGGGTGCAGAGAGAATGTGCATGCCATCACCATCTACCGAGCAATTTGTTGATGCTGTAAAGCAAACGGTCCTTGCCAACAAGCGTTGGGTATTCATCCCAACTACTGCCTATCTCCACTACTGTTTAATGTGCTTGTCTTAATGCTTAAATGTATATGTTTCGAATTTGGACACCTATAGGTGCCACCTCCAGGAAAAGGTTCACTGTATGTGAGGCCTTTGCTCATGGGAAGTGGATCTGCTATGGGCGTTGCGCCAGCACCCGAATACACATTCCTAATATACACTTCTCCAGTTGGCAACTACTATAAGGTGGAACCCAGGAACAAAGACAGAAAAATTGTCATTGCAATAGCTCTGTTTGTGTCATTGGTGAATAAAGTCATGCGAAGAAATTGGCTGTGCTATTGAAAGTGCCTTTATTTGTGTATTCTTAATATATCTTCAAAGCCATATTCTTGGGGAACTCATGATGTTATTTTATACTGACATGCCTAGCAAGTCCTTGCTTCCTAAAAATACTGACAACCCAAGTGTAAAGGAGAACACAGGAATGCTTAGAGTTTACGTAAAGAACATACACATTCAAAGTTGTTCACTTTATTTCATTTTCCTCAGTATATATGTAGTTATAATTTTCTTCAACACATACTTTTGTCTATATAATATAGGGTGACACATCTATAAATGTGATTGTTGAGGAGAAGCTTCGTCAAGCTATACCTAATGGAGCTGGAGGTGTCAAGGCAATCACCAACTATGCACCGGTAAGCATTACTTTGTCATAGTTGCTTTGCTACTAAAACAGAATCAACAATATGTTATTTCTTGACTTGTTTAATGAAAAGATTAGTTTTTAATGAGTGCTTAGAATTTTTGTTGAACAGTTTGTTCTATGATGACGAAAAAGCTTGTTTTTCAATCCCAAGTATTAGGACCTACTTGTAAATAAAAAAAAAAAAAAAAATTGAAGAAAAAGATCAATCATAATTTGTAGTGCAACTCTTTCTTTTTTCTCCTTGAGATACTAGACTGGCTAAGCTTTATACCACATGATGTTTATGTAGGAATTAGGGATAAATGGGAATTAAGTATGATCGCAAAAGTTGAAATTTATATCAGACAAATGGGTTACAAATGCTGTATGTTATTTCAACTACCCAAAAAAAGAAGTATAAAGTTCATTTTTTTCTTAATATGCTTTTGGAAACACCATTAAACATGGTAAAAAAAAGCTTTGTAAGGATAAGAAATTAGCATTTCTCTTATTTTTTGTGGGTTCTTTTGCTCAGATACATCTCTAAGCTTATCATCTTCTGCATAAAATAAAGCTACGGCAATTTTGCCAAAGTTATCATATGGCTTCCGTGGTCAGGGGCGGAACCACCTCTAGGTTGGGGGGCAATAGCCCCCCCCCCCCCCCCCCNCCCCGCCCCTCCCCTTCCCTTTAAAACTCTATTTCCACCCCTGTCTGTCGTCCTTTTTTATTCTTTTTTTGTGCTTGTCTGAACTTGTATTTGATATTATAAAACAATTGTGCTTTTCTTCATAGGTTTTCCGAGCAGTTACTCAAGCAAAGACCAAAGGATTCTCCGATGTCTTATTCCTAGATGCCAAGACTGGAAGAAATGTTGAGGAGCTTTCTTCATGTAACATTTTCATTGTGAAGGTATTGTTACTTGCTGTTGTTACAGAGATTGACAACTAATTAATTATCCAAATTAATTTCATGTAAGAATCCTTAAAGCTATCCTTAAGCTTCAGTAAATAAATATTGAGGGGCTTTTGATTTCTTGCATAGGAAGAATTGAAGCATTATTTAAATAGTAGATAATCTAAATTGGATTTTTCTGAAGTATAAAATGATTGTCCTTTTTTGCATTATAACAGGATGAACCCAGTTATTATGTAGTACAGAGTTCAGTATTTAGTTACTCAATAGATTTCTCTTGCAACATTCATAACATCTTACTTCTGTCTGAAACTTTGTTGATCCACATCATCTCTCTGTTGTAGGGTAATGTTATTTCAACTCCAGCTACCCTAGGAACTATTTTGCCAGGAGTTACACGAAAAAGCATCATTGACATTGCCCTTGATTCTGGTTACCAGGTGATCATTTTTCATCTGTAGTAAGCCAATCGATATTCTTAATTCATTATTATGATTGAAATTCGCATTTCTCTTAAGCAATTTGAAAGTAGAAAGTCAAGTACTAGTTTATCATATGTTGTATATTGAATTTGAATTTCAATCTAATATAATTGATTGATTTAACCCCATGATTTGTTTGTAACAATTAATCTCTTGATTTACTCATTCTAATATAGAAATCTAGTTGGGCCAAAATTGTTATGATCTAGCATATGAATGTCAATGCTAAGCACAAAGCTTACAAAATTCTGCTACCAAGTTTGAAAATTGTTTGCCACTAACAATTTGGTAATCCTTTTGATCAGGTGCAGGAATGTGTTATTCCAGTTGAGGACTTGATGGATGCCGACGAAGTTTTCTGCACAGGAACTGCGGTGGTTGTCAACACTGTTGGTAGTATAACTTACCAGGGTAAAAGGTACATCCATGTCTATGCATTGTCCTTTCAATGAAATCATAGATTAAAATGGTGATCTTGTTTAGTTCTTCTGGGGACTGTTGATTGTAGCTGATTATATCAATGTAGGGTTGAATATAAAACTGGAGTGGAATCAGTGTCCCGGAAACTTTACGCAACGCTAACGGGAATTCAGATGGGTCGTATTGAGGACAAGATGGGATGGACGGTCGAGGTGGATTG
The DNA here is from genome assembly GCA_006937295.1 of Carpinus fangiana. Taxonomy (NCBI): domain Eukaryota; kingdom Viridiplantae; phylum Streptophyta; class Magnoliopsida; order Fagales; family Betulaceae; genus Carpinus; species Carpinus fangiana. The sequence goes on from CM017322.1 coordinate 3,796,166, forward strand.
AGCTTCGATCATTAAATACAGTTTGTGTCGGAAGTTGGTGGACTTGCATACACTCACAAATAAACTCTCACATTTACTCCATTCATGTTTATTAAATAAAGTTGATGCAATATAATCGTGTGTTTGTGTGTCTAGCTTTTCTCACAGGTAAACAATTCTGCAAATGGTTGTTTCTTCAGAGTCTCTGGCAAAGCCTATCTATTTCCCACTTGCTCTTTGCAGATGGCCTTATGGTCTTTGGAAAAGCAAATGCCAAGGAAGCCTCTTCTATCCTCTCATGCCTCAACAAGCACTCTCTCTACTCTTGCCAAAAGGTGAATTTTGAAAGTCTGCCATTCTCTTTAGCAAGAACACCAAACCAATTGCCCAAGCAGAAATCACCCCCATCCTTGGCCTCAAGCTTATCCCTCCAAAAGCCAAATACTTGGGGATCCCCTCATTCATCCCAAAAAAAAATCAAAAAATCCATTAAAAAGGATTTTAGCATGGAAAGCCAAAACCACCCTTATCTAGTATAAACTATGTTGCCTCAGCCCTACCTAGCTTCACCATGTCCCTAATCCTTGTTCCCAAAAATCTGTGCCATGAAATTGACAAGATCTTCAAAGATTTTTGGTGAGGATTTGACAAGTCCAAAACACATAATTTTACCTCTATAGCCTGGCACAATATATGATCCCCCAAACCCCTTGGTGGCCTTGGCCTTGGCCTTATAACCATGACATCCAAAAATATGTCACTCCTTGCCAAGCTTTGTGGGATTAGCCAGAACAATCCTTTTTGGATAAAAAGCCTCAAGGCTCAAGGCCAAATACCTAAACAAAGTGGACATGTTTTACTGCAAAATCTCCCTAAATGCCTTATGGGTAGCAGCAGGAATCTAATTGCTAAAACCTCAATAAAGATACATGGAACACCCCCATGTATCCCTACTATGCCAAGCATCAAATCCCTCTCCAAAGTGGTTAGTTATACAATTATCTGGTTAGCAGTTATAGCTGTTAAATTTACATTCCCAATTTTTTTTTCAATTTTTTTTTTTTTTCATATTCTCTAAATCAACCAAACATAATTTCAAAAAAAAATAATTTTCTCGGTATTCGCAATTTTAAATACAGTAAAAAGTAATATAAAACAAAAATAAAAACAAATCGCACACCCAAACAAGCAGTAATAAGATATCCTCGATTTTTTTGCACATTCATGTGTTTGCTTGAAACAATTTTGTTAATCCTTAACGAAAGCAATAGATGCGGAAGAGAAACTATGTTATCAATTCACAAAATCAACACCCACGAACGATGATAAAGAAAGCTAGCAATATTATTGATGGCAAAAAAACTGATTTATCCGAATTTATAGTGAAACCCTAAAGCTACAAAAGGGTAAAATCTTCTAAAAATTGAAATAAAACAAAGGAAAATGCTAAGGGTTCTTCTTGTAGTGTTCTCCGAGTGTTTTCTCAGTCTTACGTAAAACATGATTTAAGAAAAAATAAAATTGTAGTGGCCTCCATCACCAGTTTTTTTAGGTATTAGCACCAAATTTAAGGCATTAACACCAAAATTGAGACATTAGCACCAAATTTAAGGCATTAGCATCATATTTAGGATGATCAAATCTATTTTTGGTGATACCATCCTTAAATGGTTAACCTTTCACCCTTAGGTTTTAGTTTTGAATCCAAAAACAAGTTTTAAAACATTAGAACCTAACTATTAACTCATAAAAATTAATCTATTGGCAAAAAAACAGTACTACAATTTTATTTTTTCTTAAATCATGTTCTATGTAAGACTGGGAGAACGCCAAGAGAACACTACGGGAAGAATCCCCAGCAAACCCCTAAAACAAAAGAAGCAAGAAAAACGCCTTTACTAAATACAATTAATGCATTATAATTTGGGCCCCTTTCTTTTTCTTCTTCTTCTTGTAACTAGTTCAGTAGTTCGTATGAGTGTTCCTCCAATAAACTTCTTAAATCCGCCAATTTATAAAATAGCACGTGATTCTCGAGTAATTATAAAAGTTCCTCTGTCACTCTTGTATTCATCCAATAATGATGTGACTATTAAAATTACCATTAGATCAAAATTCAATAATGATCAATCATAAGTCCAATGGTAATTTTAAGAATACAATCATTCGTAAAGGGATGCAAGAGGAACTTAAAGCATTACTCTGTAATTCTCACATAAATCAGCTTATATTATGAAAATGCCATGCCAAATGACGATGCAATAAATCACATGATGCTTCTTAATTCACTATTTAACGGAGAAAGGTAATGAAAGAGTGGAATTACAATTGAAAGTTTGATACATTAAATTGAGAGCTTTTGAACTTAATGGGAGTAATTACAAAAGTAATGAAAGTTCAGAAGGTTAAGTGAAGTTTTTTCTGCGTTTTAGCAAATACTGATCCAAAAATTGGCTAGAACTATCATATCACCATCTCGAGACAATTGTAACATAAAAATATAGTTTCTACTTTATAGCATTAATCAAACATTAATAGATCGAGTTGTTGATTTATTATGAAACATTAAATCAAAGAACAACGTAATTATTTAAATTAAAGATACAGAAACTGAATTTACGCTACAGAAAACTTTTCATATATCCTTCTTTTTTTTTCTTTTTTCTTTTTTTTTCTCGCAAGCATTCTCTTCCTCTCCTGAGCTCGAAACATATGGAGGGCTCATTAGATTTACACAAGAACATAAATATATTAATATTAATTACTATATTAGTGTATTCATTAATTAATTAGTATCTTTTCCAAATATTCAACATCGATCATCCAAGTTAAAATTTCCACAATGAAAAATAAATTCCTAAAATATTCTATCATTCAAATTAAGTTTTTTTTTTTTTTTTTTGACATGTCCGCACAAGAAGGGAGAGGAAGATTCGAACGAGTAACATCCACTTCATTAAGCATGGTCCCAACTGATTAAGCTACGATCAAATTATAAATTCTTAAAATCTCAACAAATGACGATTTCAAATTATGAATATTTTAAAAATAGTCAATATTATGATCAAAATCATGGCATGCATTTTATATATATTATAAGAAAATTTAGATGCTAGAGTAAATGCTTTAACCCAGATATGGAATGAAGAGGGCCGGGTGTCATATATATCAGAGAGATTACAAGCATTCTCCTAAAGATTCTAGAGAATCTTGATTCATATATGTTTTACCAGGACACTTTCTATTACTTGTAAGGAAAAAATATATATATATATTTAAAAATTAAAAAAAATAAAAAAACGTATTCATGTCTTAAAAGGTTAATAAATTAGGAGCTTGTAACGAGTATTTTTTTTTTTTCTAAGCAAATTTAGAAAAAGGTTACTGGATTCAAAACAACGAAAAAGGGACGGGTTTTCCAATAAGTTATAAGTATGATGATGAAAATATAAAAGGACGGAATCATATCAATTACGTACATGAACAAAGGATCGAGTTCTGTGTTGAATTTCACCATGTTGCGGTCCGTTCGTTCCAGATCTTCAAATTTCTATGATTTTCTTCGATCTTTTCAGTCTTCCATGGGGAAAGTTAGTGGCCGACCAACAGGTTAGGAGAATGAGGCTTAAGATTTCTCTAAACTTATATTTAATAGAAATTCGATTTTATTTAATATTAGTTTTGTTGTCAGTGTTAAAGTAACGATTAAGTGATTAAATTTACCTATTCTTATAAGCTTAAGCTTTTGAGAAAACTAATTAGTATTTTAAAATTTGATTTATTGTATCAAATAGTGTTTTGAGTCGTATAATCTCCTTTTGTTGGTATTAGAATCTAGTTATCATTTTATTTTCCTAGTTTAATTGTTATGCTCTTGATTGTACCAACACAACTTTAATTTCGAACCTTGTGTTTGAAAATGTTTAAGGTTACCTCAAAACCTAACAAATTATCCCATTGCGTGTTTGTGAAATCATTTACGTACAAGTGCATGTTTTTTCAATCCCATGTGAGATTAATTTCATGAAATTAAATGAGTACTGACTGCATGCTTTCTTGGTTGCAGCTGTGGCAAGTTTTGCGTCCATGGCCGCAACACCCTCCGGGCAAACAACGAGTAATAGGTAATTCTGTTAAAATCATGTAGAGGCAATTTAGAGCGGTGGACGAAAGTGTTTAACACCGAACCACCAATGAATTTTTTGTATTTTTTTTCATAATTTCTATTCCCCCACAAAATTTCAATAAAACCTTTGCCTGTCTACCATTTATTTTCTCCATTTGTAACTTTTTTCCTCTTATTTTTTATTGGGAAAAAAAAACAGTAGTTGTGCTGAAAAATATGCGAATATCAACTGGGATGAACTTGGATTTGGTCTAATTCCAATAGACTACATGTACATGATGAAATGCTCTGAAGAGAAGAATTTTAGTCATGGAAACTTGGTTCCCTATGGGAACATTGAGATGAGCCCATCTGCCGGAATCTTAAACTATGGACAGGTAGTACACCAGCAGCATCCTAAAAAAACATCCTTATTGCTAACATATATACTAATAATACATACGGATACAATGATGTCTTTAGGGGTTGCTTGAAGGTCTAAAGGCATACAGGAAGGAAGATGGTTGTGATGTTTTGCTGTTTCGACCAGACCAGAATGCTCAGCGCATGAAGAATGGTGCAGAGAGATTGTGCATGCCATCGCCATCTGTTGAGCAATTTGTTGAGGCTGTAAAGCAAACAGTCCTCGCCAACAAGCATTGGGTACTATATATATATCTTTCCCGCTGTTAATTCTAATAGATAAAAAACACAAGGACAAGAATTGGGTGGAAGCGGCCCACTTAAAAACCAGTTTGGCTTGTTTGCAATCTAATTGTGAAAGGACCCTCGTAAGACACATTTGTCCAAACAGGGCCGTCCGAGCATCGCCTGGATTGTTAGCAATCCCTGCTATCAATTGTACTAGATTCAATCCCACTCTTCAGGCTTGGGGCCCCAAAATGTTGACTTTTTTTTTGGTCAAATGCTCCTATAATTCTTCTAATGCTTCAAGAACAATTTTGGGTGTTTAAAAGTTTGTGTTTGATGAAACAGGTACCTCCTCCGGGGAAGGGATCACTCTACATTAGGCCATTGCTCATAGGAAGTGGACCTATTCTGGGCATGAGTCCGGCACCAGAGTACACATTCCTCATATATGCATCTCCTGTTGGAAATTATCATAAGGTGGTTATTGGTTATGTTAATTGTTAAAGTATTGATTAAATTATTAAATTTATTGTTTCATATTACGTTAAGCTTCTGGGATAAGTAATAATTTAACATGATATCAGAACTCAAGTTCAAGTCCTAACTCCACAATTCACTCCCGTTCAATTATATATATATACATAAACAATGATACTAATTTGTGCTGCTATATTGTTTTTCCATAAAATAGGGTCCTTTAAACTTGGTTGTTGAGGATAAGCTCTATCGTGCTACTCCTGGTGGAACTGGAAGCGTCAAGGCCGTCACCAACTACTCACCGGTAACGACTATATATAACTTCTTCAACAATTTCTCCACTTGCAATGCTCATGGGTGAATATATAATTTCTAAATGGCTGCTTCACTTGGTTAAGAGCTTCATTTGAAGATCATAATATGAGATTATTAACCCAATTAAAAGGCTAAAATAAAGGCATATCACAACTATCAAAGAATGCAATGTTGTAGGTTTTATACATCTACCCGTACGTCCAAATCAACCAGATTTGGACCGACCGAATCGGTCTTCCAATTTGCTAGAGTCATCAATGTTGGCATGGGTGTGAACTATGTTCCCAACCTCGGAAAATTGATATCGTTCACTTGAAAGATAGTGAAATAAAGTCAGCCCTAATATGTTGTTAATGGGGAAAGCATATGATAAAGGGTGCAGTCAGATAAGAAAGTGACAAAGCGTGCACACGTAAGGCCATGTCACAAATTGACGCCGATCCGTTGATATTACAAATGAGAATTGGCATGTGGCAAAATTTTGGTAGCAAGAAAAATCATGCTCGACTAAAATCCTATCTAGCACTATTATAGTGTACTCAAATGAGAGAAAAGGGAATATAAACGGGTGAGCACGACATAATAGTGTACTTGCACTGCCCTCACACACCATAACCTTCTATGGTCATAGGTTTCCCATGGGAGATGTTTGTTCATGGTGAACAGACAACCCTTTTAATGGGTTTGTTTGTTTAGCATATGCAAACTATTAGGAGACTTGCAGTACCTGTAGTGAAGAAACATCATTGCATCTAAGAAGAATAAAAAAAAAATTCCCTTATATTCTGCAGGTTTTCAAAGCAATGACTCAAGCAAAGGCCAATGGATTCTCTGATGTCCTATTCCTAGACGCTTTGACAGGAAAAAATATTGAGGAACTTTCAGCATGTAATATTTTCATTGTCAAGGTATGATGTATTATATTTTGTATATTTTGTTTTATCAATTTTACCATTATCTTTGTGGGTATCTATCAATATCATTTAATACACAGTGAACTATTATTAACAAAAGAAAATATTCTGAGTAATTTCAAATACATCCTTTAGGAAGTTTAGATTTCAAAAAATATTATGAACTCATCTTGTCAATAATTTAATCATTTGAAATCTAACTTTTTCCCTTTCTAATGTAGGGTAATGTTATTTCAACCCCAGCAACACATGGAACTATTCTACCTGGAATCACTCGAAAGAGCATTATGGAGATTGCCTTTACTTTTGGTTACCAGGTGATCATTCTCATGCTATGGATCAATATGCCAAGTGATTATACTTAACAGGATTTCGATCTAGTACAATAAGGCTTCCCATTGCATGTTGCACGGGATCGCCAAAAATTAATTGGCAATGTTCCAATTGCATCAGGTCGAGGAACGTGAAATTCCAGTCGAGGATTTGCTTGAAGCTGATGAACTTTTCTGTACGGGGACTGCTATGGTTGTAAATCCTGTTGCTTGTGTCACCTATCACAATAAAAGGTAACTATACCAATGGAGTTCAATTTTGTAAATTATTTTATATATATTGTTTTGACCTTATTATTCACGTCTATGTAGGGTTGAATACAAAACTGGAGCTGAAACAGTGTCGCATAAACTATATGTTATGTTAACAGGGATTCAAACGGGTCGTATTGAGGACAAGATGGGGTGGACTGTCAAAGTTGATTGAGCCTCTCCCCTCTCATTTACAATAAGATTTAGCTTCTGGTTGTTTCTGTATTAATGTCTCCAAAATATTCCACTTGAGGAGTGTATGAGGTTGTAAGACATCGTTGTTTGTTTATTATTTTCTCTCCTTAAATTATTTTAGCTCTTGGAGCTTCCTACTCGCTCTATTTGTCAATGTCTTTTGAGAGGGTATTTTTTTTTTTTTTTTTTTTTTTTTTGAAAAAGTATTATGACGTGACAAAAAAGTGAAAATTATTTTTATATTTTTATAAGTGTTTTGTATTATTTGTTAAATAAAAGAAGAAAAGCAAATTAAAAAACAGAAAACAAGAATTTCAACAGACATGGCCACTCTCTTTTAAGGCTGTTGATATTAATTATCTCGTTAATGAGGAAGTTCTTGAAAATGAAAGTAAACAAGAATAACCAAAAGCCTTTGCTCTAACCAGACCAAAAGGAAAGAGAGGTAGAGAACCTTCCCCCGACCTACCCTTCCAAAAGAAAGAAGGGGGATATTTGATTTATTGGTTAAGAAAATCATCATTCCATTGCTTGAAAATTCAAAATAAAATAAAAAAAAATTAAAAAATAAAACAATTTAGTGACACGTGGATAATGACGTACTCTTGATGTTCAAAAAACGTCAATATTCATTTAGTGATGTTTAAATAGTGACACTTGGTAAAAAAAAATAATAAAATAACTCTAAATATAAGGTTTGGATTCAAAGACAATATTACGTTACTGTACAAACGACACTGTAAAAATAGTATCGTTCATCAACAAGTTAATCATTTGTACAAAAATGGTGAATAACCATGTTATAATCTATATATATACCTCCATCAAAACCAAAGACAGATTTCAGATAGCCAGCAATTTCATGATGAAAATAATTAATATATCAATCTCTAAACTTAATATTGTTTAGATGCTCTATCAACAAATCTTTTTTTTGTGTTTTTTTTTTGTGAGGTGAACAAGTCATTCCAAGTATCAATAATTCCTGGTAAGCACCAGCACGTGTGTCAGATCGAGCACATGCAACATATATACACCATATAGCTTTAGGTAGCTCCCCAATGCTTTATATTAATCCTCTAAAACGTGTACTCTCTCTTTACTATTCTCTCACGCCTCCATATATATATATATATATATTATATATTTAAACAATGACTAATTCAAATGGTGATGGGCACTGCCGCATCAATCCAATAAGATGAGTAAGATATGAGCGTACATAGTATATACGTAACATTACTCATTTTCTAAACTATCTTATTAGTAAGGGCTGACAATTTAGGGTTGTCATGTCGAGTTAGGGTTAATCAGTTAAAGATCAACTTTGAAACGACCCATTTAAAATAAGCGGGTAACACAATACAACACGAACAATATAAAATAATACAATTTTACTGAGATGTACAATGCCTGCAAAATAACTATCAATTCTAGTACATGTAGACTTGTGCTCAGCTATAGTAATTGACCCATGTGTTAGGGTAGAGTGGGGGGACATTTAATGTTTTAAAATTTGTTATAAAATATACTTATTTTATGAAGTCATCCCAAAAATGATATATTTGTCCTTCCAAAATTAATATATTATGTGTAATTCTTTTTGTATTTTTTTTTTAAAAAAAAATGCTAGAATGCAATAAAAGCCCCATATTTTGTCCATCAAAACCTACGTGGCAAGTATTTTAAAATGAAAAGAAATATCACCTTTCTCCCTTGGTTAACCCAACTAGCCTTTTTATTTTTATTTTTTTAAAAAAAAACACTTATATCGTTAGGGTTAACCCAAAATCCCAAATCTCCCACCCCTCTCTCTCTCTCTCTCTCTCAATTTCTCCCACCCCTCCCATCCACATCCGGCTGCCACAACCATCCACCAGCGCCAGCCACACCATCTAGTGGCCACGCTGCTGGCCACCACGAAGCAAAATTAGCGCCGACCATCCAAAAACTGGCAGGCCGAACACTACCCTAACCCGACATTTGAGGTTTGAAATTTGAAATTTAAATTTCAATTCTCTTTTCCTCAATAAATATGGACCAAATGTGAGCATTATATTAGATCATAGCATATCTCTTCTAATATATATATAATAGGAGAATGTTAAGTAAGATGGCATATCATTTTGACACATGGCGATTAATTTGAAATGACACGTGTACAGTTCTAAAATTAGAACGTACCATTTTAACTTTTAAGTGAAACGTTTTAAACAAAATTAACAGTTATTAAAGTTATGGTTCTTCTTCTTCTTCTTATGTTTCTCTCGCTTCGATTCACAAACAACTGAATGGACTTTTCTTCTACTCCGTCTCTTCCTTCTCTTTCTAACTGACGTTCTCTCTCCCCTCCATTTATTCTTTCTTCTCTATTTTCCTTTTCTTTCTCTAACGCATGTTCTCTATCTCTTCCTCTCTCTGTTTTTGGTTTTTGCAATTCTCTGTTGGTTCTTTTTGGCTTGCTGCACAATTGAAAGGGGCGATTTTTAACGTTGATTTGGGCCTTTCTCTTCGGCTCGGAATCAAAAGCACAACTAAACGGCGTTAATAAATTTCATACTCACAGTGGCCGGTGTTAGCGCCGTGATTCTGTTTCTATTTTGTTCTGATGGATTATTTCCCTGTTTGTTTTCTTTACAATTGTGCTGAGCCACTGGGTATAAATTTAGAATAAACTTCGCTCTCTGCTTTTCCATGTTGGCTACATGTTAATGTCATTTGTTCCCTTCGGAAGTCATACAGGTCTAAGGCAGAAGGCCAAACATGGATTCCGTATATAAGTTCCCAAAAGGGTTATGTGATTTATTCACTTAATATGCCATGACTTTTCCTTCTCAGTACATGTTAAATTCAGTGCTATCAATTTCATAGAATGTGTTTTGTTAGATAAATGTATCATAGGAGCATTAAGCTTTTCTTTTTTTTCTTTTTTTTTTAAATGAGATAAATTTCTTTCTTTATGATCATGTGCATTTACCGTGGGTAATTTCTTGAACAAAGTCTAGAAATCAAAACATGGATTTAGCATGAAAGTTCTCAAAAGGTAATATCACAAAAGTTATAATCGATTGAGTACTTTAATTCTCCTTACTCTAATGATAATACTGATTGTTTGAGTTGCAAGCTATTTGTAATCAAGTCTTTATAGTTGATGTATAAAGTTATATGTTGTGGTCATTTGTCCGGTTTTTTTTTTTTTTTTTTAATAAAAAACAAATGTTGCGCTTGCTTTACCATAAAGATTTGAAATCTATAAATTATTGTTAGTGGTGGTTTTTTATGAGTTCTCTAATTCAGGATGGTGATGCAGTGACGTCTTTGTATTGAAAATGATGTACTGAGATTATACATAGGTTTTTCATATTTTTGTATATTCTAGAATTTAGAGATATGGGTTTCATGATTTTGGTTTAAAACTTTATAAATTTTAGCTTTGGTAAATATCATGATGGAAGTTTAATTAGCTTCTTTGTGTCTTTTGCCAAATGGGTTTTCAAAATTATTATGTGGGTTGTATTCGTTGCATGGATTTTCAAATTTTGATTGGGCTAAGGCTTGCTGTGATATTTTGGTTGTACTAATTAAAGGGCTGCGCTAGCTTACAGTTTCAAATAAAGACACCGAATTGTGGCTTATTACTATACTATTTTCGAATTTGTATTCCCTGGTTTTTTTTTTTTCTGCTAATTATGTTGTTCAGTATGGTATAATGTGTAAATTTCAAAACTACCATAGTAGAGAAATTTGAAAACTAACGCATATAATCTATGTCCATATTGAACTTCACCTGCATGTTTAGGAGAAAAGATAATTTTCTAAACCCCTTTTTAGAATGCTCTTAAATAATAGTCTAATTTACATTTTTGAAATGTTTGTGTTTAATTTGCGTAGTGTTGTTTTTAGGTTCTCTCATAGTAATCAAAACTTAGGAGGAAATGAAAACACGTTTCAAGGTAAAAAAAAAATTTATGAATATTCTAATTCACCGTACTTACTTTTCTTTTCTTATTAATCATTTGCTTATCATGTTGTGTGTGAAAATTTATTTATTGCTTTGTTACATAGAAAAGATAAAATTTGAGACCTTCTATCAAGTTGCAAGAGGATTTTAAATTAGCGATCCTATGATACTCGACAAACTTTTGAATTTTGTGAATCGAAACAATAGTTTACTATTATATATTAAAATCATAGTAATATTACACATTTAACAACTTACAACAAATCACGTACATAAGAAAACATGATTTGCCATATTATTCATAAATAAAATAAAAAAAATAAAAAACTCTTAATTCTCCAATCAACGATATATATCAACTATTTATGTCAACACTAATGATTTTATTTTAATTTTTTTTTTTCTCAATAAAGTAGAACCACTCCACCTGCTTCTAATTGGTATCTTATAATATTCTCTTCTATCCGTTAAGTTACTCAGAACCCATAACATTTCTTTGGCCTTTTCAGCTTTTTCTCTTTCTTTTAATTGCTAAAGGTATCAGGTTTTTCTTTGCTTCTACCTAATATACACTTCGTGATTGTGTCTGTGTTAAAGATGCAAAAGAAAGAGATATGCACCATCTCCAAAAAATAAACAAAGCGATCGAATTCTTATAGTAAGTGCAAATTGTTGTCTAAAAAAAAAAAATCAACGGACAGAAAACTAAACAAAACAATTAAGTAATTGCAAATTTAACATTTATTTATTTCTTATATTTTTCACTAAATCAATGTTGTGTATTGATAGTTTATTTTTTCCTATGTTTAATGCATATTGTTGACATGCTTAATTGATGGACGTTATTGGCTTTCAAGGTTTTATTGGTGCCAAAAAAAAATATATAGAAAAGACAGCTATTTTCTATTATATTAGCATTTTTCATTTTCTGTTTGTTTGTCTTTATATTTTGTGGTTTTGTTCTTCTGTTTTCAATATTTTTTCCTTATCTTCTATTCTAATTTATATATATATATTCTAATTCTAATTGCTTCATTTTCCTTTTTTTGTAAATTTTATACTGAATTCAGTATAAAATTTACACTATTGTTCATTGATATTGTTAACATGCTTAATTGATCCACAACATTGTGTAAAAAAAAAAACAAAAAAACAAAGCATAAATATATATATATATATATATATTGATCGACCACATTGGCTTTTAGGGTTTATTATAGATTATGATTTTTTCCTTCAAAATTTTTTTGTGGTTATATCAAATTAGTTTTTGGGTAGCCTATTAGCAGTTAATATAAGAAATACACTATGTGTGATAATGTGTTCGATCTTTTGATAGTCAAGAATATTTACAATAGGTACTTATAAGATTGCTAAAATTGAGTTTCAACGGTGGGTATAGTTAAAAAGTTGTTTTGAATGACAATATTAGCCCAAAAAAAAAAAAAAGTTCATTTCGTTTTATACTAAATCTTTGTGAACAAATATTTAAGAAAAACGATAAAAACATTCTGTCAATCATCTTTCAATTATCTCTGTATAGTGAATAGGTGAATCTACTATTGAACTTTTGTGAGACTCAAATGAGTCTACAAATCTAATGATGGATCTATTAAATTTACAAAAAGAGATGATTAAAAGATGGTTGAGAGAATGATGTATTTATAAGGATAAAACTTTATAAATTTCTAAATTTAATTCATATAGATGATATGCAGCTTTATGCTTTTTAATAAAGAAATATGGTTCAAAATGATTTTATGAAAATTTTTTATTTTTGGTAGCTAATTAGTTATAATAATGAAAAAAAAGGATATTGATTACTTATAAAAGGATATTGATTGCTTATAATATTTTAAAAACTTTTCAGACAAAATCATATATATATATATAAGCTGAATCACTCTAAAAAATGCCTTAATATTGCAACACATGGCGTGAACCCAACTTTTTTAAGAATAAACTAGTTTTTTAAGGCATAATTTTTTAACTGGTTTTTTAAGAGTGGAACCGGTTTTTTAATAGTGAACCGGTCATTAAATTAGCTTCATTAAAGGCATTTAATTATATTTCAATAATTTGATTTTATTAAATTCAAATATTTAATGCAAGATATTAAGTATTATTAATGTACAAATCAAATAAGGAAACAAATAATACAAATCAAATTACTATTTATTAATACTTTTAGTCACTTTAATATTTTAAATTCAAATTTAGAAAAGATTAGAGAATACGAATTGTTTTCCTACATATATTTTGTGCATGTAATAATAGATAATTTATAAAATAAGAATTTTTTCTTTCTTTCTAAATAATAAGCCATTGAAGAATAATTAAATTAATAATAGATTATTTACAAAATAATAAGGCCTCAAAATAAAGATCTCCCAATTATTTCGGATTTTCTTTTTCTCTCTACTATTTATTTATTGATTTAATTTTTTTTTCTCTCTTTCCAACTCTCTCTCTCCACGCATATACTCCATGATCATATCGCCCTACAGCCCATGCTACCACGCATATGCACACTTGCATAAAACACTCCCAAACCAAAATAAATATATATACATAACAATTTTGAAAATTATATACCTAAGGTTTTCGGCATCACCTATTAAAAGGGAGTTTGAACTCACATGTGAGACGGAGTGTTAAAAATATTCATTAAATTAAGTAGAATTTACTTCTTTTTATTGGCTTAAACTTTTTGTATAGCTAATGATTTAACAATTAAGGTATGCATGTTAATAACTTGGCATGCACCAAATTAAGAAAGATTAAAAAGAAAAAAGAAAAAAAAGATTAGGTTCATCAAATTTTAAGGATTAATTAATATATGTACTTACCTAGAATGCCATTAGCAATTTTTCTTGCTACATGCTGATTTTTTGAGTTGCCAATAATAGGAATCGCAAAGACAAATAAGTGCAACGCTTTCAAAACCAAAACCATTAATTATCAAATTTAAGTTCAGCTAATGTGCCCACTTAATTAATTTCTAGCCAAGGAAATGTGTGGTTAGCAACAATATTATTTATAGCCGATGACCTCTCTATCTCAATGTCTCATTCTCCATATAAATGGGAATTAATGTTTTGATAATAACCTGTCTAAGAATTGATAAAGAAAAAGAGTTTATCTTGAGTTTTATCAAATTTTAAGGATTAATTAATATATGTATTTACCTGGAATGCCAGTAGCAATTTTTCTTGCTACATGCTGATTTTTTGAGTTCCAATAATAGGAATTGTAAAGACAAAGAAGTGCCACGCTTTCAAAACCAAAACCATTAATTATCAAATTTAAGTTCAGCTAATGTGTCCACTTAATTAATTCGCCAAGGAAATGTGTGGTTAGCAATAATATTGTTTATAGCCAACGACCTCTCTGTCTCAATGTCTCATTCTCCATATAAATGAGAATTAATGTTTTGATAATAACATGTTTAAGAATTGATAAAGAGAGAGAGTTTATCTTGATTTTTAATAATAATAATAATAATAATAATAATAATATTATTATTATTATTATTATTATTATTATAATTGGACTCTAAGAAATTACGCAAAAGATGGGCTAAACGCATGTGAAATGTCAAAATACGAGAATTTGAGGTGGATTACATAGGTTAGGCTGACATACGTGAAATGTTAGGTTTCATTTTCCTAACCATCTCCATATATATCTTTTTTAAATTTACCATTGAATATGTAGGACCCATATTTAGATTTACAAATCTAATGATAAATTTGAATCTACTTAAAAAAATATGGTTAGAAGATAAGTGTGACAGAATGAGGTTTATCATTTCTCACTGACATGCTACTATATACCAAACGAAAACTCCTTATATTACTCAATTTTACCATCAGTTAAACATGGTCAATCCTCCAAGCTTGCAAAAGGGGACATACAAGTATTCATATCTAATTCAATAAATTTTAATTAAATCATAATTAAAGGTGAAAAAGAAAAGGTCGTGTATCTTGAGTCTACCACCAGGGTTCATGGGAGAAATGTTAGGTTTTATTCTTCTAACTATCTCTTTTCAAATGGATTTAAATTCACCATTGGATTTGTAGGTTTACATGTGAGTCCTACATATTCAATGGTAGATTTTAAAAAAAATGCATGGAAATAGTTGATAAATAGTTAGGAGAATGAGACTTAACGTTTCTCTGGTCGACGAGGCCAAGCACTCTTTACACGATTGGTCATGCCCATTTGACACATTCAAATGCTGAATAGTCTGCTGCATAGAAAAATAGGCACTGGATATGTGCCTTCTACCATGACAAGTACTCACAAATGTTGGCTCATTTAATTGTTGCCCAATTGTTCTTCAATAATGGCAGTTGATGGTGTGACTGTTACTTCCTTCCAACATTCAACGATGATGTAGCATATTACTTACCAAATTTAGTGATGAGGTGATAGTATGATAGCATATTAATGATTTGATAATCAGAATTCAAATTTTATTCTTGCTTTTTTTCTTTTTCATTTATACTTCTTTTCATTTTAAATTATTCCGATAGGAACAAAGATGTTACCTTGTTTTAGTTTATATAAATTAAACTAAATTCAATGGTCTTATATTTTAATCAATCTATGTATGATCGTGTCATTAAGTGCATACTTAGTACACTTCAAAAAAAAAATGTATATGTTCAATAATGTATTGGTGTATATAACCTTTAGTATGACTTTTCATTAAAAGAGATATGATAAATTTTTTCACATAAAAAGTAAGAATCGTAAGATGTAGATGCGTTTAAATTTTAAAATTAAATTATAAAAAAGAATCCCGCGCATAGCGCAGGTTATGTGCTAGTTATTTTAAAAGGAAAATGCTAGGGGTTCTCCCTCATAGTGTTCTCCTGGGTTCTCCTAGATTTACCTAAAACATAATTTAAGAAAAAATAAAATTATAGTAGCCTCCACCATCAGTTTTTTTAGGCATTAGCACCAAATTTGAGGCATTAGCACCAAAATTGAGGCATTAGCACTAAATTTAAGATGATCAAATCTATTTTTTGTGATACCATCCCTAAAGGCCTTAAAGGGTTAACCTTTCACCCTTAGATTTTAGTTTTGAATCCAAAAACAAGTTTTAAAGCATTAACCTAAATATTAACTCATAAAAATTAATTTGTTGGCAAAAAAATGATACTACAATTTTATTTTTTTTTAAATCATGTTTTATGTAAGTCTTGGAGAACCCAAGAGAATACTATGAAAAGAACCCCTGACAAACTCCATTTTAAAATACTTGGCACTTAGGTTTTGCCGGCCAAAATATAGGGGTTTTATTGCATTCTAAGTTTCTAACATTTCCCTTGCTTTTTTCTAAGCCGTCTCCCCCACATCTCAGACAATGTTTTCGTACTCGTCAGTCGTCAGTCGTCGGCCAGATTGTCACCCATATTTTAACCCTGGTCTTGTCGGTGGTCTCAACAATATATATCCTCACCCACATTTCAACCCTTGCTCTGTTTATGGAAGGGCAGTAGAAACAGGAAGAAGAAGAAGATCTCCTGCATTTCCTACGTTCACACAGCCCAGGTGGGTTTATAGTCCTTTTAACTTTTCAGTTTTATTTGTTTATTTGTTTTTCTTTTCATTAATGCTTCTTAATTAATTTAGTTTCTTCATTCGTGGGTGGTGGACAATGATAGAAAAAGGCCTTCTGCTGAGTGAAAGTGTGAAAGGATTAGTGGGTTGAATTAACACGGGTTGGAGGGAGCCACGGAGGCTAGCTTGGTAAGAGTAATGTTATTTATAAGTACTAATAAAATGTTAATAGAGTTGTTAATTTATTAATAAAAAAACATATATTAATAAAATGTTTATAGTCCTCTTCTTCTTCCAAGGGTTTGTCAATCAGATTACCAGATGAGAAACTCTAGTCCACAAAATAGCATCATCATTTTTGTTTCAATCTATCAGAGACCCAAAACCCCAACTTGATTTCAATCATGCTGCTCTTAATCCCTCGTCTTCTCCTCAAATAACGGTTCCCCTTCCTGTTGACTCTGTTGCATCTCCATCATCAAGGCTGGAACACAATGAGCCACCTCTCCCAAGTTTATGAAAGGCTCAAAAAGAACCAAGTCCAGACCCACAAAATAGCATCATCACTGATTTCTCGGATCACAACCAACCAAAATAAACAATCAAAATCCAAACAAAGCACAATCGGATGGGAACGAAAAGAGGCGAGATGATGATGACGAAGACGACGTACAGATCGGAAGGCGGAGGCGACGTCACGGCGCCATAGCGATCGGAGTAAGACTGCTGGGTTGCCTCACTCTCGATCTCCTTGCCTGCCTCACTCTTTCCCCTCCAACCGTCGATTGAGTTTTTGCTGGGTCTTGATTGGTTTCTGTTGGGTCTTCTCCTCCTCCTCCTTCGAATGGGTCTTCTCCTCCTCCTTCGCAAACCCATCAGAGGTTGAAGATAATTTTCGTTGGTGGTTGTTTGGTAGTCTCCTCCTCCTTGGTGCTCGTTTGGTGGTGCTAGTTTGGACCCTATCTGTTTGCTGTTTTGGTCCTTATCTTCTCCGATTTACAACGAAAAGGATTCGGATGGGGAGAACGGAGAGTGGTGTCGTCCGTTCGGTGGTGTCGTCCGTTCGGTGAGGTGCTAGAGAGAGAGGAGAGAGAGAGGAGAGAGAGACGTCAGACGTGCGTGAAAACATGTAAGAGGAGTGCACGGATCCGGGATTATGACGTTGATAATGGAAGAGCTAATTTTTTTTTTTTTTATGTAAAATAGCTTTTTAAAACTCAATTTATCTAGTTTAGTTAATAACTTTTTAAGAACCTCCTACATCCGATTAGTTATATTTTTATCTATATCATTTAATTTTTATTTTTTTATTTTTTATAATGATTGTGTTTTTCTTAAATATCTTATTTTTCAACTTTTGAGAAAAAAAAAAGTGATATGGGGAGAGAAATAATATGAGAAAATTTTGGAAAAAATGAGATGTGAAAGGGAAATAGTAGGAGAAAATTTTGAAAAAAAGAGAAAACATGTGAGAAACAATAAAAAAAAATGTGGGAAGAAAATTTTGGAAGATATTAGTGGGAGAAAAAAAGATGTGGGAAGAAAATTTAGGAAAATAATTCTTTGAATAGTGCAGTTACATGTAGCTTTTTTTTTAGCTCATTTAATAAAATATCTATTCTACATTTTTTTTAGCTTCTCCAATGTAGATGCTATTTTATCAATTTAAGGAGCTAGTTTAGCTAAATGTGNTTTTTTTAAATATAATATATATTTATATTATATATATATTTTATATAATAAGTAACAATGAGTTATTGTAGTCTAGTGGTTATTTTGTGTTTATCCATGTGAGTTTATGAACTATTTTGTGTTTTATTTCAATGTTGTGTACAAGACTACAAGTGAAGTGATAATTTTGTTGTAATTTTAGTCGTATGTTATATGTTGTAGAAGGTGACCAACAAGATTTTTGTATAATGGTCTAACATATAATGCTCACTTTAAACTAACAATTTTTAATACTAAAATGGCCATGAAAGGGAAAAAAAAAATATTTAAAGTGAGCAAAAAAAATGGTTTAAAGTTAGCCCAAAACCGGCCAAAAAACAAAGACCTAATAAAAAGCCCAATAAAAAGCGGTTAATAGAAAAGCAGTTAACCTCGCATCCGGTTAACCGCTACCCGGTTAGCGGAGGCGGTTAGTAGATTTTTACTAACCGCCTAGGCGGTTGCGGTTAGTGGTTTTAGCCACTAACCGTTAACCACAACTACTATTTCACCCCTAGCTGGGCCTCTACAGTCAGTACTCACCTTGGTGGTAGCCTGAAATACTGTCTGGCCTTATAGGTGAAACCGGATACCTCGTATAAAAAAAAAAAAACATGTAAGAGGAGAGAGAGTGCTTTTTTTATAATTAGAATAATCGTAAGGATTGCTAGAGTAGAACTTTTAGGGGTCCATTGAAACATCTGATAGTTTAAAGAACCATTTAAGAAATTTACTGCAGGATTTTTTTTGCGATTTTTTGAACATATTTCTTATACATAAGGAACAAACTCCCTTATATGGATGCTGAGAATTCTCTAAGGTTAATGCAGAACCTACATAAGCTTCACAGATTCAATATTAATTTTATCCCAAAGAGGTAGTTCAATCGGTTGGAACCTCGCCTAATGAAGTGTAAGTCATTAGTTCGAATCCCCCTCCCCCCTCTTGTGCAGACATGTCAAAAAAAAAAAAAAAGATTCAATATTAATTTTGAACATTGAAAAAAATGAGAGAAAGACCGGGAGAAAATATATCATATATAGCTCATAGATAATTTGATCAGCCAACAATATCTAAGAGCGATAGTACCTCTTCAAAGTTTTTCTAAATTTTACTTTTTTTATTTAAACTAACCACTTTTTAAAACCGTTAAACATCAAACTCGATCTCTAAACATTTTTTTTTACTTTAATTAACTAAATATTCTCTTTTATTGCTGAAACCTTAACCGTCATTCTCTTTCCTCTCTGAGAAATTTACACACAATTTGTCTTTTACATCAAATTTATATTTCATAAAGAAATAATATCTTAATTTTTTTTTTCTAATGAAATAATATCTTAATTAGAGATAGAATTAAGAACTTTTATCCACATAAGCCAAAGTATAAATGAGAAATATGTTAAAATAGGAGGCCAAAGAATGAATAATAAATATATTAATATTAAATATTAAATCAACATATAAAAAAATTAAATTAGTATCCATTAAGCAATTAAACCTTACCGGCCCTTAGCTCTACGAAAAATCGCATTCTCCTCATATGCACACCGCACTCTAGAAAACATTATAGATTTTGGGGAAAGACAGAGCATTTTAATTCGTGGGTTTCAGGCATTATGGTCATATGGATTTTCTTGTTTGAGAGGCACACTGTATTCTTAAAAATTTTGGACTGCTTTTATGGGTGTAGGCCAAACATAAAATTGTGGGTTGACTGTTTTCTTTTGAGGCCAAGGCCAAACTAAAAGATTTTGTCTCAAATGCAAATTTTAAAAGTAAAATAATAAAAAATTAAAAATTGTAAAACCAAGGGTGGCCATGGCCCACCCCAGTCAGTGCATAGGTCCGTCACTGATTTTAATGGGTATGAAAAGATCAATGAAAGTTATTGTGAAATATATTTAAATAAATGAACAAAAATTAGCTTTAATTTAACATTATATCGAAGCAAAAATTTAAGTCGGAATCTTATATTAGTCATTCATCTCATTTTAGTTAAATATATTGTGTTGTGTCTTAATTACTTGTTGAGGAAGGGTTTGAGCACATGTAAATTAAAAGATGGTTACAATATTAATGTAAATAATTAAGTCGTGATTTAACATTTTCTTGATTGCAGCTGGGGCTAATTTTGCATCCATGGCACCAACCTCTGGGCAAACAACCTTCCAAACCAAGGGTAACAGGTAATATGAACGGCGTTCAGTTAAAATCATGTAGATAAGTTGAGAATATTTGGAAAGAATTTCGGTTTCTGCTGGAATTAACGTTAAAACAATTTGCTTCCGGCCAACAGCTATCTGGCCATCATTTATTTACTCCATTTGTAACATTTTTTTTCTTTTGTTTTTGATTGAAACAGAAACAAAAGTGGTGCTGAAGAATATGCGAACTTCAACTGGGATGAACTTGGATTTGGTATGGTTCCAACAGACTACATGTACGTGATGAAATGCTGTGAAGGGGAGAATTTTAGTCATGGAAACTTAATTCCATATGGGAACATTGAGATGAGCCCATCTGCCGGAATCTTAAACTATGGACAGGTAGTACACCAGCAGCTATATAGCATATATCCTAACACTACTCCATTGGTTTATACACAGCACACACAAAAAACATCCTTAATTAACGTACATAATACATGCATACGGATACGATGATGATGTCTTGTCTTTAGGGGTTGTTCGAAGGTCTAAAGGCATACAGGAAGGAAGATGGTTGTGGTGTTTTGCTGTTTCGACCAGACCAGAATGCTCAACGCATGAAGAACGGTGCAGAGAGAATGTGCATGCCATCGCCATCTGTTGAACAATTTGTTGAGGCTGTAAAGCAAACAGTCCTCGCCAACAAGCATTGGGTATGTTAAATCATCACAACTACTACCATTTTAAACTACCATTTTCCCCAGCAACTTAAACTGATAGAAAGACTAAATTTAATCACTTAATCATTACTACCCCTTTCCTTCTGGCTTGTCTATCACCCTGCATTTTATTTTTTTTTTTCTTCTGTTCAGTAATGAAGGAAATTAAGGGAGTTATTAGGCTCTTTCCCGCTATTAATTCTAATGGATGAAAAACAAGGAGAAAAATTGGGTCGAAGCGGCCTACTTAAAAACCAGATTCCCATTAATTAACTGTCCAGATTGTTGGCAATTTAGTTGGGAAAAGACATCCTGTAAGCTAGAGATCCACCTGCCCGAACACCTGCCTGGACAAATGGACACACTTGACAGCCCTGACTTGTCCTCCCTTGCTGATTGGTCACCACCCCTGGCCTTTAGCTTCTTAATGCAATTCATGAACATTTTGGATGTTTAGAAGTTTATGTTTGATGAAACTGCAGGTACCTCCCCCAGGGAAAGGGTCGCTCTACATTAGGCCATTGCTCATTGGAAGTGGACCTCATCTGGGCCTGGGGCCAGCACCAGAGTATACATTCCTCATATATGTAGTTCCTGTTCGAAATTATCATAAGGTGGGTTATTGGCTATGCTAATAGAGGAAAGTACGATGCACCAGTACTTCCGTACAAAATAATTTTATTTTGTAGACTGCTGTTATATGATATAGCAGTAATGAAAATCATCAATCTCTTTTTTTAGTAAGTATTCGTGTTAATCTAAAAGTTGATTTTCGGTAAAATAGGGCCCCTTAAACTTGGTTATTGAAGATAAGTTCCATCGTGCTGCTCCCGGTGGAACCGGAGACGTCAAGGCCGTCACCAACTACTCACCGGTAAGTATAACTTCTTTAGAGCTATTGTTTAAAAAATTCTAAAATATTTTATGAGGATGATAATAGCATAATAGTCTACACCCTCACGTATTATAACCTCATGTTTGTTTATGGTAAACATAAACAATCGTTTCAACGAGTTTATTTGCTTAACATATGCAACTATTAAAAGAGTTGCACCCATTGTGAAGAGGCACCATTGCATGGATTTTATACACCTTTTTGCTCCTTCAATAGGTTGTCTCCCATGAGATCAACACCCAGCACATAACATATCACCATTTTCTAGATCCCGAACAAAATACAACAATAAAATGACAATTATTTGTGTCTTTCACTTGGTCTTTTGCTCGAGAAACTATTTAGGGCTTACCACATTTAACAAATTGATCAATCATGCAAAGTGTACGTACCCTTTTAATTATTCTGCAGGTTTACAAAGTAGTGACTCAAGCAAAGGCAAAAGGATTCTCTGATGTCCTATTCCTAGATGCATTGACAGGGAAAAATATTGAGGAAGTTTCAACATGTAACATTTTCATTGTCAAGGTATGACTTATTAGTTGTTTTATAATGTATATGATAGGAATCATAGGAAGCCTAATCCCGAATACCAGAAATGATAAGAGAAAGAGAAGATGAGGGCTATCTGAATCATTGATTAAATTTACAATTTCTATCTAATGTAGGGTAATGTTATTTCGACCCCGGCAACACTTGGAACTATTCTGCCCGGAATCACTCGAAAGAGTATCATTGAGATTGCCCTTTCTTTTGGTTACCAGGTAGGTGATCATTAATTCTTCTACTATGAGATGCCAAGTGACAATACATAACAGGACTCGGATCTAGTTCAATGAGGTTGTCTGAACCTCATTTGTTCGAAGGCCATCTACTCATCACTTGCTCAAGCAAGTGGGGTTTGAGTAGCCTCACATGAAATTGCCCGATGCATGTTGCATGGGATCCCCATCCTCCTTAATTAGGTATTAAATTTACAAAATGCAAAAGTGATTGCCAAGAATTAATCGACAATATTCCAATTGGATTAGGTCGAGGAACGTGTAATCCCGGTGGAGGATTTGCTTGAAGCTGATGAACTTTTCTGTACAGGGACTGCAGTGGTTGTAAGTCCCGTTGCTAGTGTCACCTATCACAATAAAAGGTAACTACCAATTGAGGTCAGTTTCATAAATTGTAATTATTATAATATATGGGGACTTATTTGATTTATTAGTCACGTCTATATATGCAGGGTTGAATACAAAATTGGAGCTGAAATGGTGTCACAAAAAATACATGCTATGTTAACTGGGATTCAAACAGGCCGTATTGAGGACAAGATGGGGTGGACTATCAAAGTTGATTGAGCATCTCCCCTCTCATTTACAATAAAACTTTGGTTGTGCTTGTATCTTTAATTTTGTCCACAATATTCCACTTGAGGAGTTTATCAAGTTTTAAGGCATTGAGTGGATAGTTCTATATATGTTTATTATTTTCTCTGAGTTTTATGCTTGTTAACGTGTTTTGCAAAAAAAAAAAAAGAAATTGTTTTTTTGTTTGGAAAAGTATTTTAATGCGACACAGAATGAAAAAAATTTGTGTTTTATGAGTGTTTTGTGTTATTTGTTAATGTTTTTATTTTGAGAAGAAGAAAAAAAACAAAAAATAAGAATTTTTACAAACAAACCACCCTCTTTTAAGGTGGTTGATCTTTTCCGGTTAATAAGAAAGTTTCATGACAGAGAGGGTTCCGACCAAAAGGAAAGGGACCTTCCCCCAACCCACCCTCTCAAAAGAAATGATGGGATATTTACTTTACTGGTTAAGAAACTCACCATCCATTTCTAGGAAATCCAACAAGTTAATAATTTGTGCAAAAATGGTGATCCAACTGTTGGTTGCAATGATATTTTTGCTAGAGGGGTGAAGGAATGAAGGCTGTTTTGCTTGAGTACTTCGGTCCATGCCATTTGGAAGGAAAGAAACAACATAAAACGTGGAAACCACTTGATTTCCAAAGACAAGATCATTCAAAGAGTTGTTGGGAAATTAGAACTCGGATTCAAATTTAATATATCAATCTCTAAACTTAATATTGTTTAAATGCTCTATGAACAAGTCATTCCAAGTATCAGTAATTCCTGGTAAGCACCAGTGCATACAATCATCATGTTTCTTTCCGCCAGAAGTGGATGGATGGGCATCTGCTCTATACTCACTCATCTGGGTTATGTCCAAAATATGGAAAGCAGACCCTTTAAGGGCTTTGTATAGGTGCTGATTCACTAGGCGTGCCTCCACATTTGTTCCATTATTATTCAGAGAGAAGAGTTCTTCAACCTGAAAGATTAACCAAGACTTTCAAACATTTGATGTTGTCTTGCAAAACAGAAGTGCAACAGAAGCATGTAGAAAGGAGTTTCAAACACATTAGAATGTAAGTTCTATGTGAACCACCTGCTCTGGCAACAATGGCTGCAGCCGTTGACAAGAACCGCCTTGGTTCCAGTCGCCTCCCTCAAAATGTCTAGGTGATTGTGTACGAAAGAATTTGATCGCACCCGGTCGCATTTTTTTCTCTACGAACAGTAACTGTCATGAAAGCACATGTACGATATGAATAAATTCTGACAGAATAACTGAAGATATGCAGAGTCATATGCAACATCCGATCCAGTCAAAATCTGTTCTCATTGGTCTATTTTCCCTATTGTATTCATGGAATTCTCAGATCAGGTAGTCATGTAAAATTATGATAATGAACTGATGACACTGTTGACAGCTAATATGCTGACTTTAAATCAGGAAACTCAGACATCTATATGCACACAGCATGGCCTATCGCTGTCTTCCCAACATAAATAATATTTTAGGCCCAAAAATTGCCCCATGGATTTTTACATCACTAGTTGCTACACAAACTATGAAATGTAAGCCTGAATTAGTTACATCACTAGTTATATATGTGTAAGCCTGCAGAAAGCATAAAGTTGAAGTAAGGCTGGACCAACTGGAGAGAAAATTAAACACAAGAAAATTTTCAATCCTGTACCATGTACTTTAAGACTATATCCAGGCCAACATCTGGGGATACCGGAGGTATGACGGGTTGACCATTCTCAAAGAAAAGCATGGGTGACTTCACAGGGTCAAATTTTGAAGGAGCCCACCACCTATAAACGAGAACCAAAAGGCAAAATAAAGGATCAGCGATATCTTCCCACACCATAAAAAGTAATGCTACTTTTCACGCTCATTTTACACTGGCTGACGTGACGTGTCTTAAATGGTTTTTCCCTTTATTTATTTTAAGTGGCTGACATGGAAAAGCCATTTAAAACATGTCACGCCAACCGGTGTGATGAACAAGTGAAGAGTAGCATTACTCCACCATACAAAATGTTCCAATTGTCAAAACCAACAATAAATACAAGTACACCATAAATAAGGAATTAGCATGTCCAGCCTTAATTGGTGTTTATTGCATTTAACAAGGTCATGTAATAAGTATGAGCTGCACGGCCTCACAACTGGTTTAAGAAGTGTAGAGAGTTTGATGCAACCAAATGACAGAAGTTTTTCAATAATTAAGATCGCAGAGCAGTCAGATTCAATAGCACAACTGATGAGCACTTTGATCCTGTGATGGTGAATTTCAAATGGTCCTATGACCAGCATTTATCCTCCATATATGTAATTGGCCCCAACGAGCTGAGTCATTGAAGTGTTAGCTGCCTTGTTTTAGATGTTAGACCAGGGAGAGGAGAAAGGGAGAAGCTGTGCTTGAACAACGAGTCGAGCCATTGCAGCATCAAACATCATAGAAGTGATCAATACTCTTCTATGACATATGGATAAGAAAATAAATTTACCAGTGTCCTGTGTTAAAGATTAGAATATCATGAAAGGCAGGAGTCTCAGCCCATGTGCCTTCTGGAATATCAACATCAACTCTAAAGCCTTCTTTATATCCAAGAGATTCCAACACGCCACCATTGGCATTAGCTGACCACCTGCATGAAACAGGAGCCTAAATATAACCCAAAAATGTCGAATATAATGTCCACAGTATCAACTAAACAACTAAGAAAAACAAACTAACTCTTTTGTTCTCTTATACCATCTGAAATTATCAGTTATCCTAAAAACTTAAGTAGATGAGAAGTGATTAAATTTTAATCACTTGACTATTATTTAAAAAATAAATAAATAAATTACTCTAGACTCCCTCAACAAGTGGCGCTTGGCATGTGGTATTTTTGTTTTGGGTTTGCGTTAGGTGTTGTAAACTACTGCACATACGCTGTATTTTTTTCAACAGTGCAAATTTAATTCCAAAAAAAACTAAAGCTATAGTTTTTTACCACAACTAAGCCAAATCTTTTTTCTTTTTTCTTTTTTCTAAATTTAAATAGGAGGTAAATGGGATCTCAGAAGCAGAACCATCTTCACTCATACGATGAAAGAATTACAAATTATTCTAAAACCTTAAACAGATAAGAAGTGGATAAATTTAATCACTTTACTATCATTTACACAAAACTCATACAAAAAGCCATCACCGATGTAAAAATTGTGCTCTCAAATCAAATTCATGTTTGACAAAGCAGAAAAGCAAGCAGAAAATCTCACCTACCAAAACGAGCCAAGAGATTCGTGCGGTGATACGCGATGGTGAGATTATAGCGAAGAAACGTAAACCCACGATCAGCACCAGCTGGCCGCCACTTCTTCACTTCACTGGGCACGCTTCTCAGAGTGCAGAACAGAGAAACGAACATATTTCTATTTAGGGAATCTCCAACAAATCCTGCACTGTTCCGCATTCATAAGCTCCCACAAACACCAATTGTAACTCAATTTCTTTCATTTTCATGCATTTTCTCATCAACCAAACAGAAAGTAACTAGCTGCAGAGAGAGTACCTATGCTGGTGTCCCTGTACTTCTCCAGAAACGAAACCGGATCGAACGGCGGGAGATCACAGCGCCGGGGCTTCCACCGCCACGAAGTGAGCTCGCGACCATTGGATTTGTTGTTGGAGATGCAATTCCAGCCCTTGAATATCTCCTTGCACGTGCCGTCGTACCTCGGGCCCGTCCGGTCGGGGTCGCGGATCCACGCCCCTTCCGAGTAGTCGCAGGACCAGTCGGTGGCTGCATTCGGATCGGGGTTCCGGGTGTGTCGAAATCGGAAGGTTTGTTGAGAGTGTGAGGGATTGGAGGAGGTTTTCCTAGAGAACGAGAGGACAAGGAAGATGGAAGCGAAGCAGAGGAGAGAGAGGAATGGGAAGAGAGGAATTTTCTTTGCGTGGATATAGTTGTGGTCTCGTGCGGCCATGGCGGATAGAGGTGGTGTAAATTGGCGCACGTTAGCACACAAGAACATAAATAGACCTGAGTCTTAAAAAATTTAATAATATAAAATATAGGGAAAACCTTATTTCCGGACAAGGCGGCAGTCTATAATATGGTGACACCTCAGATAAAGAAAAAAAAAATCCAGAAATTGAAATTCTCCGGATAGTATCATAGTAGGGCATCTCTAAAATATAACCATAGGCTTTTTTTCAGCACTACCAAAAAAATATTTGAATTTTTTTTTTTTTTTCTATACAACTTTCCAAGTAGGAGATAAGAGAAAATTAGAAATTATTTATTTTTCATACCTTATCTTATGATTTACATTATTATTTCATTTTTGTTGACATGATACTGCCAATCAACCATTTGATCACTTTTTTTTTTTTTTCTTGTTCGAGGCTAGTTGATAGTAACATATCAACAAAATACAATAAAATTGTAATATATAATATTACTCTTTTTATTTTTTTCATTTTAAAAAAAAAAAACAGATGTAATCGGAAAAAATAGATACTATCACATCAACCCATTCTAATAGCCAATGGGATATGATAAATAGCACAATCCTAGAGATAGAGAAATACTAAAAATCACACCCCCATCGATCGTGATAGTATTCATCATTTCTTTTTCTTTCTTCTTTTTTTTTTTAACAATGATTAATCTAACGATTGATAAACAGTTGATGTGGTGGAACAAATGTTTTTTTTTTTTTTTTTTGGACGGACTCTCTCCTCTCTCACCAAGTTTTTATGACACATTCTAACCAATATTCTAGGAGCTAGGGTTTACTTTATTTGGTGAGCACTTTGTCCTAATCAAACTCCTTGTTCAATTGGATCATTGACAACTTTTCCCTAATGGCCCTAAAAACATAATGACCAAAGAAAGTGATCGCCCCCAAGGAATTTTATAGTTGGTTTGATGTCCCCTAGTAGAATACCACGATCTTATCAACCAACTAGAAGGATGAAGACCTGCAACAATAATAAAAGCTTTGCTTTTGTCATAAGTAAATTAGCTATCTATTTTGTACATCGAGTTATCTTTACGAAAAATAGAGACACTCTTTCTTTCTTTTTTTTCTTTTTTTTTTTTAATCTTTCACAACTCTATAGGAGGATAAACAACTCTTTTGTAGAAATCATAGAATGTAAAATTAGTTTTTGAGGGCCTAATACTAAGAGTCTTCCTCTTAAGTGTTTACTGTAACTGTTTTCTGTAACGGCCATCAAAGCTTCTAAAGCAAAGAGTCTACATACAAGTTTGTAAGATACCTTCGTATTTTTCAAGCAAATATACTTTTATCACTCTTTCTTGTTATATTCGGTCTTTTATCTTTCACTTCTAGCTGTAGTATAACCAATATATAAGGGTGTCAATTTGTATTCATGTATCAAATTCAAGTTGCGTTAAGATATAGATATAAGATTATATAGGTTAGCCTAACCCAACCCATTTAATCAAACGAATAAGACCATTTAATCATAACCCACTAATTTTGTATTAAATTCATGTCAAGTAAGCAAGTCATGTCAAAAAATTGTCAGTCCCAAATGTTACTTGTCAAATTCAAGTAATATTATCAAAGCATAAATATAAGATTGTGTACATCAACTACAAACTAACATGTTTAATTAAATAAGTTAATCCCTTCAATCTTAAAACTCAACTATCATATTCGCAAGTCGTGTAAAAAATTATCAGCCGTACCCATATACATGTATTTCCTTCAAAGTCCATATCTCCTGATTGCCAAGAAAAAGGAAACCAGGTCACATGTTTCATTTCCTACCCTTTGTTTGTATTTTCGCACTATTGTATTTCATTTTGAGTCTATAGTTGAGGAGCCCACCCCATTTTCATTTTTAGGATCGTCTACTCCCTCTTCCTTTCAGATCAGAAGTAGAAAAGATCCTCCCTTATAACCTTTTTCATTATTCAATTTAAAAATAAAATAATAAAAAAAAAAGAGAAAAATATAATTTAGCCTCCCAAACTAACAGCCATTTGCGATTTAGCCCCTTAATGTTCAAAATGTAATAAAATAGCCACCCAAACTACTAGAATGTATCAAAAATGCCACTTATTTTTTTATATTTATATAATACCACTATTCTTTTAATAAATAAAATAATAAAATAATTGTAAAAAAGACTAAACAATTTTTAAAAAATATAAAAAAAACAAAAACAATGGGCTAATAAATACAAAAAAATAAATAAATAAATAAATTTACAATTATTTTATTATTTTATTTGTTAAAAAAATAGGGGTATTATAGGAATATAAAAACATAAGTGGTCTTTCTTTATATATTTTGGTAGTTTAAGGAACTACTTTATTACCTTCTGAACATTAGAGGGCTATATTGCAAACAGTTGGTAATTTAGGGGTCTTTTTTATATTTTTCCCAATAAAAAAACATCGGCCAGAAACAGAAACAAAGTTAGATTTATAAGTGTCCACTCAAGGATGATGTTCACTAGCATTTGCCCTTATTAGTTTTTTTTTTTTTTAAAAAAAAAATCTAAATCAAAATCTAAAACAGCTCCCGCTTGTTTGTTTTGATGTTGAAAAAGAATGTCCAGGGAAATACTTCAAGGTAAAAACAACTTCAAATGTATGACTCAAAGCCCATCAGGAAGAGCTGCTTTCACTCTCTTGCTCATTCTCCTCTACAGTATAATCCACCACAGCAGTATACGGTTTACAATTTTCCAAGATTATGAGCAGGATAATGTCAACACATGATGATTATGGTAAAAAAAAAACATGATCTGTCTATTAAAAGATAAATGTCATGATAACTGGAGTACTTCAAATACACAACTCCATTTGCTACACACCCCCCCCCCCCCCCCAAATTATCTCAAATGTCATATTTAATATCACAAACTCATTATCAACACAAATACATTGAATTAATAATGAGTTATGTTTACCAAAACAATATATATAATTATAATAACAATAGGTCCACTTAACATGAAACTTCAAGACTCTACAACCTGCAGCTTAACCCATTCTGGACTGCATGTTCATCTCTGACCCAGCGCCCAGCTCCTTTCAACCCACTCTTAGGCATATCAATTGCAAATGTCATTAAAGAATCATGATGAGTCTTGTCTAATAATTATCTTACCATTACTAAAACAAAAGTGAGTTTGGACAAGCTAACAAATTTATCATTGCAACCACAACAAGCCAGTGTCAGGGAGCTAAAACCTTAAATGAATACATAATGGTGAAGTCATAACATGCAACCCAACCTCCTCAATATACGAATATATTGATTGGACGATCTACTGTCTCTTACTTGGAAGAAAAAATTAGGCTCTGTAATTTCCACAAAAAAAGAACTTACCCTTTGGGTGCTGAAAATACTTGCAGGAATGGTTTCGCCAGACAAGCCAGAAAGTGAAGACATCAGACATCATGCTCAAATTCTCTATGATTTGAGGTGGAAAACTTGGCAGGCAGGCTTATACGACCTTTTGGTTGAGGCCTGTTCAAATTTCTTAGAGGCAGCTTCATTCTCTTCTAACTTATTCTGAACAAAGTATCTTATCCACCAAGATGAGCTTCGCAATTTGGCCTTCACAAAATGAACATTTTCATGTTATCTTCTACAAGTCAATGCTGTAAATTTTCTTAAAAGAAGCTACAAAGTAACAACAATCACATGACAAAGATACACATATTCAAGTAGAGAATTAAAGACATCTTCGAAGAACAACATTCAAATGGTCAATTCATCAACCATCATAGAGAGCTGCTTCTATGGGATTGACACCTCAGCTTAGTACAACTTAAGAAAAGAAAATAAACACACCGGATTACATCCATATATGTGAGGTGAGATTTTTTAATTTTTAGTAGATTTGGATGTGATCTAGTGTATTTGTTTTCTCTTCTTAAGTAGTACTAACCTTTAGTGTCAATCTCTTATTGGAGGGCACAAAATGATAGATTTGTGCCACAACCACATAGAAGTTATTCTCTTCAATGTATCTAACTCCCTCACATATTGCAAGGATTCATACTTCAATTTGTTAACTTTGACCTTATATGGGAAGGGGAGATTCAAACTAGTAACCTTATATGGAATTAACTCAAGTGTTTATAACTCCCTAATTTAGGTTGAGATTCTTTCTTCCTATGAGAATCCATAAATTTACTTCTAATTTTTTTTATTCCATTAAATACAAATTCAAACAATATAGCCATGATGTCTTAAAAAATGTTTAGTAATTACTGGTTTGTTTTCATTAGAATAGCATTTAGTACAATGAATCGTAGATAAAGAAAATGGCATCAAAACTTTCCGTCCCACAAGAGTTAATAGCAGATTAAATTTTTTCTTTGTGTGAAAGGGATTCACTTTGTAAAAAGGTAAAGGAAATCAATTACTCCCTATTTTCTATTTCACGGATTGATATAGCTGAAACCATATTAGATGGGACAGTTTTTGTTGAGTTGAGAAGAGTACCTATTCTGGATAGTGTACTCCCTAGTCATTGCATAATTCACATTGCTTCAATCTCACTATCAAACCAAACACAATGATGGTCATAGTTTATCAAAATTACTTCGAAGACCTGAAAAACAGAGTTACTACTTTTTTTATTCCTTTTAAGGGGTAATGCAGCTCTATCAACCAAAGAGGTTATATCGACCTTAAATGCATCAATTCACCAATTATTGAAGTACAGTTTTTCTACTCCATGATCTTTTTCGAATTAAACCCACTTATTAACAAATTATATTGCGAAAAAATGACCAAGGAACAATTAGAATTTGTACTAAAACACTTACAGGACGGCCAAATTTGGACAACTCTGCAACTTTAGCTCTATGCTGACCTGGATAACCTACACATGGAAATTAGAAATCACCAAAATATCAGAACTTCAATCAATCTTATGGTAAATAAAATTTAAAAATAATTATTAAAAAAACAGCACTATTGGTTAATGTAAATGAATATGTTTGGTTGTCCGACTCTATCGCACCATGTCAATTCCTTTTGCTACTCAAAAAATAGTACCGGCTAGGTCATTGGTTATAAGAGAGGGATCAAGGGACATGAGTGCTACTCATACTCCCAAAGTGTTCACTCTCTGAAGTGGCAGTGAAAATTTAGATAAAATAACAAATAAAAGTACATATAACATCGAATGGTGATTTGCACTGCCACATCAGGAAATGAGCACTTGAGAGTATATGTAGCATTTCTCTTAAATACATCTCCAGATAGCACTCATTGCATCTACAAACGGTACATGGGAAGCTCCAGATGGGTAGAATGCTGATTTAATTTGCCCCTGGAAACTAGAATCATAAGCTGAAAGTGAACAATACAAGGGAAACTCCATAAGGGTACAAAGCATTCAAAACAGATCCTGGAAAGCTGAAAGTGAATTCATAAGCTCAGAGCAACAAGACTGAGAATTGTGAAATATTTACAAACATTTGGGGTGGGGGGAGAAAAAGAAAAAGCTTACTCAAGAGCAATTCAACTATAAACCATACAAAATCTAACCCAACATTTGGTTATGCCCTTTGAAAAAACAACTGATGTTAAGGAAGTAACTAATTGAAGTTATGGAAGTAACAAAGAAGCCCCGAGCGGAGAGGCTGGGAAAGAGATATAATTTTTATTTTATTCTATGAATGAGATCATTGCTGTTGTAAGAGAGGAATTGCATTTTGGTAAGGGAAAGATGGCAAAAGAGAATGAACAGGGGGGACATCACATTGCCATTTCTTATACAGTTCACTTCTTCACAGTAACCATTATTATAAGTGAACATAGAATTAGAGTCCTTTGCTAATTTAAAAATTTAAAAAAAAAAAAAAAAAAAAAAAAAAATTAGACAACAAAAGAGAGGACTTGGGGGAGATGACATCTTTCATTGTTCACTTAGTTTACTTGTTGTGAATAAGAATGAGATGACAAGTGAACAGCAGCCAAGTTTTTAACTAATTTTTCTCTCCTATAGATTCCACAAAGATGAACTATTTTAAAATATCAGCCCTCCTATTAATCAAATAAAAGTCACCTGAACCAGGCCCCGTTATGTCATCAACTTCTAGGTCATTTTAAGTTTTCAATAAGCAAAAAAAGTGTTACAATATGAAGCACATATAAGCCTTACAAGGAATTACCAGCAAATATAACAACACCATCAGCAGATACCCTCGTCAACTCTGGAAGGGTTTTGTTGAGGTACTTTGGGGACAAGTAATCCACTGCATCTGACACTATAACAAGAGAAAACGATTTTGCCTTGTATGGCAGACGAAACTTGATATCAGCCACACGGACAATGCCTTTACGCACAAGGCTCTTACAGTTGGCATCACCATCATCTAATTCGTATGGTTCCACACCCCAGGCTTCAGTATCCTCTTCTTTTAACAACTTAGATACCACTGAACAGGTATCAGGGCCCACATGCAACACCCTACGCATGCTATCACCATAAGCCTTTTTTAGAATAGGTAATGCTCTCTGAACTTCTAATGTACATGAAATACCACCTGCATATTCAAACTTGAAATTTATTAGATTAAAAAGTTTTCTCCATTGCATAAAATTTCACATTACCAGAAGTAATACACCCTAATTTAGCCAACTACCACAAAGATAGCAGTTTCTTGACACCAGATTAGTAATACTTAACATGTAAAATTTATGGATTTTAAAATTACTCATTACTGGGTCCACTAAAACCAAAGGAGAGCACATACAATCTACATAAAAGTGATAAATAGATGGTTCAAAAACCACCTATGGCCTACTTCTGTCCTAACTCAATAAGATTTGAATTTCACTCTATATCACATTCAAAGGGACGCAAACATTTATAGAAAGATTTCTCATTAGAATTAGGTACCAGGCCTTGTGTCAATTTTTTGAAAACACCAAATCAGGTTATCCATGGAATTTTCTTCATAATTAAAATCAGTATTGATGTAAATCAGGATACTACGAACCATTGAGAAAACCAAGTAAGAAGCTCAACAATTCTTGAAGACAGATTGGGAGGAGCAAGGGTAAGAACAAAGTCCTTCAAGTTAAGCAAAAACACCTACCCTTTCAAAAAGATTCACATTCAATGGCCCATTACTGTATTTCACCCCTTATTCTTCCTCCAAGGTGTCTCACAAATCATGTCAACTTCTACAATGATTTTTTTTTGGGGGGGGGGGGGGGGGGGGGGGGGGGGGGGGGGGAGGATATTCAAAACCTAGGAGGCATGTGCAGTATTGGAGAATTGAAACAAAAGTGCCTCCCATTCATTGTAGAATTAAAAACTATATAGTCATCCATATGCTCAAGGAAAATTATACAACCACAAAAAATAGATGAAATAACTTTTCAAAATTCGGCAGATGCATTTTGAGAAAGTCATTAAGGAGTCAATTAATCCTGTGGATAAACCATGTCTGCTAAAATTCTAAATTATGCCAGAGACAATTAGCAAATTCAGTGGATCCAAGAAATATGATGGACAACAACCTTCACATACTGCCAGATACTAGACCGTCTCATTCACTATGCAAAATCTTTTAAACATTGAAAAGCCTATTAAATAAGAAGATAATGCCATATTTACCTTCAATTTTACTCGACGCTTGTATATCACTGCTTGTTCCACCTGTCATGAAAACCCCAAAAAAGTGAACAAAAGACATATCAAAGGAAGTAACAGAACCTAGGATACAAAAGGCAAAGTAGGTTATCAATGTTCATGAACCTTCTTTTTTTCTGTTTTGTAATTTTATTATTTTTTTCCCAGCTGGGAAATGTGAGCTGCTAGTTTCTGTTGGTGATCAGAGGACGTTCAAGTTCATGGGAAGGCTTGAGCTAGAGTCTGCAGTTAGATCTCCAACTGCCTTAACCATTTGTTGGTTTGGTAAGAAAAGAGAGAAAGGAGGGGTTCATGAACCTCCTTTGTTCCAATTATTCAAGTGCACAGACCACATACGAACCTGAACCACTATAGGAATAACCAATAAGAAGAATTGCGCCCTGAAATTTTCAAAGAACAATTCTATCAATATTCTTCATATAGAAATGCAGCCAAATTAGTAATTAATATTGAACGTGCTTGCATTGAGAATAGGCAGTCATCACCAAGCGGCAGAAAAAAAGAGAAATTGCATCAGCTATATTTTCTCACTAAGCAGTGAATAGCATTGTATATTACTCTTTGCTAGAGAATAATGAGTTGAAGAAGGAAAATAATATTGGGAGACCATAATGGCAATGAAAAGTACCACAATCACTAGCCCAATAGATATTAGGGGTGATGAGCGTGATTTGGACTGCACCACACCCACAAATGGAATGCTTCCACCATCACCAATGCGCCGAGCAGGATTTACTGGCCTCCTTGACATAATTATGTATCAGGTAACAAGCCTGCAAGTCCTAGCATAAGTTGAAAAGAACTTTCAATAATGGTGTTTAAATTTGAAAAGACATCTCCTTTAATGTTTCATTCAATGTTTCTACTCACTAACACCAAAAACTTCTTATTATCCTATTTCATAAAACCTAAGCTTCATAACAGATATATCCATTATACATAAAAGGCAAAACATGGCTTCATGGCTTGTCTTATCAAGAAAAATAAACTCCTGACTACATATTTCAAATGTTAAAGGAAACATACAGTAAGGTTGACAGCATATACTTATCAGCTACAGGAATTGCTTGACAGAAGTACAAATCAGGAAAATGAAGTTATCATGTGTCTAGGGCCATGCCATTATGACTAAATATGCATTAAAAAGGTCAATCCCTTCCCTATGACCAAAAAAGGGGGCCAAACTTCTAACAGTCTGTCCAGCATGACTAGCAATTCCAACTTCATGTTCCCGAGTTGCAGACTATAATCCATATTGAGGTAATCTTTCCAGATTCACTCCACGTTTTTTCAGAAAAATCAAATGGTACAGTTGCTTCCTCAAAAGTTGGCAACAGATTATGCCTGAGCAAGCGTGCACGTGCGTGTCTGCATCTGTGTTGTACACATAATGCTACTTTTCTTTTTTGTTATGTAGAAAGCCATTTCCAAGTTGTTTGTTGCATATCATTGTGTTTCTTGTGATGCCTAATCATATGTTGCACACACATCAGTATAAATGCTCTCTTGCATATCACCATCAACACCATCATGATATTAAAGCAATTAACTCGTTATGAAGTAATCATTCAACTTCTGCCATTAACATAATGGCATCCAGCACAATCTTCAAGAAAATCAAACTCAAATCTTGGCAATGCACGACCGAATAGCCCATAGCAAAGATACTTAGCACCCACTTTACTTAATCAAACAGTACCACAAGCGCAATGCATAAACCACGTTTCACTACCATTTCTTGCAATGGGATATATCATTTTCTTGATATTTATTTTCCATTTCACGTTTCTCACAAAAACTTCACTTATTCAGCACACTCACTTCTCTCATTGGTAACACTTCTATCCCAACAAGAGCCGAAATTCCAACACCCAGATATCAAAAACGACTAAAACAACAAAAACTCAGATGTTGCAAAAATTTCAATGAAAGAAGTTACCCAGAATTAATCAGAAAAAATCAACATCAAAGCAATTGTGCCAAACATACAAGCAGATCCACATAACACACGCTGGAGATGTTAGAAAAGAATAAACTTGCAGAGGAAGATTACCTGGGATCAACGAGAACACGAAGCTGGGTCTGAGAGATTTCTTAATGCACGATCCAGATCTGTGGTGTTAAATGTGTTCGCTAAAACACAGAGACTGAGACACAAAGAGAGAGAGAGATTTAAGAAAAAAAATATTGCGTTTTAAAGCTAAGTTATTAAGTAAATATAGTAAGATTTGGGGTTTCTTTTTCAAAATTCGTGGGTAATCTACCATTGGCTTTTATAACTTTACTTCCAATGGATCAGGATTATGCGGAGTTGCCGACTGCTATTCCTCAAATCTTGACCATTCATTTTTAAAGAAATTATTCTCCCTTTTTCATGAAATTTTTTAGGGAAATTTTTTATAAAAAAAAACTTCAAACAAAGCCCTCCAAAATTATCAGCCGTTTGCAATAGACCTTCACAATCTAATAAATTTGTAATTTTTTAAAAACACCTAAGCAGATGTTATATATTCTTTTTCTTTTCTTTTTCTTTTTCTTTTTGAACTCTAGGATGTTATCTATTTTGAAGGAAAAATATAGGGAAAAGTCTACAAACCCCCCTCAAATTACTACCAAATTAATAATGTTCCCCCAAAACTTGTAATTTTGACAATATTTTTTTCAAACTATCAAAATATTGTCAATATTCTCCCCAATAACAAAACTACCACTCTTTAAAGATTTTAACTACTTTCTTTGTGATAACTAGTTGAAGAACCCTTTCTTGAAGGGAAAAAATGACTCTATTTGTTAATGCGTTTTAAGAGGTTTTTTTTTTTAAAAAAAAAAGGTTCTAATGTGACATACACGATACAACAGGTGAAAACTATTTTTATAGCTTTATTAAAATAGATTGGGTTATATATTAATGTTTTGTGTTTTTTTTTTTAAAAAAAAAAAAAACTGAACTTTGGCTTTTTTTTTAAAAAAAAAAGAAAATTGTTTGGTTAATTTTTTAAAATAAGATATTTAAAAAAAAATGATTCATTTTCAGTAGAAAATTTTATCACAGTACCGAAGGTAGTGTTAAAATGTGGGTTGAAGACTTCAAGTAATGGCCCAATCTCAGCCTTAACGCGAAACTACATAGTTTCAAGCCCAACTTCAAGCCCAAAACAGATTTTTTTTTTTTTTTTTTTATTGCTTTTTAAGAATACAAAATTATGAGAGCTTATAAGTTGAAAACCCTAGGAGTGTATAAACAGGTGGTTATAACTGTCTTGCAGGCTGCAACTGATAACTATTAATCCCATAACTTTTTTGGTAGGCGATTATAAAAAATTGTTAACCACCTAAAGCAGAGTAATTAGCGATTTTAGGTGTATAAAAAAAGGGTTAATAACTACTAACCGTCTACTCTTATATATAATAATATATATCATTAAAATGATGTTGTTTTGGTGTTTAACACCAAAACAATATCATTTTAAATACGAATTAGGGATAAGATTTCTTCATATTCGTTGTTTTTTTTGAACACTTTGACCAAAAAAACTATTTAAAATAAGCATAATGACGGCTCAAAATATCTCAAAAAGCTTAAAAGCTCATATATAAAAAAATTAAAAATAAAAGCAATTATAAAATGGCCAGTTATAAGATAATGGTTAAGCGGAGGGATTATGAAGATCCAATAATTATCTTAGGTGGTTGCAGTTGACGGTTTTAGCCAATAATCACTAACTGCAACCGTTTGTACATCCCTAGAAAACACTCTAAATACCAAATAAATTTATAAGAACTTTTCGTACATTAGAAAGAAAGAAAAAAAATGAACAACTTCAAAAAATAGCAGATATTTTTAAAAAAATAAATAAATAAATAAAAGAGGAGAGAAAGAGATGAAGGAAATGTTTGGTGAGGGTGATGACGTTGTGAGTGAGCAGGAAAGAAAAGATTGAGTGCGACACATTGTAGGGTTGTAGGGCAGAAGCAGGAAACGCCGCGACAGGGCAGTTAACTGTTTGGCTCACTTCATTTATATCCTTAACCTAATCTTAGACTTAATAGTGAAATAATTACTCCATGACTTTATAAAAGTGAATTGGAAAATATCTCATTATTGTAAAAGTAAGTAAGGGTATAATTGTCTATTCACGTTTTTTTGGGACAATTTTACCTTTACTTTTATAAAAACGGGGCGTTTAGTAAATTGTAAACTCAATTAGTCCTGTTAGTAAATATTTCTCTTTAAAACAAAAATTGATCTTTAGTTTTTTGGAACTAATCAGTCCATTTTTCTACATAGTTTAAATAAACAGAGCATTAAGAAAGCCTTGGAAAAAAAAAACAAAACTATTCTAAAACCTCTCCCTATCATTGAAGCTTTAGAAGGACGAAGAAGCCTCTATCTCTATCCCTCTCCCCACCCCTTTTTTTCCCTAGTTTTTTTTTAAAAAAAAATTTTTATGATAGAGGCACATGTATCGGAGTAATGCTACAAGTCACTTTTGTATCACTCTTGTGTTTATCCAATAATGATGTGACTTTTAAAATCATCATTAAATTTGTGATTGATCATTGTTATATTTTGATTAACTGATAATTTTAAGAGTCACATCATTATTAGAAGAATACAAGAATGACATAAGATTGACTTATAGAATTACTTCATGTGTTGCGCTCTTATAAAAGTAATGTTACATGTCTCTCTTGCGTCCCTCTTGAATCCATCTAATAATGATGTAACTATTAAAGTCACCATTTAGCTTGTGATTGATCATTATTAGATTTTGATCAAATGATAATTGTAATAGCTACATCATTTTTTGAATGAGTTAAGATAAACACAAGAGGAACTTATAAAATTATTCATCCTTCTTGTGTGGATATATATAAAAAATTAATAAATAAATAAATTAAAAAAAAAAAAAGAATTACTCCTCCTCTATTCATTTTGGTCTATTTAATTTCTCGTTACGGGAACTCGTTGATAAAAAAAAAAAGTGAAAGTATAGACTATAAATAAATAAATATACGAATAATTTTATTTACTTTAATTTTATTTAAATAATTCATATTTAATTAAACATAAGACGCCAACGACAAGAATCCAAGATTATCCAGGGGGGATTTTGGATTTGTCGAAATTTTGGGCCAGAGGAAGTTAGCGGAATTGTTAAAACACCGGACCCATTGTCCAGCGTGGGCCCAGAATAATGCCAATCCCAAAAACGAATCTGATCAGATGTTTTGGTTTGATAGACGTTGTGATGTAACCGGATTCTCTTAAAATAAAATAAAGGGTTAAATACTTAATTCTCCCTTGGGGTTTCATAATTTTATTTTATTTTTCTTAGGGTTTGATTTTTATCATAGAGGGTCCATGTGGTTTTGATAAATGACCAAATTAGTCTATCCGTTAGTTGACTTAACGGAAGTATAGTCATTGACACGTGGCCTAATTAAAAGTTGACACATGACATAACTTGACACGTCATCAGTGCTGACCGTATATTAAGCTGCCACCAATTTTTTTTTTTTTTTTAAAAAAAAAAACAGATTACAAATTAAAATAAAATTGAATTTTATTTTGTTAATTAGGGTTTAAAACAAACAAATTAAAAATTAAAATAGAGGTTTTGAGTTTTATTTTGTTAATTAAAACAAACAAACAAACAGATTTCCTTTCATTCACACTAAAATCTTATAGAAAACTCATGATGTTACCAAGTTTTCCGTAGCATATAACACTGTTGAACAGTTCTGGCTTCTAAAGGGAAAAAACAAAATTTGTTGGAATGGTTAATGCAACACTACAGAGGGCAAAAGATCTCATATATTGAGGAATCTCTTATGTTGAGAACGACTAATCCTGCTGCTCCTCGATTACTCGGGTTACGATCCCGAGAGCAATTGTTCTTCCTAATGATCCTAAAGATGCTCTCCCAAGAGCTTTGCAACTTGAAAACTCTTCCACAGTTGAACCCTGAAAACTCCAACCCAAACCCTTGGGTTGTGGAGGCAAGGGTTTGGGTTGGAGTTTTTTCTTCACCTGTTCGTGAATATCAATTGAAGAGGCTGAAGTTGTTTTATATAATTAGTTGTTTTGTTTGTTTAATTAGGAATTTTGTTTGTTTAATTAGGTGTTTTAAAAAAACAACTTTAAGCCTTTTTAATTTATTAATTGGATATTTACTTTTAATTAGGTGGCAGTGTGAATAATGATGACATGTCAAGTTATGCTATATGTCAACTTTTAATTAGGCTATGTGTCAATGACTAGACTTTCGTTAAGTCAACTAACGGATGGACTAATTTGGTCCTTTATCAAAACCACATAGACTCCTGTGATAAAAATCAAACCCTAAGAGAAAACAAAATAAAGTTATAAAATCCCAATGGAGAATTAAGTATTTAACCCTAAAATAAAATTATAAGAAAGGTTGCCTTTTTGTACGAGGTGGAGTAGTTTGATATAATATAAATAAAAATCCAGGTTCTACGTATATTAGATGTCGGCATTTTTGTATATTGTCCATTAGATGATTGATGCTTGATATTATTAATGTCCCATCAACCATAGACTATGATCTTAAGAAGACAATCCCTCGAAGCGTGCGCGAGCTACTTTTCTTTTTTAGTTAATTTACCACGAAATTTATAGAAGAGTGTAGGAGGGGAGTTACGACTTTCTTTCATGCTCCCTTTCTCTTTTCCCCTTATCTCTTATTTTTTCTACTTTCATCGTAGATCGATCAGGGTGAGTGTGTCAATGGTCCTCAAAATACTTTTTAGCAGCGTGTGGCTGGCCGGCGATGACGTGTGTAACACATGAGGATATGTTGGTTTTTGTTATTGTATTTTGGTTATTTTTAAATAAGAATATATTCGTATTAGATCTACTTTTAATAGCGATCTATAGAATTTACCAATAAAATGATATGCTTTGATTTTTTCTAAAGACAAAATTTGTAATTTAGGATGATTAAACTCATCAAGTTCAAAATGATTTAATTGAAATATAAATTTAATTTTCTCATGCTAAGGATAATGCTTCTTCACTGTCCTAGACATATTATCAATCTTAATAGATTAATAATATCGTCCTTTGAATTCAAAGTTTGAGCCAATTATAAAAAATTTTATCTCCCTTTCACCAAACCCATTATTAAAGCTCTTGAATAAGTCAAAATGATAATTCAGTAAAGTGATATAATAAGCAAGCATCTTTTTTAATACAAATCATGTTAGAGTCGGTATGTGCAATTAATTGAAGATAACAAAGTCATTATAAATAGTTTACAAAACTAGATAGTCGGGTATGTGGGGAGAGAGGCAAACGAAGTGGCCCATCGCCTAGCGAGACTCGCACTTGGTCAATCTTTAGATCAGGTAAATCAGGCATGGATGAAGGATAGTCCCTCGTGTATTCATAATATTATACTTACTGAGCAAGATTTTTTTAGTTTGATTTGATAAGAACCGATGAATGAATTATTATTTTTGAAATTTTTTGAATAAAATGAATCACATTAGGTTACGTGGAAGCCCCCACACTAGTAGCATTAGCTAATTTACTTTGGGGTCATTCTCACATGCCTCTTTTGAGGTAAAAGTCAATCTACAATGTCGTTTAAGATAGTCGAACCCATTAGAGATGAAGTTTTTCTTTTAAATTGGGTTGGAGAATGACTAAACTTTGAGCTCGACTTAAGTTCGAACTCACGTAAAATTTAAACAAGCTGAACTCAAATAAGAGAAATTCGCTCAATCTAGACTCGTTTACCCTTAGTAGGATTAAATAAAAATTGCAACTATTAATGATTTGCTATTCGCCGTCTATTGCAACCAACATAGATCCTGAAAAATGTG
Organism: Carpinus fangiana; assembly: GCA_006937295.1. NCBI lineage: Eukaryota > Viridiplantae > Streptophyta > Magnoliopsida > Fagales > Betulaceae > Carpinus > Carpinus fangiana. The sequence goes on from CM017322.1 coordinate 3,839,261, forward strand.
AAGGGAAATATTCACCCGATAATCGCGACGGTCCCATGAAAGCTCTATCGCAGATCGGAGAGTGAAGACCCCCCAAATGATTCATTTGATTATTTACCACACTACCCCAACTCTCTTCACAATTATTAATTATACGCTACAACCCCTGCTTAAGTGACCCTACCATAACTGATAGCGCTGAGGCTACGAGAATGTCGTGGAGAAGTGTTATTCATCTCAAATTTTATTTTATTTTTTTAAATGATATGTCATAAATTGATTATTTTAAAAAATATGTTGCAAACTATTAATTAGCATTTCTTGTAGGTGGAAATTATTATTATTTTTGTTCTTTAAGAGGTAGCTCAATTGACTGTGAACCACCCCTTATGAAGCGGAAGTCACTAGTTTGAATACTTCTCCCTTCTTGTGTGTGGACATATGAAAAAAAAAAAAAAATTCACTGAAAACCTTGTAACTTTCACCCATTCTAAAATATCCAAAAAACTTAAAAAACTATCAATTTAGTCCTAGAAACTTTTAATTGCTCTAAATTTGGACCTTCTCGTCAATTTTAGACATTAAAAATATAAAAAAAGACCAAAATATCCATAATTTTTATTTTTTTAAATAAAAAATATTTTGGAAGTTTGAATTTTATATAAAAGTTATGAGTATAAATGTCATGTAATGTTTAAAATTTGATGAAAGATCTAAATTGAGAGTAATTGAAATTTTAAGAAATTAAATTAAAAGTTTATAAATTTTAATGGAGTATTTGAATACGGGTAGAAGTTTGAGGATTTTAAAGGATTTTTTTTTTTAGAAAAAAAAAGGAAGAAAAAATCATCATCTTCGCTACTTTAGAGTGAGTTGGACCCCGCATTCTTTGCAAAACCCGTTGGCCACGCCCCTCTGGCACGATGCGTCCCGAAAATTAACAGCCGTCAATTCCCCGTCCCTTTGTTCGCCGGCGTTAACTCTGTCTCTGTCTCTCTCTCTACGTATACGTATACGTATATGTTATATACATAAACGCATTACATACGTATAAGACGCTTTCTATAAATTCCTGTCTCTCTCTCTGGAATCTCCATTTGAATTCGGGAAGGTTCGGCAATGGTGGAGGTTGCTGCGGTCTGATTGTTTCTGAGTTTAAAGTTTGTGCTTGGTGGTGGAGCTGAAGCGAGAGTGGTGAGAGAGAGGAGGGATTTGAATGGCGGTGGAGTACAAATGTTGCGGATCGAATTTTTTCATACACATATTGATAATCGTGTTTTTGGTGGTGTTCGCCGGGATGATGTCAGGGCTCACCTTAGGGCTCATGTCCATGAGTCTCGTCGATCTCGAGGTCCTCGCCAAGTCTGGAACCCCTAAGGATCGCAAACACGCCGGTACTTTTTTTTTTTTTTTTGGTAATTCAATTGAGTTTTATGTAACGTTTGGTCGCTGAGAAAATTCGAGAAGAGGAAAGAAGTAAGGAGGGGAAATTTTGAATGGTTGAGTTTTTGATTGTGTGGGACCTAAGTATGTGCTAATTGTTACGAAAGTGAAGCTCAAGTTAATTGCTTGCCTTTGTTGGTCTGCGCTTTTAGATTACTTTTCTGTTCGTTTTCTTGGCAACCAAACAGAAAGGGTCACTGTTTAGTGAGCAGGATTAGAAATTGAATATTTTCTACCTCTTTTTTTTTTTTTCGCTGCTCGGATATAACTGATTGCACTCTTTTTTTTTAAAAAATAAATCTTACCGTAGGCATTTCTGCCGTGTAGTCCTAACATTGCAACTATGGTATTACGAATTCTTTTTCTGCTTTCTTTTAAAAAAAAGTTCAAATATTTTTTGAAGAATATTATAATTGATTAACGGTACTGAATTTGGGACATAAACATCACATATTATTCTGGCTCACAGTAGCACTATTTGGCGTCTGAGATGAACAAAAAAAGTTGAATCTTTGAATTGTTATTGGGGTTCTAAGTTATTCCCAAGATCTGAACACATTTTCATGCTTTTTATATTTTTCTCTCCTCTGAGTGGTTTTGTTTAATCAGTGATAATAGCAGTCAGTAATCAAGCTTATAGCGATTGGAGAGGGCTCTATTCATGAGTTTGTGAATTGTGTAGTTAGGAGGTTTTGAAAATTATTAGAAAAAGCTATTGCTTGTGTGTTGTTAGCTAGCTGTGACTGAAATGAACATCTGCTTTTGCAGATCAATCCATGCTTTGACTCCATTACATTAGACATAAGCTTAGTCCTTCATATTTTAGGAATTTTAAGTGAGCTGGAAAACAATAATGCATAATATGTCTTAAGAGTTTCTGATTGTTTCTGGATAGGTTAATATATGGAAAGTTGCACTTAGGAAACTATATCAAAGAAAGTATAGTTTGTACAGGATTCTGGAGCAATGGTTGAATGGTTGCTATTTAGGTGGTGGAAATATGTCTTTGACTACCCTCCCTTATCTGAAAGATTTACCATATTTATATAGTTGAGAACAACATTAGTGCAAAATGAAAACGCTGAATTTAACATAGTCTTTCTTGCGGTTCGACTCTTAATTCATCTCCATTGTGAAATGTGTTTAATGTGTACACTTGACATTTTTACTAAAAGTGTATATCTGATACATAAAAATGTGGCACATTCTTGATTGTGAATTTGCATGAATCATCTCTACACGAACATCACACTGTTGAAGTGAAAGAGCCAAGACTGACTTGGCAAAACCAAATTGTCCATCTTATAAGAAGAAAAATGGTCTTTCATTGTTAATGTATGTCCTGTGTTAGCTGGGTTAAACAAACAAGTAGAAAGACATATACTTACCAGTCAAATGGTGCTTTTTAACTAGTCAAATGAAAAATGCATCTGAATGATTTTGTTGAAGTGATAGTTCTTTGGTGGTTGTTGACTTTATACTAACTTTTTGTACTTTGTAATTATAGCGAAGATATTGCCAGTGGTAAAAAAGCAGCATTTATTACTTTGCACCCTCCTAATTTGCAATGCTGCTGCCATGGAGGTACGTATTGTTGAGATTTTACTGAACAAGGATTTTACTTGCATGCATAATGTATCAAAAACGATTAGCGTTTGAAATCATTCTTCCTTTTACCAGGCGCTTCCCATTTTTCTTGATGGCCTGGTTACAGCATGGGGTGCTATTCTGATTTCAGTGACATTGATTCTTCTGTTCGGTGAGGTGAGGTATTTATCTGACATTATTTTTGAGTTTTTAAGAAAGCTAATCCAGGACAGGCAGTTTAAGTTAGTCTGTCTGACTTGCTTGGTTGCTTGGTTGCTTGTTGCTTGTTGCTTGCATATATGGAAAAATCGTTCCCATCTTCCTCCCACAATCAGTGCAACATATGTGGGATATGTGAAACTTTTATCCATATTATTTGCCAGAAGAAGAGCTACTCAAAAGAATTGAATTTATGTTTAGGCTGGCTATTTTATCTTGTCACTTTGATATGTATATTTCGTGCTGGTAGACTGGTAGTGAAGCCAACATGATGTGTCTGAGCTCAGTAATTTCTTTTAACTTGTGCAAGCAGATCATACCCCAATCTGTTTGTTCTCGATATGGTTTAGCAATTGGCGCGGCTGTGGCACCATTTGTCCGCGTTCTTGTTTGGATCTGCTATCCTGTCGCATTTCCAATCAGCAAGGTGATATATGCTGATCACTTTAATCTGTTTATGTTAGCAATTAGTGAATTATTGTTCGATTTTCTTGACTATTTATGTTTTATGTGCGTTTCCAGCTATTAGACTTTCTGCTGGGACATGGGCATGTAGCTCTTTTTCGCAGAGCTGAGTTGAAAACACTTGTAAATTTTCATGGCAACGAGGTGTGTTTAACTATACAATTCCAAATTAATTGCAAATCTTTTTTCTCACAACCCATATTTTCATTTTCCAAGGTTATTTACTCCAGTTGTTTAATATGCTAGTCTTACTTGTCATGCAATCCATATCCTGCGCTTGTTAGCTTTCTCTTAAATGTCCCTCAAACTTATCTTGTGCAATTATTGTGATGTTATCCTTTGCCTAAACCTTCCTGCTCCATTCCACTTATACACTCCACTTTACAATCCTATGCTTGGCTGGTATTAGGCTGGAAAAGGCGGAGAACTGACGCATGATGAGACAACAATTATTGCTGGAGCGCTTGAGCTCTCCGAAAAAACTGCTAGTGATGCCATGACTCCTATAGCTGATACTTTTGCAATTGATATAAATGCCAAGCTTGACAGGTGTGAAAATTTTGAAAAGTATAAACCAGAAAATTCATCTTGCACCAGTTGTTGCCTTCTTTTAATTATTGGAAATATTTCTTATCATGCAGGGATTTGATGAATCTAATATTGGAGAAAGGGCATAGCAGAGTGCCAGTTTATTACGAGGAATGTACAAACATAATTGGACTTATCTTGGTAGACTGTTTACCACTTTTCTTATGCTTAATTATGAGGAATGATTATGTACAAAATTGTCAGGATCACTGTTGATAATAAATGCGAAAGTACCATAGAGTGGTATGCGCACAGCAGGGGTAGTGATTTTTCCTCTCAACCCCTCCCCAGGCCCATAAACCCAAAATAAAGGGAAGTGTTGCTAGGATGCTTGAATAGTAGTGGTAAAGGAATGGGGTGAGGTGGACAGGACTTAGGTTCAATTGGTATCAAAACAAAGGGGTTATTAAATGAATGGCTTAGAATAAGTGGATTTGTAATGAGGGACTTGCCCAAAAGGAAATGTGAACAGGTTGCCTCTTCCATCAAGGTTGTTCTTTCCCTCTCATAAATACTAATCAATATTGTGCAGATCTAGAATCCATTCGAGTAATTAGTATAGCAAAATCAAAATGCTTATATGTATCTTGTTTAACAATTTATCCATTGATCTATCTATTTTTTATACTTTCTTTTGTCTTGAAGTGTGTTATATGTCATGCTATTTCTAAGTGCTACAGGCTTTTGTTAACATTTACATTATAATTTTAGGTTAAGAACTTGTTAGCAATTCACCCAGAGGATGAAGTGCCGGTAAAGAGTGTTACTATACGCAGGATTCCAAGGTACCCTGTATTGGTTGAAAGGAAGGTCACATCTGATGTGGGTCTGTTGAAAGTGCCCATTTAATTTCTTTTAGAAGCATTTGACCTGCGTCATGTAACTCAGAAACTGATGTTTGGCATATTTCTGTGGTATAGGGTGCCAGAGACTTTGCCCTTATATGACATATTGAATGAGTTTCAAAAAGGTCACAGCCACATGGCTGTTGTTGTAAGACGGTGCAACAAGGCAGTAGAGGACCCTGGCAACCCTCCTGAAAGTAGGAACCAACTTCATATCTGAGCTGCCTTGGAAAGTTTTCCTCGGGCTAAAACTTGCCTGTCAATTAACTATATGACACATTCTTTTCTTTCTATATTGTTTAACAATAACTGCTCTCTCTCTCTTCAAACAGATCAAGTGAAAGAAGTGACAATAAATATTGATGGTGAAAAGCTTTCCCAAGAGAAGATTTTGAAGAGCAAGAGATCACTCCAGAAGTGGAAGAGCTTTCCCAATGGTGCGAATAATTCATATAGGGGTGGTTCTAGGAGCAAGAAGTGGTCGAAGGACATGTACTCTGACATCCTGCAGATAGATGGCAATCCGCTCCCAAAGCTCCCAGAAGAAGAAGAAGCTGTTGGCGTAATAACAATGGAAGACGTCATTGAAGAGCTTTTACAGGTACAAGTTAATTTCCGATTTTGTTATTTTGTTTCAACAATTTCTCATAGACGGCCTCTCACATCAATTTGGCATTGTGTAGGAGGAGATCTTTGATGAGACAGATCATCATTTCGATGACTCATAACACTGGCTTTCCTAACTTGAATAATCACGAAAAATTTGTTAGTGTTTTGTTTTGATAGTTGGCCTATAAAGCTCTTGTTAAAAAGTTGAAAATCACCATATGACGTTTAGGGACTGTGCTTGAACTGTACTAAAAGCAGATGAAGGTTGATGAAGTGAGAAAATGAATGTATAATTTGTTGTACTCTTGAATGTATAATGTATATCTTATGAGCTTTGCGAGTAGAACTATTGGCAGTGAAATATGCTTTTGGCGGGCCAAGATGGAAGAAACTTTTTGGCTGCCTGGCCGATTAAATGGCACTTTTAGTGAGTGAATTGCCTAGGGTTTACTACCAACAGCTCCTCGCAGGAAAATTGGAAAAAAGGGAAAAAAGGAAAAAAGTGAAATAGGTAGCTTTGTCTGCACTTTCTAACCATGTTCTGGGACGATGGGACTTAACGCACTCCGCGAATGCATCTTCTGAGCATGGGATTATGATTGGCCAAGTTTATGAAAACACGAGAAAATTACAATAACTTAACCAATAATTGGTTAAGAATGTTACGACAGTATTGTAAAATAATCGCTATTGGGAAACAAATTATTAAAATTATTTGTCAATTGAAATTATTATGATTATTTGTCCACTACTTGGATGAGCATACTCCATGCCAAGAGACACTGATAATTTTCAACGGTTGTGTACTGTTATGGTAGTGGATGAACATACCCCACGCCTAGAGACGCTGATAGTTTTCAACGGGTAAGTACTATTATAATCACGTATATGTAAGATAGTTACAATTATTTTTTCCGACCTATTCTTTTTGCTTGAAAAAAATAAAAAATCTGAGGTAAAAATTACTCATGAATTATTCTTCACTATAGCAAATTCCACACTCAAGTGACTTTGGAAGCTTACATAGAAAAAAATTCACAGATTAATCAGTATGAATTCCACGTCTTTTGTTTAATGGTGCTCCGACTCCACTCCAATGTGCTCCAATTGGAATTCCTTAATTCTATAATTGTGAAAATCAATTCTGTACAAATAAGGATCTTCATTCAAGTTGATAAAAATTAACTTGTGAGTCACTGTTGTGACCATTTGACACTTGACAGAGAACAACAGCGCAATACAAAACAGCCCTTACTTGTGATGTTTGTTTCTTTTCTCATCCTTGCTCTTCTTTTTCTTATCCTTAGACTTATCTTTGAATCTGTGCTTCCTTGAGTGCTGCTTGTCGGAGCTCCCTGAGCGAACCTTCTTTCTCTTCTTCCGCTTTTCCTTGTGAAGCTCCTCTTCTGATGAAGAATCACATGTCTTTAGTGAAGACGGCTTCTCGGGACCGTAGACCACATGGCGTTTCCATACATCGGGGCTTGTTGACAGTTCTTCCCTTGAATCTGGACACGGTGGAAGGTATGGACCCGTTTCATCCATCCTTGGGCCTACACCACCTCTGCCACGTTTGGCCCTGCCACCAAGGAAGAACACATTCATGTCAAACAGTCGGTCATATTGACTTACTTATTTTGAAATGGAGTGCATGAGCACACACACTTGCACAAAGATTATGACCTTGAGTGTAGAAACTTCTCAAGCTCTTCATCTTCCCTTGAATCGCCACTCTTGTATACTCTTTCGCTTGATGAGCATGAAGCACTGGCATCAGGCCTCTTACTTTGGCTTGCAGAGTCATGGTCCCTATGGCTGCTGCCACCACTGCTCCCATTTCTAGATCGGCCTTTAAGCCTATAATCCAGCTCTAGTTCTTTCTGCCGGGATCGCCACATCTCATTCACTTCCACAGCTCGATTTGCTAATTAAAAGAAAAAAAAAAAAAATCAAATTGCAGATGATATACACATAAAGAACTGTTAACATGTAATTTACACAAAAAAGCCTATGCAACACTAGTCTTATTCTTCACTATCAAAATCAAACTGATTGATAGTCAGGCGCACACAAATAATAAAAGCCACAATGAACAAACAATGGCCCAATTTTCATATGCCAGTATATCCTTCCCAACTGATTAATTTTTACCAACTTAACAAAGCCTACCCAAATCAACAGAATCATAATCATCTGGTTCCTCCAACCACAAAAGATAACCTACACTTCAAGTGATAGAAATTTGTGCATTACACAATGCTTTCCTCAACTCTTTGCTAACAACACTTCTTAATCATTTTTTTTTTCTATATTTACTTATCAAAAAAAAAAAAAAGAATCATTTTTTCCATATATGCCATGCTTGAGTTGTATGCTTTAGTTGTGTTATGATCCTAAGTGTTTCACATGGCTTAAGTGCAATCTTAACCATGTATATAGAAGCTCTTGGGTACCAATTCCTTGCAAATTGGTTTTTAAGAGTGAATTCTACTTGAGGTGTCCCCTTCATGACTTGGCCACAAAGCTGCAACCCATTTGGTCCCATACTTGATGGGTTGCATCCAATCCCAACTTAACATGGAACCTGAATTTGATACCAAATGATACAGATCAAGGTAGAACTCATCATTGAAAACTGGCTTGCAAGAGGAGGGTGCCCAATAACTTATATATACATGATTAAGATTGCACTTAAGCCATATAAGATAATTAGGATCATAACAAGTTGATATTTCAAGTAGATTAAAAATTTACTGAACATCAATAAGGCATAAGTTATAGAGAACCTGAAAGCATAATTTGCCTCAACTTTGATGAAGGTAGGCAAGGACCTCTTTCATAGCAAATGATGACCTTTCGCCATGAAAGCTTCAAATTTGTTTCATGAATATTTATTTACACAAGGCATTAAAAATCACCATTAACAAGGCAGTAAATTGACATTATGAATACATTAATCACAGAACTAACCTTGTTGAACCCCAAGAACAGTTGCAGTTAAAAACCGCGAATTAGGCCGAAACCGTGAATTAGGTTGTCGTAGATAAACATGCACACCTTCCTTCTCTGCTTGTCGCCGCAATTCTGCTGCTTCTTTCATAAGCATTGCAGCTATTCTGTTCTCAGTCTCAAGATCCATCTGCCCTGTTAAACAATTTCACAGAACACGAGTGAACAATTTTTGTGTGCACAGTATAACCTTAACCTTCAAATAAACATGCAGCAGTAGCACTAAAGTGAAAAAGTGGAGAAAGCTTGAGTAAGAAGGAAATTGTCATCAGTTTTCCTGGAACCTAACTACATTCAAATTTCAGTAACACCAAATGAATTCATAAAAAGTGCAAGTCAAAACAAAAACAGTAGGATAATGCTTCCTAAAAGAGAAAAAAAAGGCAAAGACAAAAATCAAATAAAACAAAATCATTTAAATGAAACAGCATGATTCGTCAAAGCAAGCTAGATCCACAAAAACTAAGATATCAGCACCCTTTTGGGGCCTGAGTCTAGCTCGACTGGAACTTCTTGTTGATCACCTTAACAAATGAACTAGCACCGAAACTTGACACAGAATTTGACAGTAACGTACCCCTAAATCATCCTGAGGTCGCAGAAATCACATCACAGAATTCTTTTTTTTTTTTGGATGAATGAGTAAAAATTCACATCACAGTATTGTACAGTAACAGTAACCTACTAGGCCATTGGTAACCAATTCTGTGACCGGAGAAGCGTATACAGACTATCCACAGTGATTCCATAACAAAATGACCCAAAATGAGAAGGCAAAGACACAACGAACAAAAAGTTGATCGATTTCTCCAAAACCCATTTCAAATATCATCCACTAGTCCAAGAAGAAACAAAATTTGTTGGATTCTATCCTTCCCCTAAATTTTCTACGCTACCAAACACAGAATCAGGGTCACAATTCAAATTATTCACCAAAAAGTTATTTTTGTAGAAAAAAAGAAGAAGACTTCCTAGAAGCAAATATTAAACTCCAAAAAGAAAAACTTTGAACAATAAAAATATCAAAATTTCTTTTTCTCCTAAATTCAACGAGATGAAGCACATATAATCTTCTAAAAAAAAGGGGGAAAAAGAACTCACCGACTTGAGCGATGCAACAGTGGAATAGCGAAGACAAAGGTAGAGACGATAAAGAAAATTGAGTAACGAACCACTTCGACCTCTCTTTTGGCTTCGGATCGGAAAATTGTTTCGCAGAAAACCCTAACCCTAGCTCGCACCGGCCAAAAGCGTGGACGTCAATTATAAATTTGCAAGCTTTTTCTCTATATCTCCGCTGCCTTCGTTAACAAGCGTAGAAGGAGCTTTGGAACGACAAGTTTGCTCCGGCCGTTCAAGTGAGAATACAACGACAACGTTTGGTTAAATCCGAACCCTTAATTGTTTTTATTTTACTGTAGAGCCCTAAACGAACAAAACTATCACGAGCTCACCCGGGCTTTGCCCGATAAAACTCAGCTCATATGCGACTCCATTGTTAAATGAGTAATTTGTGGACATAAACTATATTCGATTATTAAACAATATATACTCATATAAAATTTAACTCGATCGTTTAAAGTTTGTGAACAAACTCGTATAGAGGCTCAGTTCGCTTATTAGTGCAACTCATATATATTTATATATTTAAATATTAATTCATAAATATACGTATATATCTTAATTAATAAAAATAACTTTTCCAAAAATAAAAATAACTTATATAGTATATAATTTAATTATAAAAAATTAGGGTTAAATACTTAATTAGTCCATAGGGTTTGAAAATTTTATTTTTTTCTCCCTAGGGTTTGGAAAGTGACCAAATTGGTCCTTGTGATTTTGAAAAGTGACCAAGTTAGTCCATCCGTCAGTTGACCGTTAGTTAACTTAACGGACTGACACGTGCACCAATTAGAAGTTGACACGTAGCCACTTAATTAAATTTTTTTATTTTTTTTAAATATTTTTTTCAAAAAAAAAAAAAAAA
>CM017322.1:3872154-3948482 GCA_006937295.1 Carpinus fangiana
ATTAGGATTTTCCAAACCAACCAAAAAGTATCCTTATTAAAAGGAAAATGACAAAGACATCTTACAGATCTGAGAGGACAGAGGCGCCGGTTGAGGAAAAAGAATGGAGAAGAAGATCCAAAGGAATTACAAGATTGACAAGTGCCACAAGTGGGAAATCTGTAGGCCGAAAATGAGAGAACAAATAAATGGGACATGATAGTGAAAATCAGTACATTTAATTTGTTTTTACGCGTACTTGTTGATTTAAAAGCCGATTTTCACTGTCATGTCATTCCAGTTGTATATATATGATAATTGAATAGCTATGTACTAAATAGCATTACTCAATAAAAAAAACAAAACATAGGATAAGGTTTCTTAGAGAGAGCGACAACTATCAATTCAAACAAACTTTATTACTTATCGTTCCTGAACTTTCTCAAACAAAGAATTGCAATCATTTTGTAATGTGGACACATGGAGGATTTTCTAAAAAATGGGACATGTTTCTTGGAACAGTGACTTCCCAACCGACCATAATTGTTTGCTTGGTGATTAGTGTGTGTTTGACGATCCCAAGTTGGTCTCCAACAAGTTATTGCAGCACTCCTTAAATTCCTACCCATCTCCAACAGCCTCTTCTATCCATCCATCTCTCCTAGCTAGCTAGAAAGAAAGAAAGAAAGTATTGATATCAGATTATATAAAATTATAATGGGCCTTTCAAGATCTTCCTTGGCTTCCTTTCTTCTTCTGTTTCTTGGGCTATTTGTGGTTGATGCCCAGTTTGTTCCTGCATTGTTCATATTTGGGGACTCTGTTTTTGATGTCGGTAACAACAATCACCTCCACACCCTTATAAAAGCTAACTTCCCTCCTTATGGAAGAGACTTTGTCACTAAACAACCAACCGGGAGGTTCTGCAATGGAAAGCTTGCCGCTGACTTCACTGGTTAGTCATTCTCAAACTCCCCAAATATATATTTTTCCGAGTCCAATAAAGCTCAAGCGAAACAGGTGTTGCTTAAACAAATTATTTACTATCAATGGGGTCGTCGAGCCTTAAACTTGATGTTTCATGTGACACCAGAGCCAAATGGCTTTTCACTCAAGCTAACCCTTTCGGGTTAAAGTTTCTCTATTAATTATAGCAATGCTTTCTCTATTGGCTCTTTAACGGAGTTCTCATTTTTTTTTTTTTTGTTTTTGAAATTCCAGCTGAAACCCTAGGCTTCACTTCTTATCCACAAGCTTATCTTAGTAGAGAAGCCAGCGGAAACAACCTCTTAATCGGTGCAAACTTTGCTTCAGCTGCATCTGGTTATTTTGATGCTACAGCCAACCTATATGTAAATGCATTAACAAGATTAATATTCTAGCTTTTTCTCATATATATATATATATATATATATGTATGGCATATGATGTGATATGATATGATATGTTGTTGTGGATTTTGGTGATCTATATATGTAGGATGCGATCTCATTAAGTAAACAGCTGGAGTACTACAGGGAGTATCAGCGTAGGGTGGTGGAAATTGCAGGGAAATCAAATGCTTCAACAATAATATCTGGTGCAATCTACTTTCTTAGTGCTGGGAACAGTGATTTTCTTCAGAACTATTACATTGATCCTCTTCTTCACGCCGCCTATTCTTTTGATAGCTTCTCAGACATTCTCATGCAATCCTACACAAATTTCATTCAGGTCCCTATTCTCCTCACACCACTTCTCCCTTCTGTTTTTGTTTTTGTTTTTTTGTTTTTTTTCGAAATAAAAACATTAACAAACATTTGCAAAAATTAAGAAAAAAGAAACATTAATTTGTGACAGGGGCTATATGCATTGGGAGCGAGGAGAATTGGAGTGACAACACTCCCCCCAATGGGATGTCTGCCAGCAGCCAGGACAATATTTGGGTTGGATGGGAACGATTGTGTGGAAAGGTTAAACAATGATGCAATTTCCTTCAACAACAAGCTCAATGCCACATCTCAGAGGTTGCAAAATCACCTTTCTGGTCTCATACTGGTTGTCCTTGATATCTACCAACCTCTTTTCAATCTTGTCACAAATGGTACAGCAAATGGTAAGCATGAGATTGAAAGGTGTTAATTTTTGTTTTTCGGTGTAAAAGAGTTGTAGATGTAGTCTAAGCGAACAATTTTTCCCAGCTAGACACCTATAAAAGGTTAACCGGTCTGAAGACTGGGGATACTCCGATGCCCAAGTCAACATGCGGAATGCATAAGCAGGGCCGGCTCAATGTTTTATGGGGTCTTAGGCAAAACTCTTAAATGAGGCCCTATTATTATTATTTTTTTTAATCAAAACCCACCAAAAAATTGACAAAAACCCATATAAAATTCACAAGAACAATCAAGCACAAAAAGAAAAATTACAATTTATTTATTTATTTATTTTTTTATAAATCCTTACCTCATTAATACACCTATTTCAAACAATACCTACCAAAAAAATTGTCAAAAAACCCACAAGAAAAAGCCCATACACTTTTTGAAGTATAATGATATTTGCTTTTATGGGTTAATTGGTTTTATTTTACCGTAGACTTATTATATTGGGGCTTATTAATTAAATTGAGAAATTTTTTAAATTACTTATTTATCATGATTAGAGGCCTTAAGTTTTTATTAAAAAAAAATTTGGGGCCTTATTAAAAAAATGGGCCATAAATTAAAAAAATAAATTTATTAAAAAATATTGTTTTTGGGCCTTATTAATCAGGGGGGCCCTAGGCTAGCGCCTCACTCACCTAGTGGTCTAGCCAGCCCTGTACATTGGGTCTATGAGAGTGCCTTCGGCTGCATGGTAGTGTTGGTGTGTGTACTTTTTGTGGGCTTCCTTAGGCTTTCTTAGCAGTCCGCGGGCCGACGATATTTATTATGTAATACTATAATCAATATATATATGGATATATTAATTAATTTTTGATAATATGTGTGGTTACAGGGTTTTTTGAGGCACGGAGGGCTTGCTGTGGAACAGGGTTGCTAGAGACGGCAATATTATGCAATCCATTATCTGTGGGCACTTGTGCTAATGCATCAGGTTATGTCTTCTGGGACGGTTTCCATCCCTCCGAGGCTGCAAACAACATTATAGCCCAAACTTTGGTCGCAAGTGGCATTTCGCTCATCAGCTAATCAAACACACGCATCTACCTACCTCAACATTATTCTGCCTTTATTTCTCTTCAACAGATCGATGTTTTTAGGGTTGTTTGGTTAATTTATATTTCTTGTGCATGTTTTGTTGTTGTAATATGTTCCCACAAAAAGGAAAAAGAAAAAAGAAAATATAGACTAGCTTGCTTTGATATTGCGTCGAAAAATATATCTTTTAAAGTTAAATGAGTCTTTTTGGGGACAAAATTTTTAAGTTTTTCTCAAAAATGATTTTTCGGTATTTTTTAGACAAAAAAGTCAAAAAACATTTTTTTTTATTTTTTTAACTAAATAGACCAATTTTTGGTTTGGCACAACTTTTTATGTATTAAAAGTACCATTTAAGCTCCTTAACGCAATCTCAAATAGATTCTAACAATAGTTACATAGTACTAACTAAGGCTTTACCCTTGGGCTATGCAGACCCAATTTGAACCCATTGAACAGGTAATTGAAAAAAAAAAAAAAAAATCAGAAAGAAAATAAAAGGTCTAAATGGTTTTATATGATCTTCAATTTGGGTTCAACATTCCCAACTTGTCTTAGAACAAATCAAATGTATGTGGTAAGAAATTAGATAAAGAAGATTTCACTAATTCTTTTTAGTGGTACCTTTGAAAAATCAGTTGGTGGTACGGGAACTCCATGCACCCATCACGTAATTGAATAAAATAAATTAATCAAGCATCTGAAGTCGATTTCTTGGTTCCCCTCCCATGTTTGGTGGCATGAAGTTGACTATGAATTGTAGCTGTCGTGGATCTTGGAAGATGAAGATGGATTACTAGTTTGGCTTAATGACTAGGTCAACGAAGGCTTAATTATTTTTATGACAAATTTACTTAATTATCTTAAACTTTTATCTTTTTTTCAATTTCTTCAAAGTTTTAAAACTCTTAATTGATGTATTGAATTTTAAAAAATTTGCAATCTCAACCCTCGGATTAAAGTTTGTCAAATGTCGAAACGATGACTATAGCTTTGTAAATTTTATGAAATTACAAAATTACCCTTAAAGTTACAATGATTTTCTTTTTTTTTTTAAATTAATAAAAAAAAAGTGGGAAAAAAAACCTAAGAAAATTACAGGAGTATTTTGAACTTTGGGGGAGATTACAAAACGATGAAGTTTCTCTTATTTTTATCATGGCAACTTGGGTTGTGACACTCTCAAATTAAATCTTATGATAGTGAGTATGACATGTTTAGTCCATTTTCTTATCAATGATTGTAAGCAACTCTTACTACATAAAGATTTGCTGGGATATCATGTTCGTCCACATCTGTTATACACATGTTGATGCGGATGTGGTTATTGGTAATCTATGCATCTGCATCTACATAATGCAATTATCTTTTCTAAGTATCTACATTTGCATCATGCAATTATTATCTGCATCCGCATAGTTATTAAATGCGGTTATTATCCGTTATCCGCTAATGAGATAATATGCCATTTGGTCTCTATTATGACATACTATAAACGCTTTTGAAAATAGTGACTTGTTTTTAGTGTTTTGGTCTTGTGTTAGTGTTTTCATAAGCCCTAATGTTTTAGATGAAATCCATATCTATTTTACATTTGAACTTAAAAATAACCAAAAAAAAAAAAAAAAGGGACTAGTATACATAATGTTTTAGAAGGTTGGAGACCAAGAACGAAATTTCTACAATTTTTCTCCCTTTTAGTTTAGTTTTTTTCTTTAGGTTTTTGTTTTATTTTTTATCATGTGGAACTAAATTCTCAATTAAGGTTGATGATGAAGCCTCATCAATGAAGAGCAACATTGTGTTCATGTAAGTTAATATTATCCAATTTTATTGAGTTTTTAATTTGAATTGTTTTACTTCTAATCAATTTGTGGAATGATTCTTAGATATCTTTTGTGATTCAACGATACATGTAATGACTTGAGATAATTCCATATAATTTATTACTTGATTTTTAATTCATAAAAAAAAAAGATATCCCTTGTGATTTGTTTTACAGATACAATTGATGTTTTGATTTAAATTGGATATCTTGCTGTGATTTATGAATACACTTGATGATTGATTTAAATTGAATTGCTTTTGTGATTTGTGTAAAAAAATGGATACATGTGATGGTTTTGATTAACTATTTGATGCGGAAGCAAAACATACCTAAGATTTTATTGTGAAAACTTTGGATAATATTGATAAATGTGGAACATGTTGCTATGATTTGGTAAGTGTAGATTCCAAAACCTTAGTACTTTTATCTCTTAATTTATTTCCCTTTTTATTTAGTTTATATTTTTCTTTTTACTGCAAACAAAAATTCAAACCTTTTATACAACTAGGTTATGATTTAATTAGTTTAGATATAATTTGTTCTTCAAAAACACAATTCCATGTGGGATCAACATCGCACTTGCAATCCATTATTTGTAAATGATTCGTGCACTTGTGAGTAATTAAAACTTGGAAAAAATTCAGTTTACCCCCCTGAAGTTTCAGGGATTTTTCTATTTGAATCCTAAAGTTTCAAAATTGACAGTTACCCCCCTGAAGTTTCAAAAAGTGGCAATTTAAACCTTTCGTCAACTTTTTCTGTCAAATTGGACGGAAAACTATGAAAATGACGAAACTGCCCTTAGGTTTTTTTTTTTTTATTTATATTTTAATTTTCAGTCTATTTTAACTGAAAATTTTAATGGAAGGTTTCAATTGCTATTTTTTGAAACTTCAGGGGGGGGGTAAACTGCCAATTTTGAAACTTTGGGGTTCAAATTGAAAAACCACTGAAACTTTAGGAGGGTAAACTGAATTTTGCTCTTAAAACTTTCACAACATTTGTTTATTTTTATTTTTATTATTTTTTCTTTATTTTCCATGTATTTTCAAATTGATGTGTCAATTTCATACCAAAGCTTGATAGAAAGTTAGAGTAATGTTATTTAGTAGTGATATACGATTATACCATATTATTGGAGTGACGTGATAATGAAAATCAGTTTTTGATTTTTTAGTTTTTTTACAAGATTGTATAATAATTGTATAACCTGAAGAAATTCATGGGCTTAACTCATCTTATAAAACCGGTTCTACAAAAAAGGATTGCCAATTCTTTATAAACATGCCCAAGGCAATGTGAGATTATTTCTCAACATAACCATCTAAAATATAACATTACTCATCTAAAGGTTAATATGATTACCACATCAACATCATATTATAATTGTAAGATAAAAATGTAATGTGGTGAGAGATAAATAGCAAGGTGGCCCTAGCCCAAAGAAAATTGAACATGAAAAAAAAAAAAAAATGCTTTGCTCGAGATAAAAAAAGAAAAGAAAAAGAAAAAGAATACATAGGTTAATTAAGGTTTATTTTAGAGAGAGTAGCAGTTAACATGCATGGTACGCCACCTATCAATTCAAACAAAACTTATTTTTTTACAACTCAACCAAGTATATATATATTGTCATTTCTTTCTTGAACTTTCTAAAAAAGCATTGTAATCATTTTGTAATGTGGACACATGCATGAAAGATTTTCTAGAAAATTGGTCATGTTTCTTGGAACAATGACTTCTCAACCGACCATCTTTGTTTGCATGGTGATTAGTGTGTGTTTGACGATCCTATCAAGATCAAAGGTTTAAAGGTTGGTCTCCAACCAGTTATATATTGCACGTCCATGCTTCCACCTCCAAGCTATAACTATATATCCATCTTCAAAGCCTCCTCTATATATATATATATATATATATATATATATATCTCCCTCATAGAAATAAAGAAAGAAACAAAGTGTTGATATCAGATTATATATATATATATATATATTTATTTATAAAATATAATGAGACTTTCAAGATCTTTCTTGGCTTCCTTTCTTCTTCTGTATCTTGGGCTATTTGTGGCTGATGGGCAGCGTGTTCCTGCATTGTTCATATTTGGGGACTCTTTTTTTGATGTCGGTAACAATAACAACCTCGCCACCCTTATAAAAGCTAACTTCCCTCCTTACGGAAAAGACTTTGTTACTAAACAACCAACCGGCAGGTTCTGCAATGGAAAGCTTGCTGCTGACTTCACTGGTTCATCATCCTCAAACTCCCCAATTCTTCTTCTTCTTCTTTCTTTTTTATTTATTTATTTTTTATAAATTGGGTATCCGGGCAAACCACCTTCTTCTACATGGGTTGGATAAAATAGTGAAACTTGGGCTTTTGTTCCCAAGCATGGTTCTGAGAAAATTTTTACACTCAAAAGTAGTCAAATCTTAGACGTGATGTTTCATGAGGCACAAGGCCAAGTGACTTGCCACTCGAACCAACCCTTCTTTCGTATTAAAGATTCTTTATTAGTGGCAAATGCTTTCTACTGGTTCTTTTTTGGAGTTCTCATTTGTGGTTTTTTTTTTCTTCCTCTAATTACAGCTGAAAGCCTAGGGTTCACTTCTTATCCACAAGCTTATCTTAGCGTAGAAGCCAGCGGAAATAACCTCTTAATCGGTGCAAACTTTGCTTCAGCTGCATCTGGTTATTTTGATGCTACAGCCGACCTATATGTAAATACATTAACAAGATTAAAATTCTAGCCTTTTCTCATATATATATGACATATGATATGGTATGATGTGATATATGTTATTGATTTTGGTGACATATGTAGCATTCGATCTCATTAAGTCAACAGCTGGAGTACTATAGGGAGTATCGGCGTAGGGTGGTGGAAATTGCAGGGCGATCAAATGCTTCAACAATAACATCTGGTGCAGTCTACTTTCTTAGTGCTGGGAACAGTGACTTTCTTCAGAACTACTACGTTGATCCTCTTCTTCAATCCACCTATTCTTTTGATCGCTTCTCGGACATTCTCTTGCATTCCTATGCAAATTTCATTCGGGTCCCTCTTCTCCTCACACCACTTCTCAAACATAGATTACTTATTAACAAATATTCACTAATATTTGTAAGAATTAAGAAAAAATAAACGAAATTCGTATGCATTTAATTGATAAATTAAGAAACATTTGTGACAGGGCCTATATGCATTGGGAGCGAGGAGAATTGGAGTGACAACCCTACCCGCAATGGGATGTCTGCCAGCAGCCATGACATTATATGGGTTGGGTGCGAACGAGTGTGTGGAAAGGTTAAACAATGACGCAGTTTCCTTCAATAAGAAGCTCAATGCCACATCTAAGAGGCTGCGAAATCGCCATTCTGGTCTCATATTGGTTGTCCTTGATATGTACCAACCTCTTTTAAATCTTGCCACAAATCCTACAGCAAATGGTACGTGGATTACTTCTCTGTGTTCACTTACGCATGTTAATTTATAGGAAGGGAGCTCCTCCTACCATTCTGGTCTCATATCGAAAGATGTTAATTTATTTATTTTTTTGGTAGACATATGTTAGTAAGTTGTAAAAGAGATGTAAATATAGAATAGGTAAAAAATTACTCCTAGGCTAGACGCCTAAAGGAAAGTGGCTTGTCATATGGGTCATCGAGCCTCTACTATGAGACCAAACCCATTGTATATTGTAGATACACGGACCAGGGACAACCCGTAGTAACCTCAACCCAATTTCTGGGAAGGGAGCTCCTCTTACAAAACATGGGAAGGGTTGTTAAAAAGTCAGCCGGTTGAGAACACTCTTACGCCCAAGTCAGTAAAAGCCTTGATAAAATAGATTAATTTAGAGTGTGTATATGAGCGAGACGGTCGCATGGTAGCGTCAGTGTGTGTGCTTTTCCTGGGCTGCTTCCTTGGGCTTTTTTAGCAGTTGGGCGATATTTATCATGTAGTATGGTCCTCTATATATATATATATATATATATAAATATACAAATTTATTAATTAATTTTTCATATATGTGTGTGGTTCAGGGTTTTTGGAGGCAAAGAGGGCTTGCTGTGTATCAGGCGTGCTAGCAACGGCAGTGTTATGCAATTCATATTCTTTGGGCACGTGTGTTAATGCATCAGATTACGTCTTCTGGGACGGTTTCCATCCATCGGAGGCTGCAAACAACTTTATCGTCCGGACTTTGATCCCAAGTGGCGTTGAGCTCATCAGCTAATTAATTATCATACACATGCATCTATCTCAACAGATGGATGTTTTTGAGGGTTTATTGGGTTAAGTTATAATTCTTGTCCATGTTTTGTTTGTATAATATTATGGATGGAAGAAGATAGAGATTTGTATGATTATATATAATTCTACCGATTAAATGAAAATTAATGATAAATATTAAAGTTGCTTCCATAATATGTATCTTCTGACAAGAAAGAAAATAAAGATTTGCTGTCCCCAAAAGATAACTTAATCGGTTAGGACCACGCCTCATGAAGCGGATGTCTTAGTTCAAATCCCCCCTCCCACCCTCTTGTGTGGACATGTCAAAATAATAATAATAAAGATTTGCTTATGGTTGTACGTGTTATCTTTTACTTCTTTCCAATTTATGCAACGAGTATATTAAGAGCATGTTTTGTATTGCTTTGAAAAATAATATAGTTTTTAAAGTTAAAATGAGTTTTTGATAACAAAAAAAAAAAAAAAATTGCTTTTAAGTTTTTTTTAGAAAGTGTTTTTCGGTCTTTTTGAAAGCAAAAGGGTTGAAAGTTTTTTGTTTTGTTTTTTTTTTTTTTTTTTTGAGTTCATTACCAAATGGACAAACTTTTTTGCTTGATTCAACTTTTTTTATACTAAAAATATCCTTTACACTCCTTAATGCAATCTCAAATAGGTTCTAATTAACCATTGGGGCTTACCTTTATCCGTGGGCTTATTGGGTTAGACCCAATTTGAACCCATTGAAAAAAAATAATAATAAATAAAAAAAAAAAGAAGAAAGAAAATAAAAAAGTCTAAATGGTTTTATGTGATC
The DNA here is from genome assembly GCA_006937295.1 of Carpinus fangiana. Taxonomy (NCBI): domain Eukaryota; kingdom Viridiplantae; phylum Streptophyta; class Magnoliopsida; order Fagales; family Betulaceae; genus Carpinus; species Carpinus fangiana. Next base: position 3,882,201 of record CM017322.1, read on the forward strand.
TTCAATTTGGGTTCAACATGCCCAACTCACTTAGATATTAGAAAGAAATTTGCAGAATGATGTTATTATTTTTAGGTATACACATCTGCATTCGCATTATACAATTATTAATTATTTTTATCAGCGTGGTTAATATGATTACCATCCATTATCGCAAATGAGGTATTGGGCTTTTTGGTCTCTATTAGGACATATTTTAGATGATTTTAAAATAGTTTGGACTTGTGTTAGTATTTTCTTAAGCCCTAATGTTTTAGGTGAAATTAATATCTATTTCACATTTGAACTAAAAAATAACAAAGAAAATACATACATACATATATATATATATATATATATATATATAGTAAATGGTGAAATTATTATGTAAATTAATGTCCCACTTGGTTACAAGCTTGCATTACCAAACTCGGCACTGCTTATGAAAAGTGCAATCACTTATAAATAAAAAGATAAATTTACCACTTCTCTACAGTGAGAGAAGCTCTTCCTTCTCTCTATGTAGAGAAAATGTGCCTCCTTTATGAGGTTTTTTTTACCACCGGTTATGTGGTTGTTTGGGAAGGCGGGAAGGTTCTTCTACTTTTTCTCCACCTCTCTCATTTTTTTCTCCCTAGTTGGTGCTCTCGTGGCATTCCTATTTCATTTATGCCCTTTAACATTGTTTTTTCACCACCTTCCACTCTCCACAGTCCACTACTCTGCAACCAAAGGCCGCTTGCCTCCTTCTCAGTCTAGCTAGCTCCTTGCTATTTGCCACTTGCCGTCGTCCACCCTGCAACTTGGATCTACTGTGGTTCATAGATGGGTTTTCTTTAAAACCCGATATACTTTCCTCCGGTCGACCTTAGGTCTTCACCAGGGCCGGCCCAATGTATTTGGGGGCCTTAGGCAAAATTTTGGAGTTGGGGCTTTTTTTTTAATATTTAAATATTAATTAAATAATATTTATTTTAATAATATTATTGTTAAAATCCCCCCTCTCTCCTTTGCTAACAGAGGAGAGAGAAGGAGAGAGAGGGGGATTAAAAAGACCCCCAAAAAAAATAGTAATAATGTGCCATATTTGTTTTGGTTTTTTTTTTTTTGGGGGGGTTAATTGGTCTTATTTTACAATGGGCTTATTATATTGGGGCCTTATTTTAGAGGTTTTAAGTTTTTAAGGAAAAAAAATTTGGGCCTTATTTAAAAAAAAAGGGCCTTAAGTTAAAAAAAAAAGGCCTTATTCAAAAAATTTTGGGGCTTTATTAAAAAGCATTTTGGGCTTCATTTATTGGGGGCCCTAGGCAATGGCCTAACTTGCCTAGCCATTGGGCCGGCCCTGGTCTTCACACACCAGTCCATCGTTCTCATCGACCTCCCAGCTCCCCACCACTACCTTTCAGTCGGCTTCCAATCGTTCATGCTTCAACACATGTTCCCCATGCCTTAGTCAGCGGGCTTCTCTTGTCGCTCATCTACTTCTCCACCGCCAACACTATTGTTCGTACAATATATATATATATATATTATTTTTCCACTTTTTTGTTTTTGTTTCTTCTTCTTCTTATTTATTTTCCATGTATTTCCTATTGTTTTGTTTGGGTTTTGTAGGTTTTAGTCTTTCTTTGTTCTTAAGGTTCTTTGTTGTGGATACTAGTACTACCGGAGATAGTACTTCATTCTCTTTGGTTATGGAGAGTGCCTTTCTTACGTTAACTTCCTTCCTGTGGTTAAAGGTGTTCCGTGGTGGTGGTGTAGATGGGTTTAGACATCTTAAGGTTTTTTTTACTTGTACATAGGGTTTGTGAACCTCTTGAGGTTCGTGTCTCTTCCTATGCTCCTTTTGCTTTGGTAACCATTTAGTGCAGTCCCTTAGAGGGGACCAAGTCATTTGTTTGGCCAATTTCCTACTTTGATTTGCTTTCTTGCATTCTTGATTTTTGTTTTTGAGTTTGTTGTAAGGAAGCCCACTCATTTTCGATATTTCGATCAATTGTAACCCTTTCTCTACTTGATTAGAAAAAAAGAAAAAGAAAAGAGATTTTATTGCATTTTTTCAATGTGGGACAATAATCGTCTAGCACTACTTGACCACATGCAAAAACTTTTTATTTATTTTAATTTTTACTATTTTTTTTCTCACATATATTTAGAAACTAATTAGTAACAAAAACGTTGTCAATTATTCTAATGCAGGCAATCACCAAATGTTGCTTGAATTAATTTGGGCTCTGTTTGTTTCGACGTAAAATATTTTTTATCGAAAAATATTTTCGAAAGAAAACATTCTTGAAAATGATTTCATTGAAAATATTTCTCAGTGTTTGGCTTGGATGGAAAATCACAATTTTTTTTTTTTAAAATATATATATATTTTTCATTCAATCATATTAAAATTTAAATTACAATAATGTCCCACCTGAGTCTCGGCATTGACATGGTCAGGTCCTGCAAGTCCCGACCGAGTCCAAGTGGGGTCTCGACCAGGCTCTACAAGGTTTCAATCGGGTCCCGACGAAGTTCCAATGGTGGCTTGGCCGGATCCTAGAGAATCCCATTCGTGTTCCCACTGGGGTGTTGATCGGATTTTGGTGATGTCCCAACCAAGTATTGGCGAAGTCCAGGTGGCAGCTCGACTAAATCCCAACAAGTTCCCGGCAGGGTCCTGATGATGTCCCAATGAGATCCCGATCAGGTATTGGTTGTGTCCTAGTTTGGTCTCGGTAGGTCCCAATCAAGTTCTGAAGAGTTCTGATGACGTCCTAGCGGGGTCCTTGCAACATTCCTATTAGGTCTATCAATTTAAGAATAAAATGCTCAAACTCAAAAAATAATTTACGATTTTAAAAAATGAAAATCATTTACAAAAATTATAGAGTCTTTTAATATTTTTTGTTGACTATTATTTTTGGTCGCGCCAAAACCCAAAAATATATATAATATTTTTCAAAAATCATTTTTCACCCACACATACTAAGAGCCCTAAGAAGTTCGTTCCTCATTTACAAAGCTTTCTCAACCTAATTATGGCGATTAATTAAACTAGAGTGTTGTGGATATTGATGCATGAATGATTTGAAAGAAAACATAATCAAATCAGAATATAAAATAAAAGCAGAATAAAATAAAATAAACATAAGGATTTTACACAATTCCATCTATAACATAATAAAATTTTAAAAGTTGCATTATATTCTTATTTAATTGATAATTTTACAATATTACAAAATGCTCCTATTTATAAGAGAATTGAGATAGCTAGTTATCAAACCTAATATCAATTAATACTATAAAATGTAAGTAATGTGCAATATCACTTCAATATATTCTCCCACAGGAATTTTCTAGAAATTAAATCGGTCATGTTTATTGGAACATGCAGCGACTTCTCAACCGACCATCTTTGTTTATTTGCTTTGTGATTAGTGCGTGCTTGGCGAACCCAAGATCAAAGGTTTAAAGGTTGGTGGTTGAAAGGTTGGTCTCCAACCAGTTATTACAGTCCTCCTTAAATTCCCACCTCCCTAACACACTAGTATTGACATATGTCAGATTATAATTGTAATGGGAATTTCAAGATCTTTCTTGGCTTACTTTCTTCTTATGTTTCTTCGGCTATTTGTGGCTGATGGGCAGTATCTTCCTTCAATGTTCTTATTTGGGGAGTACTCTGGCTCTGATGTTGGTAACAACAACGACCTGTTTACTTTTATAAAGTCAAACTTCCCTCCTTATGGAAGAAACTTTGACTTGGGGAGTTTGAGAAAGATGAGCCAGCAAAGTCAGATGCAAGCCTTCCATTGCAGAACCTCCGGTTGGTTGTTGAGACATAAAGTCTCTTCTATAGGGAGGGAAGTTTGATTTTGTAAGTGTGAATAGGTCATTATTATTACCGACATCGAAGACAGAGTCCCCAAAGAAAAACAATATTGACGGAAGATACTGTCCATTCGCCACATATTAATGCTGTCTAGTGCTGACTCACGGATACACCATTGCATGAATTATTCAATAGATCGAAGCCAAGCAATAGTAAACTCAATCTTCATGCATTCTGTATACAAATTGCCATTCGATCGATGACATATATCTGCCCCATTTTTCCAAGCCAAAGCACATTAATGTCTTTCACATTTTTCCAACTTTTCAATTGTTTATTTATTTATTATTTTATTTTATTGCAACACCTAATTCCATTTAAACTAGTGATCGACGAAAAGCACAGTAATTCTTTTAGCCTCCTTAATTTGCCTCCAAAGACTCACCTACTGATATATCTCCTCATTAGTCATTAGAACCTCAAGGGATTTTCACCTAGAACAGGATTAGACACCCAATGAGTAATACGTACTCAGTAAACATACATAAACCATCATGTAAACAGGGAACAAAACAATTTATAGAAACTGCGATGATGTACCCCTGCCATGCATGGATGATCAGATGTATGTAATTGCTCAAAATATTTTCTGGAAAGAATTGAAAGAGCCATCTCACATGCAATGGCTAAATTAGATATAAGTCGGTATCCAGTCATCCTAGCAATTGCTATAGTTGCCACTAATAACCCACTTCAGCCATAAGCACGACTTGCTTAATTATCTGTTAGAATATATTGTGATATTATGAGAATATAATAGTATTGATTGTAACTGATAAAATTAAATTAGAATTAAATATAGCTGATTTGATTTTATTAATCATACCATTTTGTATTATTTCCCTATCCCTATAAATAGGGACTATTTGTATTATAAACTCATTCATTCAATAAGAGTCTACTGTAGCCATTTGAGCTTTATCTGTGGATGATCGAACCACGTTAAAATTCTTTTGTCTATTTTATTTTATTTCCACATTTACTCGCATTTATTTATAAATTTCTTCATGTTATCAGAGCCTCAGGCTAATACCAGATTTCGATCGGGTGGAATTTCACTTTTACTTTATTTTCTCTTCTCATTGTTTTGTGTCTTTTGATTTGATTTGAGGGTTTTTTTTTTCCCTCATAGTTTTTGTGTCTTTTCCTCAAATATATCAAAGATCGAATAAATTGTTTTATTACTGTCGATATTTTCTGCTTTAATTCTACTTTCTTTTATCCTGACTCCCGAGTCTTTTATTCCTTTTTTTTTTTTTTTATTGAATTTCCCCTTTTCAAAAAAAAAAAAAAAAAAAAAAATCTATAGTGGGAGAATCTTGAGCCCATGACAGTTCTCTTCCTCCCTTTCCTGTGATTCCCCTTTTCTAGTGTTAAAAAAAATAAAGGGAAATGTATATTTTAGCCCCCCAAACTACCGGCTTTTTATAATTTAGCCCCCCAAACTTTTAATTGGTATAAAATAGCCTCCTAAACTACCAACTTCTTACAAAACAGCCCCCTCCGTTAGTTTAAGCTGTTAAAATGGATGGAAAACACAAAACTACGTCGTTTTGGATATTAGAGTTACGAAAATACCCCTAATTGATTAAAAAAATTAAAAAATTAAAAAGGGACTGAAACGGCGTCGTTCAGTCCCTTTAACTATTCCACCTTCTTCTCCTCCTCCCCATGTTCTCTGCAAGGCATGTCGTGGACTAAGACGCCGTAGCTCGCAAGATCTTCCGGCGCCGTATGTTGCGGAGGAGCCTTTCTCGCCTCTCCGAAAGCAATCGTTCGCGAATTCCCACCGATCCGGCACGACTTTCCGAAATCGTTACAAATTCAACGAAAAAACCATGAGCAAAAATATACATAAAGTTTGGACTCCAAGAAAGCGTAGGAAAGTTGTTACATGAGAAAATCTCTATCAAGCTTACGTAAGTGTTGAGCTGGCGAATGAAGGTGGAGAAGTTGTGCTTGAAGTACTTTGGATGCAAATCACGAACGAACTCAGCGGGGCTCCAGATGATGAAGGTCGATCCGTCATCGTTCCAGGAAATGACGTCGTCGATGGTGGGGTCATCGACGTTTCTAATCCTCGCTTCAGACTCTGCCTTGGCTTCCTCGAACTTAGCATCCAATCTAGCGCCGGTGAACTCTCTGCGAGAAACCGCCAGCAAACCGACTTGATTAAGGAAAGCTCTGAACTTGGGATGCTCCAAGCTGGAAAAAGAGACCGACCCACAAGACTCAAACACCCAATCGGCTAGAAAATCTAGAGCGCAATCACTCTGCGTCTTACTGAGCGTCAGACGGGGGGAGGTTTTTGGACTCTTGAGCTTCTTCACACTGTCTTCCAACATAGCCAGAGCTCCCAAATCATCCATCCCACCAGAGAGCATCAAATGCGGCTGCTGTGAAAGCAGAGCCCCTGTGCTCGATGCCAAAACCATCGTCGCCGACACCGTCGGTGAGTACACCAGCTCGAACCGCGACGGATCAACTGTCGCCAGCGGTGGCACCTGGTACGAAGAACCCGAGCTGCTACCGCCACCGCCGCCGCCGCCAGTACCACCAACAGTTGAAGCCGCAGACGAGTGATGCTTACGAGAAGGAGGAGGTGGAGAAGCCAAAGAAGCAGAGGTGGGTGAAACAGAGGAAATGGGTTTGGTGACGGAGTTGAAGTTGGGGCAAGTCCTTCGCTTGAGGTGCTCCAAGGCGGTCCGGGAAGGGTTGGAGGTGGAGAAAATTGCGTCGCAGAGGGAGCACCGGAGCTTGACCGCTTTCGGCAAGCTCATCTCGGGGTTCTGCACCAGCAAAGGCTCCAGGAGAGCCCAGTTTAATTAACAAAGGTTGATTAGACTGGGTGGGGGAGAAGAAAGGGGAATAGTTAAAAGGGACTGAAACGACGCCATTTCAGTCCCTTTTTAATTTTTAAATTTTTTTAATTGATCAGGGGTAGTTTCGTAACTCTAATATCCAAAACGACGTAGTTTTGTGTTTTTCATCCATTTTAACAGCTTAAACTAATGGAGGGGGCTATTTTGTAAGAAGTTGATAGTTAGGGGGGCTATTTTATACCAATTAAAAGTTTGGAGGGCTAAATTATAAAAGACTGATAATTTAGGGGGCTAAAATATACTTTTCCCTATAATCTTTATCCTCTCACCCCATAAATCTATCACATCCACCTAGTTTCCTCGCATTATTAATAAAATTTGTTTATTATGTTTCTTTGATTTTTTTTTAATACTTAAATACAAAATTTAAATAATTTGCAAGCAAATCTCGAGCTCGAGTACTCGGTTCGAGCTCGGGAAAAATTTATGAGCTCGAGCTCGACAAAAATTTTATCGAGCCAAGCTTGGACAAGCCTATTCAACCTCAGCTCGTTTACACCCTTAAATTTACTGTAACACATAAAAGCTGCATCCTTTTGAAAAATAAAAAATCGCCGATCTCTAACCTCAGCTCAAAATGTCTCTCACACAGAACCTCTGCACTCCAATCTCTTCGTCCTCCTCTGCTTTCTTGGCCCATTCCAACTTCAATTCGAGGTACCATTTTCTTTCCGCTGTTTGTTTCCCCAGAAAATGCCGGAAAACAAACAATAATCCCCGAAGTTCTAATCTTGTTTTTGCCTGCCTTTTGTTCCGATCAACCCTTTTCATTTCTGATTTGTGGTTTAAATCACATTATTTGAATTCTTGTACTTTTTTTATGCTGCAGAACTAAGAATGTTTCGCTTCCGGCGAAAAGATTCGGCATTTGCAAGTGCGTTACGGCGGGGCCTCAGGAAGCTCAGACTGGTGCGATTTTTATTTTGGAAATTGGTTGTTCAATTTAAGTTCATTATAAATGGAAATCTTTCTTTTTTTTTTAAGTGGGAGTTTATGGAGGAGTTAAACTATGATATGGGCCATATGGCTTTGCTTTTTTTTTTAGTGGGAGTTTATGGAGGAGTTAAACTATGATATGGGCCATATGGCTTTGCTTATATTTCTGTTATGCAAAGCCTTTTTTATTTCTTTATTTATTTATTTACAAGTAATTGGCCCAAGGGGAGTGAGGGGAAGGAACTAGTGACTCTGCTTCGTGAGGCCAATTGAGCTACCCCATTGGTTCAAAGTCTTCTTTATAGCATGGAAATGTTGAAAATTACTTTATTCCTGCGACTAATGCTATTGTTGCTTGAATGTGAATGATGGGCCATGAAACATTACTTTGTTTTGAGCGATTTAAGTCACTAGTTTGGTCGGGCAGTGTCTGTTCTTCTATTCTATATTGAGAAATGCTAGGGGTACCAAATCTTTTACCAAGAGAGCCTTACCAAACTGATGTGTCATTCATTTATTGGAGAGGAACAAAACAATTAATTAAGAGAAATGTAACGGATACCAATGAATAAATTACACATCAGTTTGGTAAGGCGCTCTTGGTAAAAGATTTGATACTCCTAGCATTTCTCTTCTATATTACTAGTGTAAGGTTCAAATTGTTGATAGCTAATTAATGGTGCATTAGGGAGGAGTGGTTGTGGTGGTGGTTTTGAGAATCTTTGATGAAAAACACCCTCATATAAGGGCATCTTTTTTTCTTCTTTGTAACTAAACATTTGCATAATAGACATCTCTTAATGGTGTTTAAATGAATGGTCTAGAAACAAGTAAAATGTTTGTTTTGGAGGGTACTACTTGAAATCAGAATCACTTTTTCTGCCACTGAGCTCTATGTAATGGGATAAAAGAAATTTTATAGACCCATCGAATGCATTAGTAATTTACCAATATAAAAGAAATTTTGTAGTTATGTTTAGTCCCTAAAAAATTACTCAAACTTCAACTTGGTTCCTTAAAAATTTTGTGTGTGAAATTCGTTCATCAAGCCTTTTGGAAAACATAAGAGCAGGAAAACTTTTCAATTTTTTAGGGAAAAAAATAATTAAGCAAAAAAGGAATTAGAAGCATCTCTTCCTATTGTGTTGCTGAACTTGTTCAACGTTTGTTCTGAAGCTTACAAGACAACGGTCTCTCGCAATGCAAACATGACAAAACTTCAAGCAGGTTACCTTTTTCCAGAGGTCGGTGATGTCATGTGCTCTTATTTGCTATATTGCTATATTGCTATACTCTAGCCGTTGTTCCCAAAACTTCATTCAAAGGAATTTTTATTACATTTCCCTTTCAAACTAATGCGACAATTCATAATTAGTAAATAATTAGAAGTATGTGGTTGACTAGTCAGGCATTAACTAACTATTTTACCAATTATGGATTGTCACTTTAGTTTGTAAGGGAATTTTTAGTAAAAGCTGAAGTACCCCTAATAGCATGAACAAGGATCTTCTAAATTTTACTTGAAATGGAGATGATTTATTTTATGGTCAGGATTTAATGTTGTTGCATCTAAAAGTATACATTATGTCACATCATTTAATTTTTTTGAATGAGGTGCTAACATATTTATCACGTGGCATTATCTACACCTTTAGATACAGCAATATTAAATTCTGGCTGTGAAAGGATTTTCGTTGTCAAGTGTAATAAATGTAACCTAGAAACAACAATTGTATCATGGTGCATCATTTGTTTTTGGGGACCAATTTCTTGGCTTACAGTTCATACAAGATTTAACTAGTTACTAGTTAACTGAATGTCTTTTTGGTTGTCTCTAGCACCTTGAATTGGAATTTCTTTTTTACTTTTTAATGATGTGAGGACATATCCTTCAAAAAAATTGAAAAGCAAGGAAATAGAGAAAATAGCATGCTGCTTAGTTATTTGTTCGGACAGTTTGTTACATAGACCAAAAAGTCTTAGCGACCTCTTTTTGTGGCTTCCCCACCTCTGGTCCTCACCCAACCCACAAAAGGCATATGTTTCATTATTCTTGTTATAAGCGTGGATTTTGGTAACCCTATTTTTCTCCTTATAATTTATTGAAAATAGATTTCTAGAAGGAGGGCTGCACATCTACTGAAGTACCCTGATGCACAAGTGATAAGTCTTGGAATTGGTGACACTACTGAGCCTATTCCAGAAGTTATAACTTCTGCAATGGAAATGGTATAACTTCGTAACCCTTCCCCCCTTATTCCTGGTGTTTGAAGTTTCTGCTTGTTACCATCAAAAGTATATCTGTTGTTTTTCATTTCTTGACTTTTTTTCTTTTTGCACTATCCTTTTCAGCAGGTCATAGGTATGTATTTCTCTATATTCTGGACATTGAAAATTTCAAGTTTTGTGTATTGAGGATGACAAATCTTTGGTGTGATGGATGATGATTTTGATCAAAAGATTTTCTTCTATTCTTAATCTTAAATTTGTTTTTATTACTGGCTTTTCCAAATTGTCTTGCATTTTATGATCCATTTGTGTTTTGTTTTTTTTTTTTTTCAAGTGCATTTTATTCTTTAAATATCTCACTGTAGTCAAGTCTACTTGTTTTTTCTCCTTAAGTTTATTAATAAGGATATCCTGCCCAAACGTCTGGCACCCAGGAAAAGGAACTTAAGGCCTTAGCTTTGAACTATTGATATTTACAAAGTTAGTCCCTGTTATCTTTTATGAAGAGAAGACAATCATAATTCTTTTCATGAGGCATATAATTGTGCATAGTGAATGACAACTAGGTTATCTGTTTGGGTATGAAGTCATTTTGTTACCATATTTGTGAGCTGCTCTGTTTTTCTTTGTGGGTGTTGAATATGTAATTCTTTGTGACGCTTTTTGAAAAGTTATCTTGGATATATGGGAAGAAAGAAAAAATGTAACCCTTGAAAACAAGTGAGGCTTCATCACATTTATCTGGGATAGAATTAATGCCCTTGCCTCATTGTGGACTGCTGCTTGTTTTGAGGTTAGCATTGCATTGCCTATTTGGACATCTCCAACAAGAATTTTTTGAGACATCACAGCCTGCCTGATGTTTGTTATAATCTCTTAATTGGGGTCTTGGGCTCTATTCTATCATAATCTCAAATTAGAGGAATTTTATTGGACATCTCCAATCTTCATATTGCTTACAATCTCCAATTTAAACTCAATTAGGGCCCATGCTTGTGTTAAGGTTAAAATTTGAGCACTGATGGTGCCTTTATTATGGGATTGCTGGAGGAATTTTAACCTCCTTGGATGCTGTTTTCTTTGGGGTTTTTGTGCTCCTGGTTTTGTTCTGTTCTTTTTCTCCTTTCTCTTTTGTACAAGGAAATCTTCTGTTTCTATGGTTCCTTATATTTTTCTCGCTTTCAAAATGTTTCTATTGACCAATTTTTTTGATTGGAATAACAAACATGAAAGAACACAACAAAAGCAGTTTGGCAACTCAGAGAGATGTGTAATTTATGAAGCTTAATGCCTCTCTTCCTCGTAATTGCCAACTAGAAATTAAAGTCTCTTTTATAAACTTACAGAATCCTTGCTTAAGTACTGACCCAAACAAGATTTTTAGGGGCGCTATTAACTTGACATAATTGAATCTTTTCCATAGTCATGTTCTTATATGTCTTTGTGTAATTTCACACAGTTTTACATCTTATCTGGTTTCTGATTGAACATAATTGTTGCTTGTTTAACTACTGATTCAAATTGTTCTTGTTTGGGCAGAGATCACGAGCATTGTCAACACTTCAGGGTTACAGTGGTTATGGACCTGAGCAGGGTGAAAAGGTACGTGGCATTCTTGCATTCTTGATTCTTATTTGACTGTTTGATGGAGTTGAACTTCTCTGTTAATTGTAGATAGTTCTATTACAAACTGGGTTCTAATGTTTACAAGTTTGTCTCATTGTCAATATATACTCCCGTTATTGGTGATTACTAAATACTCTTATGTATCAAAATTATGTGCTGAAGATGCAGTGTTTCCCTTGCATGTTCATATGGCATCATCATTTATACTGAATGAGAACTTGAAAACATGCATGGGCACTATTCATAATACAAGCGATTGATCTAGAATTCAAGTGTATGATTGGAAACTTAAGTGGTTTCTTTAGAAAGTTATTGTGAATGGTCATACAACAATTTTCTTATGGTCAAATTTTTGTGTGCTTCTTACTGTTGGTTAATGTATACAAAAGTTCTTTTTTGTTGCCATTCACCTTTCAAAATATCAGGATTGATGCTGATTAAGGTTTGGCTGAAGTTTCTGTGCTGGCTGTTGACCTGAGACAACCCTTCTCTAGGTTCATAATTGATAGCAAGCTTAGAATCAAGACACAACTAATAGCAGATTAGCAATTCCTCCTAGTTTTTATAAGCCTTTCTTATTTGAGATTTTATTGAGATTTCCATTTCCTTTTGATGATAAACTTCATGATTGCTGAAGGCTAACATTGTTGCTGATCTGTACAGGCTTTGAGAGCTGCAATTGCTTCAACATTTTATAGAAACCTTGGTATAGAGGAAGATGATATATTTGTTTCAGATGGTGCAAAATGTGATTTATCCCGCCTTCAGGTTTATTCACTTTTTTCATGTGGTTTTGAATTCCTCTTTGCCTCATTTTTATTTGTTTGCATGCGCTGATGTTTTTGTCTACCATCAATGCATGATGCTCTGTTGTTGGAAGCTTAAATATAATATGGCTCATGATTAATGGTTTTTCACTTTAACTCTATTTGAATTTGCTTTCTTTCTACTATTGGCAGGTTGTTTTTGGGGCTAATGTTACAATAGCAGTGCAGGACCCATCATACCCGGTAATTTATTCTTCTACAAAATAAAAGAAAATTTATTCTCCAGTTGCATTTGACTTGTCTTCCTTTTTCTTTTTAAATTATCTATTTTCATTGATATACATTTCAAGTGAAAAAGTCCGAGTTGGTCTTGTCACCAATCATTTGGTCGTCATTTTATTTTGTCATATGGTAATGGGTTATGAATATTTTTTTATTCTTGTAGTTACTATTCTTTTTCTTTTTCTTTTTGGCATGAAGTTACCAGTCAGAGGCTTACATGTTTTATAAACTATAAACAATACCGTGTTTCTTTGAACACCTATGCAATATCTTATGCAAAAAGTGTTGGAGGTGCATGTGAGACACCGGCAAAGAGTTGGTTCCCTTTGGAAGTTAGTTTTGTTTTTTTCTCCCTTTGGTAAGCAACGAGAATTCTATATAAATGAATAAAACAAGGTTCACTTGGGAAGTTAGTTTTTTAAGTAATACGAGGATTCTATGTACTAAGTCACTTACGGTCTAGAAGAAGTACCATAAATCTGACATCTGGTTCCATTTATTAGGGTTACCTTCTGATTTCGAAAATTGACTTGGATTGTTGGTTAGATGATCTTACCTCTTAGATGCAAGGAGGGATGGTTGATACTCAATTTCAACCATATTGAACATTTACCTTGCTTTCAGCAAAATGGAAAAACAACAATTTTCTTCATCGGGCTAGTCTGTTGGATATGATATTAGTAGCATTGCATGCAAGTGTCTTTATAGGGTGAAAGGTTTTAAAGTAGTGCATTACCAGTTCCTTACTAGAAATGTGTGAAAGTGCAGGTTTATGTAGACTCAGGTGTTATCATGGGCCAGACTGGACTGTTTCAGAAGGATGACCAAAAGTTTGAGGGCATTGAATATATGAAGTGTACTCCAGAGAATGGGTTCTTTCCTGATTTATCGAGTGTTTCTCGAACGGATATCATATTTTTCTGTTCACCAAACAATCCTACTGGTGCTGCTGCAACCAGGGAGCAACTGACCCAGCTGGTAAAGTTTGCTAAGGACAATGGGTCAATCATAGTCTATGATTCTGCATATGCCATGTATGCATCAGAGGGCCTCCCCCGCTCCATCTTCGAAATTCCTGGAGCTAAAGAGGTAACTTTGGTGATGAAAATTCGTTTTTAGATTTCTTGCATGCAAATCTGCACTTGGATTCTTATTTATTTATTTTCTATCTCTTATCCTTGCACATGGTTAACTCTGTGAGATGCGGTGTAGTTTCCTCACATAATATACAACTATTTTTATTTTGAAATGCCTCTCTAGGTGTTTTTTTTAGTGAATAATAATTTTATTGAAAGAAAAGAGTAATGCCCTCGTACACGAAAAAATACAAAAGAAACAATTACCCTAAAGCTTCTACAATCTAAAAAGTAAACAAGATCTAACATATTCAAAGATCAGAAATTAGGAACATAAACTACCGTCCAATTTAAGAGAGATCTCAAAACAGAGGACTTTACACATGTACATTGGACTTGCAGTCCTCAGAGAAACGTTGATTCCTTTCTCTTCAAATGCCACATTAAGAAATTCACCTCTATTAAAATCGATATAACACCAATTGCTTAGAAAAAATTTTCTTTCTCGAGTTCAAAATCTGTACTTAAATGGCATTAATTGTTTATGTTTCAAGGGTAAGGTTGGGACATCCTATGGAAGTGACGTATTGAATGATTGCATTATATTTTTCAAAGCATTTAGTGTATTTATTGCTAAGCATCAGAAAAGGAAGTTTGAAAAATATTTTTGTGGAAAGTAGTCATTATCACTTCCCACATTTCTCTTGCTAGGCAAGGTTAGAGGTTAAGATCTAAGTTATCCACCTATTACCACCATAATACAGTTCAGGATCTCAGTTTTTCCATAAAGTTTCAAAAATTTCCAATTTATCCTGATTTATATCCCATGTTACCTTTGAATGGGGCCATTTTTCATTTTCTCCATCCAAATACTTTACGGCAGACCTGCATTTTAAAGCTATTCTTTGGAGAAATGCCATCGCCAAAACTTCCTTCCAGTCTGTTCCTGCTTGTTGTGTCACTTAATTGATGCACTTATAACTGCAACTATTGTTTTTCAATTATTATTTTTTTGTTGGTACAGTGATTTGTGATTTGAGTGCAACGAGAGTGCTTATTATGGTTAAGAGGGGTTAATCTATATTTTCCCCTTTCAAAGTGGCAGGCTTTTATTTTCGTAAATATATGACTTTGTAGCTTAAATATGCGCATTGCAGGTTGCAATTGAGACGTCATCATTTAGCAAGTATGCCGGGTTCACTGGAGTTCGTCTGGGTTGGACTGCAGTTCCAAAGCAGCTGCTATTTTCTGATGGATTTCCTGTAGCCAAGGACTTCAACCGCATTGTTTGTACTTGCTTCAATGGTGCATCCAACATTGCCCAAGCTGGTGGTCTAGCTTGCCTTTCACCAGAGGGCCTTAAGGTCTGTTTTTTGGTCTCATTTTCTTGATTAGTTACTAATACATACAAGTAACTATACATACATGCAACAACAACAACAACAACAACAACAACAACAACAACAAAAAGGGGAAACTACCTTTTGCCCCCATGAACTACAATGCATTGGCACTTTCCTCTTATGAACTGTCAACTGTGCTATTTTGCCCCCATGAACTACCATTTTGTGTTCAAAAATCCCTTCATTCAGTCAAAACCGTTAACTCAAACGGTCAAAGCGACAATGCGTTGTAGTTCATGGGGACAAAGTGGCAATGTATTGTAATTTATGGGGGCAAAGTGACAATGCGTTGTAATTCATGGGGGCAAAGTGATGCAAAGTGACGGGTTGACCGTTTGAGTTAACGACTTTGACTGACGGAAGGGTTTTTGGGCACAAAATGGTAGTTCATGGGGGGGCAAAGTAGTACAGTTGACAGCTCATAGGGGGAAAGTGACAAAGCGTTGTAGTTCATAGGAGCAAAATGTAGTTTCCCAGAAAATAAAAAATTAAAAAAAAATCCCGTTTATTAAATTATAAATTCGTTTCTTTTCATTATCTATTTACTTTCATCTTCCACTTTTCTACCCAAACGGACAGCAAAATGTTATGAAATCCAGATATAACTGGATCTGTTGATTTGTATATTTTTTCAGGCAATGCATGAAGTGATCGGTTTCTACAAGGAAAATACTGACATAATAGTGGAGACATTTAATTCACTTGGGTTCAATGTATATGGAGGGAAGAATGCACCATATGTGTGGGTTCACTTTCCTCGTCGCAGTTCATGGGATGTATTCAGTGAGATTCTGGAGAAAACTCACGTAGTTACTACCCCTGGCAGTGGTTTTGGACCTGCTGGCGAAGGGTTCATCAGGGTTAGTGCATTTGGTCACCGGAGCAATGTTTTAGAAGCTTGTAAAAGATTCAAGCAGCTATACAAGTGAGCCAGGGATCCAACTGGTTTCAGCTGCCTGCATTCTTCTATTTGATTTCTGCAATAGTAAGACATGAGCATGTTCTGTATTTTGGATTGTTATTTATAGATTGCAGAATCATTTCATCAGTTCTAGATAAATAGAGTTTACTTCTGACGTAGATTTTATTTTATCGTTTTAAACTGAAAGCAAATGTTCTAATGATTTAGGGTCTCCTATTGATATCCAAGAATAGTGCATTTTCCAACATAAGCAATCTATATGAGTAGTTGAAATTCAACGGTCCAGATTTAATTTTATTCTCGCATAAAACTTGAAATGATTGGGTTTGCCTTAGTAGATAAAGCGAGTATATTAGTTGACTAAGCTAAAAAAAATAAAAAATAAAAAATGAAGGCTAATATTCCCGCTCAAAACCATTTTGTTGAGCACATAACATTGTTCATTAAACTATTGAGCATCTACTATCCAAAGAATGAAGAACACTGACAATAAGTTAATTTGATTCTTTCGAGCTTTGAAAACATGATTAGTAGAATGATGAATTTTACAAGATAGCATCAGCAAAATAAAAAAAAAGTAGTGGAAATCTGATGTGGCTTTTGCCATGTCAGGTAATGGGAGTAATAAGACGGGAGTATTTTTTTTTGGGTGTGCGTCTAGCATCTCTCTTCTTTCTTTTAGTGAGATCAGCTCTCAACCTTCTCTTAGTTTTGTTCTCTTGGCAACCAAGAAGCTCATTAAGTTGTTTGTTTCATGCGCGTTTTCTTCTTCTACTGGTTTTATGCAGATACTTTAAGTAAAACGCATAAGCTCCAACATGCTTGAAAACTTAGGGAGTAGATAAAAAGACGACCTAAACTGTACGAGTATCTTCTACCTTTCCTCAAAAGTCATTCCATTTTAACATACATGCGGAAATACTAATGAGATCTCCTATTTTACATTACCTGAATGACAAGTATGGCCTACATACAGCAACACTACATTACTAAAGATTACAGGTCGATCTACAAAGTACAAAATTAGACACCTAAAACTGCTCAATACCCTTCATGATATCTGCTTTGCAAGTTGTCTTATAATGTCCAGTTTGGTTACATCGACTACAATGCACAGTATGTTTCTCGCGATTAAGGTCCTCAATACAAATTCTTTTCTTTTCCGGGCGTCCTGGTGGCCGACGAGACTTGGGTGGCCGCACAATCTGATTGTCATTGTCCATGGGAGTCACATCTGCCCTTCTCCATTCAACTTTGCCTGGTATCGGGCGTATCTCCTCTTGATATGTCTCACGGTAACTAGCAACGGTGAAGCACTTCTCGGTGAAAACGTATATATCCTTCCGACAAGAAATTAGGGCTGCAACAGCATGTGAGCATGGTGTTCCATAAAGCTGCCAATCACGGCATGAACAACAATGGGTCCCAATATTCACAATGTATGATTGCTCGGTAGATATAACCTCAAATTCTACTTCATCTGATCGAAGGACTTGATATGTGGAAGCGCGGTTGACAGCCTCCATCATATGCTTCTCAGCAGATGGGGCAAGTACAGAAAACCATGAACTGCTTTTTATACGTCGTTCTTCAAACTCAGCCATCAATTTACTGTGAATCACCTCAATCACCTGGATTATGGGCAACTCTCGGGCTTCAAGAATCCATCGATTAAACTCTTCTATATTTGAAGATAGATGACCATAACGAGTTCCTTCAAAGTACACTAATGCCCAGCGCGAAGGAGGAAACTGTTGAATCCACTTTGCGGCTTCAGGAGAAACCTCCTCAATTTCAGCCATTCTTTGTTTGAAACCAACGGTGGTGGTTGCATATGCAGCTTTCCACAGAAGATGGACAAGCCTAGAGTTCTTGAACTCTTTGCCAATGCTTTCACTCAAGTGACGCATGCAAAATGCATGAGAAGAATTTGGGAATTTCCTTCTTACTGCATCTACAATTCCTTTTTGTCCATTTGATAAAAATGTGAGCTGTAGTATGTTTTCACTGTTCATCTCAAGCGCCTTATGCAACTCTGACAAGAACCACATCCAACTCTCATCACTTTCTATATCAACAACACCAAATGCAAGTGGAAATAACCCACCATCAGCATCAAAAGAAGTTGCCGAAAGTAATGTACCCAGGTACTTGCTTTTAAGCTGGATAGCACCAAGCCCCACGATAGGCAAGCAACCATTCAGGAACCCATATATGGATGCATAAAATGAAACAAAAAGCCGCTGGAACTGGTGATCAGCACCAATGGTAAACACCTCTGCAACGCTCCCAGGGTTAGTCTTCTTTATTTGTGAGCAGTACGAAGGAAGTAGGCAATATCCTTCCTCAGAAGAGCCATAAATTGCTGCAAGCCCACGTTCTTTTGCTCGCCAAGCTTGCTTATATGGTATAGTGATCCCATATTGTTTATGGATGTCGTGGAGTATATCCTTTGGTTTGTAGTTAATGTTGTCCCGCAATCGTTCCTCTATAAAACTCACAATCCAATCTACAGAAGCCTGATGGTGCCCGTTTTGTGCATTTTTCCCACATGTATGTGTTCCTTCAAGACTTCTTATAGTGAAGGTTGGGGCATTAGGAAGCTTAACTGCACGGATGCGCCATGGACAACCCTCGGTGGCGCACTTTGCAAAGTAACGAATCAGGTCACTTTTTATAATACGTAGCTCAAAATGTTGTGCAATTGCAGCTTCTTTAATTGCATTCCGGAAGGCTTTGACATCTGGAAACTCTTGCCCGACAACAAAAGAGTGGTCATCCATGTGGTAACAAATACTAGGTCACAAGTCTTCTTTTTTGATGTAAATGATCAAATATTCCGACATTTTGCTTCCCACGGAGGCAAAAAAGTAATGAAAAGCACCATATTTGCAATATATACACAATTCTCACTTAAAAGCTCAGAAATGAGTCTTCTCATCAGAGAAAAGGTCTGCAAGAAGCCAAGTGGTTGAATTTAAAATCGTCGTACAAAGGAAACAAAAATAATTTCATTCGAGGAAGAAAGCAATATTCATCAAGTGATTACCAGTTCAAATTAACTACAACGAAAACATAATTCAAGGAAGAAAGCAATATTCATTAAGTGACTACCAGTTCAAATGAACAACAACCAAAACAAGGACAATGGCTTCTCAAATGAAGTGCTAAGAAATGTACATATATTGAGACAAACACATGCATGCTTGGATTATATTATGAAGGGTACAAGCATACAAGTATTTCTGCAAGTGTATATTGAATATATTCCCTGCATCAGAAGATGTGTTCCTACACACGCAATGCATATTTGTATGAAAATGTCCAGACTGACGAATCCAGTATTATCATATTGAACACCAAGCAAGTTCATGAAAAGAGAACAAAACCATCCCAGGAACTATGGCTGAATATCATCCTGAAACGTGTTAAATGACATGACACTCTTTTGCTGGTCAAAAAATATAAAGTGGATATTTCACATGGAAAATGACACAATTTGAGTTAGTAAAATAAATGGATCAGGGATATTATGTAAACTGCTCAAGTTACAAGAGCACTATTTCTAGCAGTTCTTCTTTTTAGAGCACTATTTCTAGCAGTTCTTCTTTTTAGAGCACTATTTCTAGCAGTTCTTTTTTGGTAATTTATATTTTCTTAATGAATAACCAAATAACTTTGTTGAAATGCATCACGAAAGAGATGATGCTTAAAATGTTTTAAATCAGGGCATAGTTTACAAGATGTTAACATGTGGTTATGAAAAAGCATCATCTATTTTGATGAAAAAAATGATGCATAAAAAATTAATTAGATTAGTGCATGGGAAGATTTCAAGTTGGGTATGGGAAACTGGCGAGTGCAAGAAAATGTTTTTTTTTTTCCTTTCCTTTCCATAAAATAACCAACTTATTTAGATAATTCCGTGCAAAAGCTGCAATGCTTAGAAGTTCATTAGATCAGTGCAAATTCAATCATTGTGGATGGTTATCAATGAATTATCGACACCCACAAAATATAAGAAATGGGTTTTTTTTTTTTTTCTCCTTTGGTGGGGCATTAAGCTGTTAGGACTGTTAGTACAAGAACAAAATCATAGGATCAAATAGAGGGCTCATCCTACTTAAGAACAAAATCCAATTAGCAAAGTAATGCAACAGTTCCTACCAAGTTGCTTCCATATTCAATATTTCCCCATCCTCTAAATCGTAATTTATTGAAATAAAAATCATGAAAAATGCTGCTTAAATAAAAAATCTAGACTAGAGTGGGAAATGCAATTTCATATTGCAGGGGTCGAAAAGCCAATTTAAAAGTAAATGGGGTGGAAAATTATTCTTACTTTTTTCTTTCCGTAGGGATAATGAGAAGAATCCTGTAGACCTTGCCAACAAATTAAATGTCGTATAGTGTTACGCACCGGACAAGTCTAGGGATTCGAACTCTCGGCCAACAATATGGAAATTATTCTTATTGTTACTTCCAAAAAAGACAACCTTTGTGGTTGTTGCTGTTAATTTGCACTAATTACGTCATGGGTTTTCACTTGCTGCCATTAATCCAAAAAAAGGAACTTTATTCTCACCAAAACTCGTAACCATTTCCACAAACCAAATCCAAAACTTAAAAGCAGGAAAAACAGAGTTAAGCTGAATCAAAGTTGATGATCACCATAACCCAAACAAGTTTTAGAAGAAAATAATTGGAAGGAACAAAAACATGGAGATTTTAAGTTTAAGAGTCCTAAGATCTGAAGCTCAAGAATCTCAAGATAGAGCTCAATCATGAACAAAAGCCACATACAAAAAGACACTGAGACAAACATTATAAATATGTGTAATATAAAATGCTAACCTCGAAGTGTAGGGGCTGAGGATAAGAGGAAGACAGAGCCAGATCAAAGCACAAAGATCGACGCCATTGGAGAGATGGGGAGGATGGAGGAAGAACACTTTTGGTATTCTGACGAAAGATTAGGGTTGATTAGGTCCAAAAAGTAGGTATTACTGTCATTGCGGCTTTCGAAAGAGAGTATTTTCGTCATTTTAGCTGATGAAAGACTTTTATGATTGTCACACGTGTTTCCTCTAAACGACAAGTAGTTGAATAAAATAAATGAATATAATATTTTTTTTTTTTAAAAAAAGAAAAACAAATGTTTTATTGGGCCATTGGCTATTACCACGAACTTTTACGAAAAATGTTATCATTTAAGGTTAAAATTATTATTAAAAAACCAAAAAAAAACAAACAACAAACTTTCGTCCACATTCTGTTATAAATTTGATGGTGTTATCATATCATACCAAATCAAAAGACAACTTAGAAAAAAACTTGTGTTATAGGGGTGAGATACTTGTAATGTTCAAGTATCTTTGTGGCGTTTGAGTTAATAAGACTTAGAATTAAGCCTAATTGTGTATTTACCATATAAATCCATAGATGCATTACAAATTGAGTCAAGGGTTCACCAAGTGTACCTAAGCGGACAATGCAAGTATTTTACTTATTGAGATAAAGAAACGTTTTTAAAATGTGCTCAAAGCAAGATATAGTTATCTGACTTCGAGCCAATGTTATGTTGATATAAAACTTGATTTGTGAAATTTTGAAGAATTGATAATGTTTTATGAGATGTTTTGATAAATATTTTAGGAATGATTCCTATGAACTTTAATATGTTTAATATGTGTACTTTGATGTTGGCATGGTTTAGAACATGATCACATGATTTTATGATGCGTAATACGAATAGTGCATGAGTACAAGGTTTGATAGCATGAGCATGATCACGACATGAATAGTGATGCGATCAAAATAGGGGTGACGGTCCCGGTACTGATAAATATTAGTCTTACTATTGTAGGTCTGGCCTCACAGATTTGTTTACAATTGGTTAACTAATTTAAAAGCATCCACAATGGCTTTTGCATGTGGGTTTTGATGTAAAATAGCTAATTAAACTCATAATAAACATCTTCATCTGTTCTTTAAACCAAATGTATTTTGCATTTCATCTATATATGTGCTAACCCAAAAGTGTTTTTTATTTTATTTTTTTAAAATTCATTTCTCTCTCCCTTTTTAATCAAGACCAAGTATATGTTTGAAAGATTAAATAAGATAGAGAATATTTAAACGATATAGAGAAAGAATAAATAACCGGACCTAGAGAGCATTTGAAAAGTCATTTGCTAAAATATAAAAAGTAGAGAATCTATTGAGAGAATGATCTATGTGGTGCGTCGATAGTAAGAGAGGATAGAATAAATGGTTGGTAAAAAAGTAAAAACTATAATTACAATTGTAGCTATGACAGACAAGCTCGTCCATGGACTGTTAAAATAATCATGTCTCAAAGTTGCTCGCCATCTGTTCCAAGGGCGCCTAAAATATGCATTCACTTCACGATAGAGGTCTGAATAAAGGAAAGAACCGACGTCAGCATCACTATAAAGCCTGTTGAAAATACTTGCTACCTCCTCGGTGCTCAAATAGACTTTCAGAATTCTTTGGTGCTTGAGAAAATCTACATCTTGGCTAGTATTAATAAGGTCATCCAAGAACTTAGCATAAGAGGTGATTTTAAAGTCCCTACTTGGATCACACTGTTCAAATGCTATGAGGTTTCTGAAACAAGGCTCTGTTTCTGCAAAAATAAAATGTTGTGGGATTGTCATCACTCCATTTCTGAAAGTTACATTGAGCTGGTTTTTTCTGTCTCCAACTTTGAATTTAACTCCAGCTTGCACAAGTTGTGTCACAGACGGAATTTGCTCAGTATATGACTTTCCTGTAGTCTCACAAGTTCTATCGTGTATTTGATCAATTAAGAAGTATCGTAAGCAGTCAAGAATATGTTTGAGGTTATCACGAGGAGACCATTCATATCCAGAAATAGACGAAACAATAAGATTAGGTAGGGACCTATGTTGAACGTTTGATTTGGTGAGGTTGAATAAGCAGTCGAGCACACGCCAAGGAAGCTGATTCTCAAGCATCAGCAAGTCCTTTATTATTTGCCAAGTCATAAATGATGTATTGAATACGGGATCTTCCTCGTCTCGTTGCACCTCCATTGAAACTTGGCGGAAGAATTCAATGATAAAGCAACCATCAACTACCATCATCTCTATAAACTCCGTCTCAACAAAATCAATGTCTCCTGCGTAACATGCTCGACATTCTTGCACAACACTTCCAACTGATTCTATAAAGCACTCCAAAACAGTTTCCCTAGTTGGTGCTCGGTTGAGGAGACAATGCAAATACCATAACTTAATTTTTTCCATTGCTTGTAGCTTCTCCTTCCCACGGTGAAATGGGCCAATTGAAACTATTTCCGGCTCGAAAGCCTTTTCATTATGCCTACGTAGTCTATCAGGTACTTTAAATATAGAGCACCTGGATGGTGTCGGAGACTTGTGGCAAAGTTTTCCTCGAATCAAAGAGGCCATTGCTTGCACATCTTTAACACTGATAGATGCTTGATTGCTTCTTTTCAATTCTACCATCATTTGCTCTCCTTCATCTCCTATTTCCATTCGATGTTCACTAATTTCACTACTTCTCTCTTTCATCATCATGTATTCTTTTTTTCTCGCCAATCCTGTATAATATATTAGAGATTTGCTTTAACAATTACTAAAAAAAAAGAGGGAAGAAGTTAGAAACTTATTTATATCTTTCCAAACTTTATTAAAAATGTTTTAGAAAATAAAATAACTTAGCATAATTGGTGAAATTGTTAAGAAAAAAGTATGACTTATCAATTTAGTTAATTAGTGACTACCTTGTCAACCATACTTTAATTATTTTATCAATTATAGATTGTCACATCAGTATCTATATGACTTTGTAGTAAAAGTAGTAATACTTAGGCATTGGGGAGCCACAATACAAATTAACTTGAAAATCAATAATTGATGCTTAAATAAAAGTGTATGGTTTACAAGTTACTCACTAACTTATTGAATTAACAAATAAGGTTTATTTATTTTTCTTAATTATTCTATTAATTTTGAACTGTCATATAAGTTTATATAAAAAGTTATATTGTACCATTGACAAATCCTTTAAACAACAGTCTTTTAGGCTTTTGTTCTTGGTTGCGAAGACTTTTCAAAAAGTAATGGCTAAAACTACTTGTTGGTATTTTATAGCAAAAAGGCCAAAAAACGGATGTACTAAGTTTTTGGTTTTTTGGATAAAAAAGAGAAACAATCCCCTCTTAAGCCAAAAAAAACATATGTACTATGTCTTTTTTTTTTTTTTTTGGTAAAAAACTTGGCAAACAAATTCTAAAGCAACCCAAGATTTGGGGTTCAAATGATCTAGATTCACTTAAAATCTAAGATATAGAGTGCAATACATTTTCCATAGACCTTTTCATTTAAAATGGACGGAACCACCCCGATGGCAGTGCAATATAGTCTCTTGGGGGGGGTGATCACCCCTGATAGCTCTCGGTGGTTGGAACCACCCCGATGACCTCGGTGTTGGTTGCACCATCTTTGAATCACCGTTTTGGGGTGACTGCTACCCAACACCCATTGAGCAACACTCTTTCTTTCTTTCTTTTTTTAAAAAGAAATTTTTTTTTGTTATGATCTAGACCACCCATTTTAAATGAACGGTCTAGACGAAATGTATTGCACAGTGCAATACCCTGAATCTCAGTCCGGTTTGAAGTTTTAGAAATAAGGACAATGAAGACAAATTATATGTTAAGATTTAGATTTTTTTTTTTTTGACATGTCTGCACAAGAGGGAAGATAGGGGATTCGAACTAATGATTTTCGCTTCATGAGGTGTGATTCCCAGCCGATCGAACTACCCCTTATGGATAGCTTTACAAATTTTCAATAATTTGGTGCACTAGTTCTTGTATTGAACACACAAAGAAAGATAAACAAATACTTATTAAAATTACAGTATGTGGGTGTTTATGTTGTATACTTGGTAAATTATAATGCATTAATCTTTTCACCTGAACTGTATGCAGTATTATGAATTATGACATGAAAATAGTGTTGATGTATTCAGTAAGTTAAAAGAAAAAGGAGAAAAACTCACCTTGTTTTAACGGCAAAGTATTGGGTGGCTGGCGGTGGGGAAAAGAGAGTTCACCACGAGATCGAGAAGAGAAAGAGCGAGAGAATATGTTGTTTGGAAAACAGAGAGGGATTAAAAAGAGAGCAGAGGGAGAAATTTTCCAATTATTAATTCATAACGTACGCAATTGAAAGTTTGAAATGTCAGATTCGGTGACTTGCTTTTCACAAGTCTTACCGTGGACCACGACCCTTTATCGCTTCATTTATTTCTCACTTGCCTATATGTCTCTCATTTAGAAGCTTTGAAAAATTGGCTTTGATGTTAAAGTTGAAACATTCAGTCTAAAAGGGAGAAGGCAGCAACTTGAGTCGAAAAATATAGAAGAGAAGTTGCCGAGAGAGAGACTTGTCTTGCAAAGAGAAAAAGAAAATACACCATTTTTCTTTAATTTGATCTCACTTTTGGAGAGCTGAAAAGCTTAGAGAATTTTAGAGAATATTTTCTCTTTTGTATTTAATTCTCTTTTGTTTGAGAGTGAGATTGTGGTGTATTGGGACTTTTGGATTTGAGTGGTATTTTATTTTACTACTCTTTGTACTTCACCATTTTGTTAGTGAATCTCTTCTAGATTGTCTCCGCCAGTAGATGTAGGCTTATTGGGCTGAACCACTTAAATATTAGTGTCTTGTGTGGTTGTGTTATTTTCTATTCTGCACTTTTTTTACTTCTTTGGTGATCTTGGAATTTGCTTTTGTCACAACAAACTGGTATCAAAGCCTGGATCTTTATTTTACGAGATGGCTACTACAAAATTTGAAGTAGAGAAGTTTGATGGTTAGAATAGTTTCAGCCTTTGGCGCATCAAGATGTGACCTTTGTTACGACAACAAGGCTTGGCGAAGGTTTTGGAACCACCAGAGGAAAGAATTGGTATTCAAGCAATTGATGAAATTGTGGAACGTGGAGAACTTGAAGAAAAAACCCACAATATAAGTTTGTTGTCTCTCTCAGATGGAGTTTTGAGAGAAGTTGCCGATAAAGAAACTATCGTTGGACTTTGGAAGAAGCTGGAGAGCTTGTACATGAAGAAATCCCTCACTAACCGTTTATTTCTGAAACAACGGTTATATACTCTCAGGATGCAGGAATGTACGCCTCTTTGTGATAATCTTGATTACTTTAATAGAATTATTTTGAATATGAAAAATATTGATATTAAAGTAGATGACGAGGATCAAGCCCTGATTTTGTTGTGTTCACTACCGGATGCCTTTGACAATTTTGTTAATTCAATGTTGTACGGTAGAGATACCATCTCCTTAGCTGATGTTAAATCTACTTTGAATTCTATGGAGTTGAGGACAAAATTGAATAGTAAAGGTGTAACACTCCCAAAATTAGTCTTGGCTAATTCGGTGGAGTCACTGGTAATTAACCAATTTAGGTCAACTTGTGACTAAACGAGAAATCACCATTCTATAACTATCAGAGTAAATGCAATGGAATGTGAATAAATTTGAGAAAACTAGTATTCATCAAGTAAGAACATTGAGCAACTAGGAAATAAAGACAAACCTGACACAATTGCAAGTTCTAACCAAACAGGTAGCAGCAGCCATGCCACTCTCAGAATATTGGGTCAAGTTACCTAGAAAATAATAATCGCGTAAGCCTAACAATTTAGCAAGTAAACCTTATAACATAGGTATGACATGAGCCCAATTAATGAAAGTAAATGTGCAGTTTGTGTAAGAATAAAAAAAGGCATTACCTCCGTTAATACACAATTTTGGTAAGGTTCAGGTTTTCTTAAAAGATTGTGGTGTACTATCGGCGATAGCTACATAATATTTTAATGCAAGAAAAAGGCTAATGTTTTATAGGTCATAACTCTCATATATGGTCTACCCAAGATATTACCCCTTCTTAGTAGGGTTGGCGCTGTTTCGAGGGACCTGTAGTACAATGCCAGTGTCCCAGCCATTGCACGCTACCTTACGTAACACTAGCGGCATAACCGAGTCCGACCTCGGGTGGCCCACACCGCTAATGATGTCTGTCCTGTAGTGACCAACCATTGGGAATGGCTACACCTTGGTCATGAAACCATTGAATCCAAAGCCCACATATAACAGACATTTAACCATAATATAAAGTCTATATAGTAAGCCCATGGCCGTTTATAGCGTACGTACCGGCGTACCATGTTATACAATGCATCTTATCAACCAATTCACAATGCAATTTACCAAGTAAATAGGGAAATAAACATGTTCATATCTTACTTGTGGTCAGTCAGCTGACATATCCCACGTTTTTAAGTAAAATGGCTATAAAGGTTCACTTACCTCGCGCACTTGAGCGAATCCTCCGACCAAGTTAAATCATGTTATAATGGATACAAGACATCGTTATTCTAAGCCTTAGGTAACCTAGAAATACAGCTAAACTAGAGTGTACACGTGCAAAACTCAAAAACTGGTGCTCTGCCCACTGACTGTACGTCCAGCCCCGATGACATACGTCCGCTCAGTGAGTTAAGCACACCTTTAAGTTTTTGAACAACACTTGATTCCTACATTATTTCTAGACCTCTAAGCCTCTTCTAAGCTAACAAATAAGTACATACAACGTAAAAAATCAAAACACAAGGAAACTTTGAAGATTTTTTGAAAACATTAACACTTTTGAGAAAAGCTTAATGAATGCTTGGAAATCTTAACAAGGCATGAACTAGAAGGTAAAACAGTGTTGAAATGTAAAGGAAATAGAGCTTACCCTGAAGCTTAGCAAAGACATGGGTTTCTTCTTCAAAATTTTCCCCCAACACACAATTCTCTCAAGATATGACTTTCTCTCAATTCTGACAGCCTAGGAGCGTGCTAAAGCTCTGAATAGGCGTGTTGAATAAGAGGAGGGAAGAGGTATTTATAGGAGAAAGTCGTCACCAACTCTCTGAAAAAGCAGCGGACGTCCACCAACCCTTGCGTATGTCTGGTACTATTTGTCCAACGGCCAAAAGGGTGTCTCATACATTCAGGTATTAACTAGGGGGTATTTTAAAAAGTAGTGTATGTCTGTGTAGTCCCGCGTACGTCCGCTGTACTATTTGCAGAGCGTACGTTCGGTGGTCCCCACCCGTACGTCCGCGCTAAAAATAGTGGTGTACGTCTGCTTGACCTAGCGTATGTCCGCTCCTAGAGGATTAGTATTTGGCTTCTATTTTCTAAGGGAAAGGTATTGTTGGGTCATCACTAAGGGATTGGGTCTTTGTTAAAACCATTCTATTGAAAACCTTGTTATCTGCTTTTGTAAAAATGTTTTTTGATAATAAAAAAGGGGTTGCTTTTATCGGGGTATTACAAAAGGTAGTGATAATCAAGCAGATGGTTTATTTATTAAGGTTCGTTCAGAAAATTCTTCTAATTTTAGATGTCAATCCAGTGAGAGGGATTCAGGTAAAGGTAAATCAAGAGGTCGATCGCAATCCAAGTCGAAGAAGAAAGTAAAGTGT
The DNA here is from genome assembly GCA_006937295.1 of Carpinus fangiana. NCBI lineage: Eukaryota > Viridiplantae > Streptophyta > Magnoliopsida > Fagales > Betulaceae > Carpinus > Carpinus fangiana. Next base: position 3,910,757 of record CM017322.1, read on the forward strand.
TACTATTGTAAAAAGTATGAGCATTATAAATCCGAGTGTCCGAAGTTGAAAAATAAAGAGGAATGTGACAAACAAAGTTCCTCTTCTGTGGCTAGTGTTGTCAAAGGAAATTCTAAGGGTTCAGACTTTGTCCTTCCAGTTACCATTTCTGATGATCATTCTAACGACAAGTGGGTCTTTGATACTGCTTGTACATTTCATATGTCCCTTTAAAGGGATTGGTTTACTACCTATGATTCAGTCAATGGTTGTTTAGTCTTGGTGGGAAATAATGCTGCCTGAAAGATTGTTGGTATTGGTATAATTAGAATTAGGATGCATGATGGGATTATGAGGACTTTGACAAGTGTTCGACATATACCAGATTTAAAGAAAAATCTTATTTCATTGGGCACTTTGGACTCCCTTGGATACAAGTATTCCGGTGAAGGTGGAGTCATTCGGGTTAGTAAAGGCTCATTGGTTATAATGAAAGGTAACAAGGTTGATGGCCTCTACTTTCTTCAGGGTAGTACGGTGACAGGTTCAGCTGTTGTATCTTCTTCAGATGATCTAGATTTAGACAATACTCATTTATGGCATATGCGGTTGGATCATATGAGTGAGAGGGGCATGACAATCCTGAGCAAACGGGGTTTGCTTTGTAACCAGAAAACAGGATCTCTTGACTTTTGTGAGCATTGTGTGTTTGGGAAATAGTGTAGAGTCAAGTTCAGTACAGGCATCCACATAACAAGTGGTTGTCGGCACTCCCACCAAAGAATGACACATGGACTGCAGGCATCCACAACAATGGAAGAAGAAATCCATGATATTCAGAAGAATGACACAAGGGAGTTGTCGGCACTCCCACCAAAGAAGAAGACGATTGGTGTTAAATGGGTGTACAAGATCAAGCGAACTGCAGATGGCAGTGTTGATCGATACAAGGCAAGGCTTGTAGCTAAAGGCTACAAACAAAAGTATGGAATTGACTATGAAAAAGCCTTTGCGCGGCCAGTTGCTCGACTTGACACAGTGAGACTGTTGATCTCACTTACAGCTCATCATAGTTGGAAGATATACCAACTAGATGTCAAATTAGCTTTCCTCAATGGAGTACTTGAGGAAGAAGTGTATGTGGAACAACCAGAAGGTTTTATTTCACAAGGAGAAGAAAATAAGGTGTATCGCTTGAAGAAGGCTTTGTATGGCCTAAAGCAAGCACCACGAGCTTGGAATGCTCGTATTGATGATTATCTTCAACAAAATGGATTTATAAAATGTCCATATTAGCACTCTGTCTACATGAAGACTGACGACAAAGGAGAATTTCTGATACTTTGTCTATATGTGGATGATTTGCTATTCACTGGTAGTAGTGAAAAGATGTTTGTAGAGTTCAAGCAGTCCATGTTCAAAGAGTTTGAAATGACTGGGAATGGATTGATGTCATATTTTCTTGGGATAGAAGTGAAGCAAGAACATGATGGAATCTTTATCTCTCAAAAGAAATACATGAGAGAAATCTTGGAAAAATTCAAGATGGATAGCTGTAATGCTGTCAACACTCCTGTCGCAACAGGACTGAAGATGTCAAAAGAAGGAGAAGGAAAACTTGTCAATTCAACCATGTACAAGAGTCTCGTCGGAAGCCTGAGATATTTGACAATGACAAGGCCTGACATACTCTATGGCATTGGACTAGTAAGTCGTTATATGAAGACACCAAGAGAATCTCATTGGCTAACTACAAAGAGGATTCTAAGGTATATTAAAGGTACTCTCAATTTTGGCCATTTCTATACTTATGGTGAAAGTGCAGATTTAGTTGGTTATTCAGACAGTGACTGGGGAGGTGACCAAGATGAGAGAAAAAGTACAACTAGTCATGTGTTCTATCTTGGTTCAACCGTTTTTTCTTGGACATCAAAGAAGCAGGCAATTGTAGCCCTGTCTTCATGTGAAGCTGAGTATGTAGCAATTTCTTCTGCTGTTTGTGAAGCCATATGGTTAAGAAATCTTTTGGAGTCACTGAATCACCCACAAGAAAAATCTACTGTGATTTATAGACAACAAGTCAGCAATTAAGCTCTCAAAGAATCTAGTGCAACATGGAAGGAGCAAGCATAAGATAATTGAACTTGAGTACCAAAGAACAAGTGGCTGATATCTTCACTAAGCCACTGTCAGTTGCACCCTTCATCATGTTACGTGAAATGCTTGGCGTGAAGGCATTTTGATTTGAGGGGGCGTGTTGGAAGTGCAAATAAAAATGCTAGTTAAAGAAAGCATGCTAGTAGGTTGGACGTTTTTCTTTCTTTCTTCTAGCATTTACTACCTTCACTTAAGTAGCAACTATGTTGGACTTTATAGAAAGCTAAGTGCATCTCTATTAGATTTTGTGATTCTTAGTTTTAATTAGCTCTTGAATGCTATAAATGTTAGAGCAACTTTTATTGACTTTTGTATCTTAGGTAATATTTGTGTTCACATGTAAGAAATCCTTATATAAGGATATTATGTACGTTAGTTTAAGTAGAAGCAAGTTGAAGTTGATATTTTCTCTTCAATATTAAAGTATTGTAATTTCATCTTGTCCTTTGTTCTCTCTAATTTTGTGAATATCCGTGTATTTTGGGTGTTGGTTTGTAAACTTAATCCCAACAAATTAAATAGATGTGGAGATATTACATAATTTTCTATTTATAAAGAGGATGAATGCTATTATATTCTCAAAATAATTTTTTAGAAAATTTGCTTTCTAAAAGATGTGTTACAATTTCGTAAAATGATAACACATTTCTCGAAATAATAGATTACATAAGATTGTGACACATTATTTGGTGAGCAAATTATAAAAAATAGAAAATATAGCATTTCTCTATAAAGGAGAAAAAAAGAAAACACAAGTAAATCCTAAAATAAGTTCAATCGGCTAGAACCACGCTTAATGAAGCAGATGTCACTAGTTTGAATTTCTCTCATTCTCTTGTGTGGACATGTCAAAAAAAAAAAAAAAAACCTACCAAATATAATAGAATTAATAAAATATAAAATATTCTAACATAAAGATAAAATAATATATTCTAAATATTCTAAGATAGTAAAATATTCTACCAAAAGTAATAAATATCGCAGCGGTCAACAGTCAAGAAAAAAAAAACTTTTTCTTCATTTAAATAGTCTAGTATTGTTTGCTGTTTGTCTTCCACAAACCTATGCAACTGTTGCTGCCGGTGAAGTGGCTAAACAGACAAAAACAAATTACTTTTCACATTTAACCACCCAACACAAAACTAGAAGAATTTAAGCATATTAGGGTGGTTTTAAAAATAACTTATGGGTGTCGAAAAATGAATATAGAGAAATGAGAGTATACTCTTTCTCTATAGTCTTTGGACAGAGAAAATGACGCTTATACCCTCTTAAACCCTAATTCAACACATGAAAATAATTCTGAATTGAGGGCAAAAGTAGAAGAAAAAAATTAAAATAGCACATGACTTGCACATGACCGTTGGCTATCAATTTTAACTCTTTTGACAGACAGAATGAGACTTTTTGCAATACGATGGTAATTTGATGGGGTTAAGTATCACAGTTGATAGTTCATAGGAAAAAAATGTCAAGGCGTTACCGGTTCATGGGGTAAAAAGTAATTACCCCTAATATATATATATATATATAGTGCACTAAACAGCTCTTTCAGTCAACTTTTCCAATGCCCAAATCATACGTTATCTCCCAAACCAACATAAAAGTTAATTTGAAATCTACGAGTAGTAAAAGTGGATTGAGAATGTTGTCATATGAACTTGAATTACAAGTCTAGTATTGGGGCTTAGCTGTCTACCTAATTTCGTTGTGTTTTGAAATTCTTTTCAGCACCATCTTCTCTAAGTTGATTTTGGAGTTTGCTATTTTTGACAGACTTAATGCCTTATAAAAGGAAGACTTTGCAACACGGCAAGGTGGAGAAGTAGAACGAAGAGAGTTGTGTCACTGTCATCTCACTAGTGTTTTCTCACTTTGTTGTGCCGTGAGGCACTTAGAGAAAAAGAGAGTTTTCTCTTTTGTTGATTTTTTTATTTGTGTGCGAGAGTGTGAGATTTAGATGTATTGAGACTTTGAGCTTTGAGTGATTTTCTCTTTATTGCTCTTTGTACCTCATCTTTTGGTAGTGAGTTTCATCTTGGTCGTCTCTACCAGTAAATATGGGCTTGTTAAGTCGAACCACTTAATCTTTTGTGTCAAGTGAAATTGATTTATTTTCTCACAAATGGGGGAGTTTAGGTCAATGTGGAAGAGACTCACAAGTCCCAAGTGAGAATGAGATTGTTGTGAATACACTTATGAGGTTTGTATTCCACATTGTTAAGATGAAAGAAGCGCGTGTGGCTTCTATAGCATAGTTGAGCCCAAATCCATAGACTTATTATATTATGGCTCACTAAAAAACTTCATTAAGTGTTTCCCCCTTAACAATTGGTACCAAAACTCATGGTTATCTTTCGTTCTTGCTAATAGCGTTTGGTTTGACTCCAGCAAAAAGAGTGTTGTTTTTCTTAGAGTATGCATGAGACTTTTGTTCAATGGGAAGTTGGGTCAATGTGGAAGAGACTTATCATGTATTATTTTTCTTTATATTTTGTTAATGTGAGACACAAACCTTACAACTGCATATACAACAAATTTTCCATTCACTCGTGAGTCTTACTCACATTGACCCAATTCTCCCTCACACAAGAGTGTCACACATATCCCAAAATAATTGACACTCTTTTTACCGGAGTCAAACCAAACACATCAAACTAAGATATTCGTATTAGTAGCAGCAGAGAAAGCTAACTATGGGCTCTAATACTAATTGTTGGGAATATAGACACCAAGGGAGTTAAACGAGTAAATTAATATACATACTAGAACATCACTTCTAGCCCAAAATAGCTCAAAAGCCTAAGTTAATGGACTTGGGCCCACTTAGGTATAGTAAGTACTATTTTTCTTTATGTTTCTTAATATAAGACACAAACCTTACTACTCACAAATATATAAACAACTAATCATTCTATGAGATTCTCTTAAATTTTATGCAAGAGGACAGTACAGGGTTCGGGTGCTCTAAGTGCATAGCTCACCTATTCGCGACCTGGGTCCTCCATCCGGATCAAGATCTCTTAACAAATTTAGATAAATTGTAAATTCTCAAATTATGAATTCATGAAATTCCTTGCATTGAACAACTTGAAAAATGCCACCTATTAAAAATGTGGCATGTCACCAATGAAAATTGATTATAGTTCTATTATGTTTTTACTTTCTATGTTGTAGAAAAGTTTTGAACCATCTTTGGATTTTATAACGAAGAAGTGTCTCTTCAAAAATAAAGAATAAGACTTTTAGAATGAAAATTCTTTTTGGTTGTTTCAATAACATGTCACATTTTTAATAATTGTCATTTTTCAAGAAGTTCAATACAAGGAATAACTTAAATTTCCTAAACAAAGAAATTATAAATGATCCATATGCATCCCTGCTCTCAATTCTTGTTTGAATTGCGTTTATTCAAAGAGATTCGAGTAATTATAAATATTCATCTCTCATCTCACTGCCGAATCATTGAATTAATATGTTAGATCTATCGGTCTTTAAATTTATTTATTTTTAAGTAAAAAATTATCCGAATACCGTTACATCAATCAATATAGTGATATAAAAATGAGATAGGTGAGGAATATGTGGCATTCCTCTTGAGACCCACTTTGATCCCCAATCGTATTTCACGTGGAACGAGGGGTCCAGATCTGTTACATGCCGTTTCTCTTACCAACCTGTCCGAATCTCCGAACCCTTTCCCCAACGGCTAGTTTCACAACAAAATTTAAAAATTTTCTCCTCCATCTCCAAACCCCAAAACCAAAAAAACCAGTGCCACTCAAACACGCTCCCTCTTCTCCTCGGTTCTGTAACCCTTCCTCTCTCTCTGTGAAATGGAGGAACCGCAAGAAATGCAGATCGACGGCGGAAAACAAGGGGACGAGTTCTACGAGAAGATCGAAGCGCCCAAGTTCGTCGACTTCACCGCACCCGATCAGTACTGCCCCGACGACCGCTACTGGTTCTGTTTACGTGTCGGTGAGTTCCTCTCACATTTCAGTCGGTGACCCTATTCTTCATTTCAACAGCATTTCTGCTTTTTCGTCACTAATTTGTTTTTGGTAAAAGAGTTCTTCAATTAGTTCAAAATTTCTCTCATTTAGCTCATATATATATATATATATATAAATTTCTTGATTGTTTATGTTAGATTAGCATGGTGATGGTGCTGTTTAGAATACATGTATGTATTAGTAGTCCTCATGTATTTTCCCTTTTCAGTCAAAATTTGATACCCTTTTCACCATGTGCCCTGTTTCAGACTGTAAAGTGAGAAGGAAGAATAGGAAAATGAGTTTGAGGGATTGGGTCTCAAAATTCTTAAGAAAATAAAAACCCAAATTGGTGTTAGAATGTAATTTAAATGATTAAGTTAAACGTGGTGTCTGAGCATAGGTCTAGAGTTCAAATCTTGACTCCATCATTCACCTCCATTTCAGTTAAATATTTCACATGTTGAGCCTTAGTTATCAAATGAGAGTTTGGATCTAGTTGATAAATTATAAAGTTTTTGCGTTTTATATGATGGAATGCAACAGAGAAACGAATGTATGAAGGACAATGCATGGAGAATGTTGAAATCTCATCCCTTTTCCAGTTTGCAAAGCAAGTTGCTTGAGTTTCCTTATATAGTTATATATTTGTGTATAATTGTGTCTCAGGATGTGATCAGAAGCATGAAGAAGAAATAGATTCTGAAGAAATCTACAAAGATTTTGTTCTTCGGGTTAGTGGTGGTTTTTATTGTTCCTGAAAATTGGTTCGAGTACTGTTGGATCAACCTAGAGCTGATGGCTTTTAAATATACAGGTTATGGCAGCAAGAAGTCCCAATATACGGCTTCGGAAAGCCTTAAATAGAAAAGCTGCAAGGTAAATATGCACAGCTATAAGCTACTGATTTTCTTTCTCTTCTTCTTTTGAGTCATTGTCCACAAACTTCAGCTTTTCATGACCTTATTTTTGTACTTTTTATTTGTTAGTGGAAATGTGAAATGCCCACTTACGGCTCCCCCAAAATCTTCGAGGTCTAGAATACCAAGATTAGCACTGATTTCTTCAATTTCTCAAAAAGTGGTTCATAAGCCCAGTACAGCAACCCCAGATTCAAAGAAAAAACAGCCTTGTGATGTGTCTAAGGCTCTTACCACCCCAAGGAATAGAAAGCGCCTCTCAAATCCCAACACATTTAGAAGTGTTCGGAATCCGAAAGCAACAACTATTGCTGTGCCAAAGAATAGAGTGGTAGCAAAGGCTTTAGCCTTTAACTCACCAAAGAAAGCAATAAAGACAAAGACTTGTTCAGAACTGAATACGCCTGTGAGGACAATATGTGCAGCAATGAAGAAGCTTGAGATCACCGACGGAAAGAAGCATGTATTGGGGTATGACAAATCATTGCCTATAGGTGGTGCTTCAAGAAAACAATTAAGAGGGAGAGAGGTTAAAAGCAGGGTTTATGACGCCTTGAATTCTCGCAGCCGCAATGTCCAGGAAGCCAAATCTTCAAGATGTTTGAAGAGAAAGAATAATGGCAAAGACATAAAACCCTCTTGTGATCATGTGCCTCATGAAGGGGATGATGATTCTAGTGACATGGACATAGAGGAGAAATCGAGGAATGGTTCTTTTGAAGGGTGCAGTGGTGAAGCAAATGGGCATGAAGAGTGTTTGGCAACAGTGAAATCACAGCAAGGTGAGCATTCAGTTGAAGTTTTCTCAGATGCTTCAAGAGGTGACATTATCTCCCTATCAAGTTCTGAAGAGAGGGATTCAGGAGAAAATGAAGCTCCAAAATCCGAAGCTCAAAGTTCAGTGGCTGAAGGGACTAGTGAAGGAAGTGATCAAGAGGATAAAACGGTATCAAGTTCAGGGAAAGAGAAAATCCCTAAAGTCGAGGAAAGTGATGATAAGGAAAATATTTTGGCTTGTGACACTGAAAATGGCAGTGAAGCCATAGATGATGATGAAAAGGAGAATGCTTTAGCATCAGATGATAACAGGTCTTGAACTTGTGCACTTATGATCTCTTATTTTCTTGATATTCTTATTTTCTTGCACTACATTTATTAATGTCTTTTTTGTCAAGTGGTTACAGGGTACAGAATCACAATGATGGTAAACATGGAAATATAATATTGGGGAAGAAAGAGATTTCTAAAATATCAAAAAAGGTGGCTTCTTTAATAGAACATTATATTTGTTTTTGTGACATCTACTCCCATTAAAACCCCTTCATCTGGTCTCATTTTCCATGCTTGAAAAATTGATGCAGGTTAACCGAGTAATAGGCAAGACATTAAAGGAGGGTTCTATCCCTGCTGCCTCTGGTGCTCAAGGGGTGAAGTATAGGAAACCAAAGCCTACAAATCCAAAGCCTTTTAGGTTGAGAACTGATGTATGTGAAACCTTTTTCAGGCCATTATACTTAAAAGAATCATTTAATTTGTGTTTTCCTCCATTTCTGATGTCAAATATATTGTTCTAGGAAAGAAGAATTCTTAAGGAAGCAAACTTGGAGAAAAAAATCCTTACACCTCTGTCAGAAATTACAACAGGTTCAAGGCTTCACGGTGGAAACTCACAAAGAAAACATCTGAAGGCAATCCAAGTAAGTTACAATTATTAAACTTGACTTTTTTTTTTTCATAAGGGGATCAAATGTAGGTCCATAATTTAATGCATTTTTCCTGCTCACAGAAGAATGAAAGATGCCGTAGAAAAAGTGAAAATGAGCGTGATATACATGAAGGTGGTGAAAAGAAACTGGACAGAAGAGCACCAGAGAAACAATCCGTAAGTCTCTAATACATAAAGAGAGAAAAGGATAAGAAAATTTATGTCCTGCTTGTTACTGTTTGAACTTTTTTCTATGAAGAGATTATGCTCAAAACCTGCCATGACAATATCCAGATAAGGATTGGAAGTACTTGCTTGAAGCATTCAAAAGGGAAAGTGGAACGTAAATCGTCACCTATGACTCCATGTAGACGTACCATTTCTTCACACCAGAAACCCAACCTTGTGACTTCACCAATGGAACGTGAGAAAGCAGCTCAAAAACTACAGAACAGCTTGAAAAAGATTAAATCACCAATTATACAACAAAAACTTGTGAGGCCTAGTGGGTAAGTACTAAACCTTTTATCAAATATCCAGCTCTCGATCACCAAAAATATAGAGTAATGTTATTTGGTAAACTATTATACAATTGAGATAAACTGAGAGTAAAAATCAACCTACAAGTACTGATTTAAGGGTTGATTTTCACTGCCACATCAAGTTGTATGACAATCATATATTAGCCTACTAAATAGCATTACTCAAAGACATATGGACTAGATTGATTTAGGTGGATGATCCTCTTGCAGAGCTATGTCGAGTAGAAAAGAAACAGTTTCCCTCATGACACCTCGTCAACTCAGTGTCATTAAGGAAACCTCATCAAAGTTTTTAACACCCAAGAATGTGGCAAAGCCATCTGAGCATGCTGCCCCAGGAACTAAAGCTTCCACTCATACTGCTTCCAGGTCGTTGTCACAGGGAAGAAGGCCTACAACAATTCCAAAGGAACCGATTTTTCATAGCATCCATGTACCGAAGAGCTGCACAAGGAAACAACAGACCTAGATGACCCCCATCAAAATTTACCTTGTTGAGTGTATGATATCTTCTTCTTGTTCAATAATGTCATTGAATTGTACTTTTCCTGTTTAAATTTCAGGTTTTTCTTCAACTGTCTTCGGCTTTTGGGAATTGGTAATTTCCTTTAAGCATGTGTGTGTATGTTGTAACATTTGAGATTAGAAACTTTTGTTTTGATTATTTAAAAAAGAGAGAAGCAATGTAATTGATTTTTTTTCTATGCCTGTATTTATGTTTATTTATACACTTCCTTTCTCTATCAATTTTGATTATGACGGAAATATTTGAAGAACTTATTAGTCACCACTTTTATCGTCCAAGTGATTAGGTAAATGACTGAAAACAATATTGGCTGTAACGCTCCAGGACAAATCCCCTATAATTTCCCTGCCCAAAGAGAGTTAAAAGAGAAATTGTACAAAACCTGTAAGAGTAAGAGCCCCCCTGCCAAAAGAGGAGAGGGCATGAGTAATAACAAGAATTTCCAATTGTAGAGGTTCCTGGTTTATTACACCCACATGAATGGCTTGTCAAATTAGGATCGATCCTCTCTGTTTTATTTGAACTGGATAATATATAGTTAGTTATATTAGAGAGATATTTTTGTCCCCTTGAAAAGTAAAAATACAAAAATACCTCTTAAATATAATTAAGGGAATATTATTTAGTTCAAATGAACCGAAGAGAATCCTGTTTTCCGGCTTGTCCTTTAACCATTTCAAATTCCAAGATAACATTTCTTTGGCGGATTCTATTGAATATACGCAACCCGGGGGAATTGAATGCATTGAAAGCAGCTCCAAAACTGTATTCGGAACAGCTACCAAGACTCAAGCCCCATTTCGAAATACAGAATTGCGAGACGGCGACAGATTACATTCCATGTCTGGGGCTGGGGCTTTATTTATTATCATAGAAATCACCACAAACCCATCAGTCAAATAAGAATGCATGGTTCTTACCTAGGCTACTCATAAGAAATAATTTCCAAAATAGAAAGTGAAAAAAGTGATTGCCCTGTACATTCCTGCAACGCATAGAAGACAATAGATTGCAAGTTTCAAGATATAATACAAAAGGTGACATGTTCATAAACCATCTCTCCCATTAATATTATGTTGACAAGCAATGTCTTGTTCCCAGTGAAAGAATGGGCAGTGCCAATGCAGAGCAATTAACTGTCTTCGTTCAAAACACAATAAGCTCAACATACATTATTAGCCAAAGTGACAATGGCCTGCTCAACCTCGATCAAACACAATAAGCTCAACATACATTATTAGCCAAAGCGACAATGGCCTGCACAACAGCAAGCTCGTTTCTCATCTTGTGTGCTGACCTTAGTCCACATACTTTTTGATGATGTTTTTCAGCTTCTCGTTTGCAGCCACAAGTTCTGCAGCTATTCCAGGTTCGTTAGCAGAATGTCCAGCATCTGGAACGACCTGTAAAAAGGGGCATTATTAAGTAGTTTGTTTATATATAAGAAATGAAACCAGAACTTAAAAGGATATATGACACATTGACTGCAAATAACTGTCTGTAAACATGGAATAACAACAGCTTCATTCTTCGAGTTAATCAAGTATCTGCAAATGCCGAACTCTAAATGCTTCTGCCCGGCTCTTCAATGTTTTCATACTTGGAATATTGAGTGGAAAATGATACTTTGTAAAAAGTTTAAAGGCAACAAGAAAAGGTAAATTGTTAAGAAACTAAGGAATTACAATCAAGCATAATTTTCTGTTATCTTAGTTTATATAGAACCATGGCCTTAGTTCAAGGCTATGATGTCTCTTCCTGCAATCTCATTCTTGTTGATACATACTAACACTAAGGTTTAAATGGTCCGGACTTTGGTACGTTGTGTTCCTATTCTGCAACTGCACCATCTGAAACAGCATAATGAATAACACAAGAATCTCTATAGGCAAATGAAGGAGCACCATTATACAAAATGTGCAAGGCATATCCCCCTATCTTTAAAATTTTAAAAACTTGTTGACAAGCCAGATTGACACTAATTCTACCCTATTTCTTCAAAATGTAGAAAGCAAGTGAAGTCCCACCGGATAGCCCAACGATCAAAGACAAATATACTTTGCAACAAGCAAGATAAATAGTCTAGAGCAGTTCTCTTACCTTAAAATCTGCCTCTGGCCATGCTTTATGAAGATCCCATGCTGACATCATAGGACAGCACATATCATATCTTCCCTGCAAAGTCAAAGACAAATTCTTTTGATTTGGGCATCAAACTTTGATTTTGACTGAACCTTCAGGGGGCATACCTAATGACTACCCCATAAGGTAGCACGTGAGACTCATTTGCTGCAATGCAATATCAACAATACTTGGAGTACTCTTTACACCTTGAAAGATATCACAAATAAGTAAATAGCTAAACTTGGACAACATGACCACTTAACTAAGGATGTCAAAAAACAAAATCATCAGAGCCAGAGGTAGCATACCAGCAGGAAGAATTCCCGCTGGCCCTACAGCCGGGTGATACTTCTCTTCAAAAGAGGGAGGTCCTAGGTGAACCTGTAGAAGGAGGTTTTAGGAATTGGAGGGTAACCCTCCAAAATATGGTCCACTGTTACTTGAAAAAAAAATAAAAAAATCAGATTTTAGTGATGCTGTGGCTGAGGTGGCAAAGAGTGAGGTATAATTGGGCTTGGTCTAAGGTTTAAATATTACCTGTCAGAAAATGAGGTAACATATGTGGTGTGGGTTTGTATGTATAGCAATGATGAATAGGATCATATAAAATATATATATATTTTATTGGCAAGTAACTCACGCACTCAAATATAAATCTGCATTTAAAGTATTAAAAAATTAGAGTTCTTGCTTTTAATAACATTTTGTAAGAAAACCAAGTCATAACACACTGATCTCTCTAGCAGGTCCAATTAGTTGGAGTTTAGGGATTTGTTAAGTTGATGTCCTCATAATTGACTATTTGCTCTTGATGTCAAAAGAGCATGCAAGTCGTCCCCAATTCCCAAACACTCTTATAGAACCTATTTGTTATTTAAAGCCCTGTTTGTTTCAGCATAAAATGTTTTCTCGAAAAGGTTTTTCCTATTTTTCAGTGTTTGGCACGGCATAAAATATTGGTTATCTTGAAAATATTTTCAGTTGACCAAGGAAAATAAACTTCATAAGGTATAAAATGGTTTACGTCAACGCTTCTCATTTGCATATGAGGGCTCCCTTATGGGGCATATTGGTCTGAATATGTCTCGGGCTCCCTGAATACCTTCCTGGGCAGGTGGGTCCCACAAGGGCACTCTCACAATTGCTTGCCCATATTACAAACAATATGGGTTGGCAATTGCATTGGATCTCAATCCACTCCCAAAGGCCTTTTTTTAATGATTCACCATTTGACATCACGTCGGTACACATTATGCATGTATCACCTGTCTGAGTATATTATGCTTCAATAGTTACTAAAAGAATGACTAGAATGTATATGGTGATAACAGAAACATTTACCTGTACAATAGTGGTGCTAATATGCCTTATCTTGTCAACATTATCCAAAAGGAATGAATCTGTAGGAAAGAATCCTTGGTTCACAAAGTAATGATTTTCAATTCTTGCGAATGCCTGCATAAAGCCCAAAAATAAATGTCATTAATTGAAGAAAAATTCAATCATTCAAATATCCACAGCTTGGAAGATATCCAAACAAATGAAAATAGCATGGATCTGCCTGATCGTAAATTGAAAGTCCCATAAAAACAAATGTAACAGAATCTCAACAGTATGAAACTAAGTTTTGTTTGGACTTAGCATTTCCCTCATAACTCTAATCAAGAGATGTATGCAAAAACCTAATCCATTTCATAACTGGATTGATGCAGAACCCCTAGAGAGCACCACTCAATCACAGCTCGACGAGCGGTGGCTCTAAACAGGTGCAACAAGAGAGCATTACTCACTCAACGAGAGCTCTAGTGGTGCTACCCGAGAGCATCGCTCGACTGCCATTGCCAGGTGCTCAAGCTGTGCAGCTCCAGGAAGCTCTGCTTGAGCTCCAATTCGAGTGGTTCTTGGAAGCTGGGCATATAAGGAAAGGAATTTCACATGGCCACAGGATCCCAATCGATTTCTATCCAAATTATGATTTAATTTCAGCATTGTTAACTTCCATATTAGATCAGGACTCACCATCTTTGTTGGGTTTTCCCCACTTGGATGATTATCTTATATTTTGAAGTTTTAACAATTGTAACATACTCTGAGGTGCTGTACGAGAGTTTCAATTTTGGTCATAATACGGTTGAAGTTTTCACTCAGTTCCTTTTTGTTACACCGCACACAGTTTTAATTTTAATAATGCCGAAATTAAATGAGAATTTTGACAGAAATCGAGTGCGATCCTGTGGCCATGTGAAATTCCTTTCCTTATATGCCCAACTGCCAAGAACAACTTGAGCAGGAGCTCAATCAAAGCTTCCTGGAGGTGCACCACTTGAGCGCCTGTTGAGCAGTGGTCTAGCAGTGCTCTCAAGTAGCACCACTTGAGAGACACTGTTCAAGCGACAATCGAGCTGTGCTTTCTGGGGGTTATGCATCATGCATGCACCAAAAGAACCTGGCCTCCCAACCGAGAAATTTAGATTTATCAACCAAACTGGCCACTGTAATTTTTGGCAATGAAAAGTCACAAAGAGAAAAGTCCTCAAGAAATAGTGACATCTAAACACGAATTTACATTGTGCAGTTGTTACAGTGAATACTGTGTTAAAGTTACTCCTGAGAAGATGAAAAGTAGCACAAAAAGGGAGAGAATTCTGGAAAGTGAGATCAGCGAGCTGGTGTTTTCTAAACAATGATAGAACAATAGCCATTGGAAACAATGTAATAACTTGGTCAACTGTAAATCCTACAGAGAATTCAAATGTCTTGACACTTCAGACCATATCAAATTCAGGAAACCCTGTTAACTACCCCCCAAATCTCCATTCAGAACTTATACGCTGCACTTTTGCAGTATTTGCATGAGAAAAAAAAAAAAAAAAAAGAGAGATTCAGTAATTTCAATATATTGAATATTATGAGTGGTTTTACTTTATCTTGTCACAGGCCTACAGCAACCAGTATCATATCATACATAGAGGTTATATAAAAGGAAACAGGTGTTTGATTAGAACAGGCTGCTCATGGAATAAACAAAAAGAGAGTTAAATGCATTTTTTTCCTGATAGGAAAACGCTTAATGTTTCTATTAGCAAAAAACAATATAAAACCACAATATTCCTCACAGAATCAACTTACCAACGAGAAAACATCATCATCGCCTTTCTTGATGTTCTCTTCATTTGGGAGAAGATGAGCTGTCTCCATTTCCCATTTGGTCCAAGCTCTCGCAGCTGCATACTAAGAGATTGAGAGAGAATAAAGAAAAAGAAATAATTTTTGAAATATAACAGTCACTACAGAGTCATAAGCAATTAAGTCAGAAGGTAATGCATGGGAGGTCATTTTTACTCAACAGGAAATGCACACACTTTGGCAGCATTTGGGCCAATGGATACTTGAACCAGGAACAGTTCAAGGCAGTTACACTAAGAATGCTGCACATAAAGAACAGTACCATGTTTACAGAGAAGTGGCTGTGTGCCTATATAAATGAAATGTAGGGGAAACTTCACTTAACCCCCCTGAATTATCATCACTCTTGCAATGTCTCCCCTAAAGTTCAATTTCTCTCAATTTGGTGTATCCATTTTTCAATTGTTTGCAATCTCACCCCTCTGATAATTTTTCTGTTAACTTTTTCCAAAATACCCCCATTTGTTTTAGGAAAAAAGAAGAAAAAAAATTGCAAAGATTAAGGTGTTGGTCCGCATTTATTGGTATTTACAAAAATACCCATGCCTCAATCTTTGCAAAAAGATTTAAATATTTTTTCTAAAAAAGCAGGGGGGGGGGGGGTAGTTTGGAAATTTTATTGGGATTTAACAGAACATCCTAACGGAGGAGAGACATTGAAAAAATTTAAAAGTTCGATACACTAAATTGAGAGATTTTGAACTTTAGGAGGGACATTGCAAAAGGGGTGACAACTCAAGAGGGATAAGTGAAGTTTCTCCTAAAATGTAAGATGCTGCTTTTGGGAACAGTTCAACTCTATTAGCAATATATTATTTGAAAATTTTGCACAAGGGAGAGTTTTCAAGATGTTATGATAACACATCTTATCTAACATCATTAACACAAGCCTTGAATGATCCTTTTTTAATTTTTTTCCATCAACCAAGGACCTTCAAGTGCTCATATAAACATAGATATTAGTTTAATTTTCAGTTTTGGTGGACTTTTGAGCTTTTATGATGTGAGGCCTAGATGTGATACCTAACACAAGCCACAAGGAGCCTTGGGTTAAAAACATTTTTCATTTGAACAATTTTTTTGGGAGTTCAGTTCACTTATATGCAACGGCATGATCAGAAGTGTCTGGGAATCTTTCACATATCTTCAGTTTTAGCTAGGGGTGAAAATACGGGCAGATAATAACCGTTGGGATCTGAAATCCGCACATATCTGCTATCCGCATATGCGGATGTGGATGTGGTTAGCAAAAACCACTATCCGCATATACAGATGCTGTTAGGGAATTTCGGATATTGTTTTCTTTATGTCTGCTGGATTTGTAATTTATACTTTATATATTTGCTGGAAGTGTTGTTAGATTTCACTGCTATGAAACTCTTTTAATTTGTTCTGACTTAATTACCTTATATTTTCCATCTTTTAGAAAATTTCAGAATAATTAAATAAGGAAAACGAGAGATTTTGCAAATGGAAAACGTAAAGATCTCAATAGACACAACAATAACACACACTAAATTCCACTTGGCCAACCAAGCTACAACCCATGCTACACCTGATTGGCAGGACCTGCCTCTATTGTAATTTTAGATAATAATTCTGAAATTTTCATTTTAATAGCGAAACCAATATACTTGTTGATGCATGAGGTCTGAGAGAGAAGAAAGATCTCATTGCAAATACAACTTTAAAGATAGAGTTCAACAACCATGCAATCGAAGGATGGCATATATCCAAAAACAGAAGAAACTCTTACTTGTGTTTCCATATCATCAGAGTTTAATCTCTTCTTGTAGGCATCAACGAAGCTTCCCCTCTCATTTTCTGGAATGAGATCTCTAAATGGCTCCCAAGCTGTACGTTGTGAGGATATACAAAAGCATTCAGCCACTTAGAAAACTTCTCATTACTTTATCAGTACTCAAATCAACTTATTATGAAATGAACACCTCCCCCACCCACAAGAACATATATTTGGTTTTCATGAAGCTATAAGTAGAGTCCCTAAGCAGATTAAAACCTCCTTGTCTTGTACCATCACATAGAAAATATAATTAGTAAGGCTTCAAGACCGCATACAACGTGAAGTAATATCCTATAATTGGAAAGTGCGAACAAAAGTGAAACTATCCTATAATTGTTCAAAGAATGACCGAACAAGAGTGAAACTATCATCACTAATGTTAATGGGTTTTCCAATTTATGAAAGTACTTCTAATTTTGAATAAGTGAAATTAAGAGAGCTTGAAACCTAAAGCTCTTGAATACTTTCCTGCATCAATCTGAAAGGCATATTATATTGCTTATGCCACACATATGCAATAAATGGTCCAGTAGACTAGAAAAGAAATTGTATGGAACACACCATCAGGGTATATGGCAGCAGCACCACCCTCATAAAACCAGTCAATTTCTTTCCTTCGCAAAAGAAAGATCCCTCTAAGGACCATGCCAGTCACCTTATAAAGAAAATCACAGAGACTGTCAGAAAGTGTACCAAATAAGAAATTTCTTAATTACAGACAACATTTTCCGGGGACAGGGTGTTCAATGAAATAAATAATATTCAAAAAAACAAAGTTACACACCTTCTCAGGGTGTGATTGGCTGTACGCAAGAGCAAGTGTACTTCCCCATGACCCTCCAAACACCTGCATAATTACAAAAAAAAAAAAAAAAAAAGAGTTATCAACAAGTAACATTCACTAAGAATTCCAAAATTTGTTTTAAGTAAAAACCAAATGTGAAATATTTCACCTGCCATTCTGGAATTTCCAAGTGTTCTCTTAACTTTTCAATATCATCAATGAGGTCCCATGTCGTGTTTTCTACCAAGCAAGCATGGGGTATACTTTTTCCTGCACCTCGCTGAAAGAAAGGAAATATTTCCTGATTTTTTTTTTTTATAAAAAAGAAAAAAAAAAGGCAAATGCAATGTAGCTAATAATAATTTAGCAAAACATTTACAAAATAACCTGATCAAATAGAATAATGCGGTAAAAATCAGGATCAAAGAATCTTCGATTGCTCGGTGTGGTTCCTCCTCCTGGGCCCCCATGAAGAAAGACAACCGGCTGCAAGATAAGATTCAAAATAATTGACCGATTTCTTTTTTCTTTCTACTTTTGATAAGTCAATGTAGAAAAAAAATCACAAATCAGCATGGAAATATAGCGAGAGAAAACATAGACATTGAAACTCTAGAGACTATACTTCATTTAGCTGACTGCTGTCATCTTCTAATGGAATGCTAACAGTTAATGTCAAAAATTCACAATCACATCCATGCCAACTGCTGTTATAGATTGAACTCATGCAAACAGATTTGCCAACTTTCAGTGGCTTGAAAGGCCAAATATAGTCCTTCCCTAACCTTTTCACCCAAAGGTCTTCTGGTATGACACTCAACAGACCTAGCAGCAGGCCAACTGGCATTCTCTGTTGAAACTCATCACAATAATTTGAACACACAACAGGCACCATAATCTACAAATTATGAAAATAACATATTTGATGAACTATGAGTGGATATATGGATGTATAAACATTGTATTAATGACTATGCATAAGCTAATTGTTAACAAACAAGTAACAGTCTAAATTAGATAAAGATCCAGCTGCCAACTGCCACTCACATGCCCTTTCGAGTTTCCCGACTGCTCCCAGTAGATTGTGTGAGTCTCAGAAACCTTCAAAAAACCAGTACTATAGGGCTCAATATTTGGATAGAGATTCCTGTTTAATCCCACATCTTCCTTTTCAGACTCCATCAAGCCTATTAGCTGTTGCTCACCCTTGTATCCAAAATTCAGCGCACGTAGCACTGAATTCTTTCTTCCTGCACATCCCCAATAAACTATAGCAATTTCAGCAAACCCATTTGAAAATATAAATTTTCAAAAGCGTAGTGCCTATAACACACGCAAACACGCACATATTATTTTATTATTATTATTATTATTTTGATAACTACATATTTAATACACAACGCATAAATAAATGATCTTCTGAAAGGTATAGATTAATTAAGCAAAGAAATTATTACTAATAGAAGAAAATTGAGGAAAATTTGGAATCTTTGCAGGAAATTCTGTGATTACACAACCAAAACACACACATAATACAGATATCTACACACAACACATAGCAAATGATCTTCAGAAATGAAAAAACCAAAAAAACAAAAATCTTTTTGGGTAAAAACTAGGAAGAATTATCATACCACTAACCACCCATATAACACAAATAATTCAACTTTACAAACAATAAAACAAACACACACTCACAGAGAGAGGGAGAAAGAGACCTGAGGCAGTGGGATTCTTGGAGACTGAAGAACTAAGAGGTAGAGTGAAGTGGGGAATAACTAATGAAATGGTGGGAGGTAATGAGCGAATAAAGGTTCCATTCGGAATAAACCCTAACTTCATTGTTGATCATGGTCATCATCATCACCCAATCAGTAACATCGTCAATCAATTAGAATCCTTGGTTCACTCAAAAACAAAAACAAAAACCTTTTACCCGTTTTGTTTGTATTATTATTATTATTATCAAAATAATATGGACTGTATGCATTATTTTATATTATATGCTTTCAGAATGTTATTATCTATATTTAGCTTAATATAATTTACTCAATTTAAAAATGGCTACAATTTTTTTTTTTTGGGGGGGGGGGGGGGGGGANGGGTGGGAATAAGTTAATTAATAATTAAATAAGCCTTACATTAATCTCTCTAGTTTCATATAATAATTTGAATGGTCTGAGATTAAAACATGAAAATCAATTAGCATTTTTGTTAAAAAACTTGATCATGTCTAATTTCTTTTTTTTCTTTTTTCTTTTTTTGGTACCATTAGTTGTGTTTTAGGTTCGTT
The DNA here is from genome assembly GCA_006937295.1 of Carpinus fangiana. Lineage (NCBI taxonomy): Eukaryota > Viridiplantae > Streptophyta > Magnoliopsida > Fagales > Betulaceae > Carpinus > Carpinus fangiana. The sequence goes on from CM017322.1 coordinate 3,930,772, forward strand.
ATTTCTATGAATATCAACGGTGAATATTTTTTTCTACATGATTTATTATCAACTAAACAATGCATGTGACACACGGATCACATGTGCATGATGATGGGAATCTAATCATGTATGTTTACTCGCATACCTAATTATTCCAAGTCCATGACTCTTCAAATAGGATTAAGAATTTTTGACATGATATATAAATTTAATTCTAAATTAGTGGGTTATGATTAATGAGTATAACATGTTTAATTAAAGAGGTTTAGTTAGAGTTAACTTTATATATCCATGACTCGACATGATTCGAATTCGACACATAACCTAAAGGACCGACAATTTTGAAATGAGCCAAAAATCTAACATGTACTCAACATAAAATTAGCAAATTATTGGTGTAATTAACCATATTCCAAGATTCTTGCTTTTCACCATGCATTGACAGGGTTCCGATACCATACTAGTGCAAGGAAGGCGGCATCAAATTCGTGCTTTGCACCGCACACTGATAGGGTAATCGTCTCAATTAATGGAAATTATTTTATTTAACTTCTTGAAATTATTACACATTTTGCAATGTCCTCTCAAAATTCTAAAATTTATAATATGAGTGTTAGATGAATTAGTCCCTTTTATCAATCCATTCCGTTAGAATTTTTCATTAAATCCTAATTGAGAAGTAAAAATGACCAAAATACCCCTTATATATATATTTTTTAAAGAACGGGGCTTATAGCCTTACACCACCACGGGGCCAAAGATCTTCAGTGACCCACGACTAGGTTGCGGATGGTCTTGACTGACCCACAACCAGCCTTGGGTCATTGGTGTGGAGTTACCCATGACCAGGATTTGGGTCACAGTTTTTTTTTTTTTTTTTTTTAATTGAATGGGGAAAATGACTACCGAGAAAGATCTTTTTCATTTCCGATCCAGATGAAAGAGAGAATAAAAAATCTTGTGAGAATGTTACAAAACACAAGATGGGAAACAACNTATAAATTTAATTCTAAATTAGTGGGTTATGATTAATGAGTATAACCTGTTTAATTAAAGAGGTTTAGTTAGAGTTAACCTTATATATCCATGACTCGACATGATTCGAATTCGACACATAACCTAAAGGACTGACAATTTTGAAATGAGCCAAAAATCTAACATGTACTCAACATAAAATTAGCAAATTATTGGTGTAATTAACCATATTCCAAGATTCTTGCTTTTCACCATGCATTGACAGGGTTCTGATACCATACTAGTGCAAGGAAGGCGGCATCAGATTCGTGCTTTGTACCGCACACTGATAAGGTAATCGTCTCAATTAATGGAAATTATTTTATTTAACTTCTTGAAATTATTACACATTTTGCAATGTCCACTCAAAATTCTAAAATTTATAATATGAGTGTTAGATGAATTAGTCCCTTTTATCAATCCATTCCGTTAGAATTTTTCATTAAATCCTAATTGAGAAGTAAAAATGACCAAAATACCCCTTATATATATATTTTTTAAAGAACGGGGCTTATGGCCTTACACCACCACGGGGCCAAAGATCTTCAGTGACCCACGGCTAGGTTGCGGATGGTCTTGACTGACCCACAACCAGCCTTGGGTCATTGGTGTGGAGTTACCCATGACCAGGATTTGGGTCACAGATTTTTTTTTTTTTTTTTAATTGAATGGGGAAAATGACTACCGAGAAAGATCTTTTTCATTTCCGATCCAGATGAAAGAGAGAATAAAAAATCTTGTGAGAATGTTACAAAACACAAGATGGGAAACAACCTATTTGGATAAAGTATTTGCCCGAAAGTGACACTATGAGACACTTGTAAAGTATTTCAGCTTTGAAAGGAAGATAAAACTACACTAATATCATCAATGCAATTGCTTAGCACTTGACTAGGAATGGTAAGCAGCTTCTTTGGGATGCAATTTTCTCTCCTTGGAAGGAGATGCTCTTCTAGTGGTTTTAGCCATTAACAATCCTACCTTGGTAGTGATTCTTTTTTTTTTTTTTCCTTCACTTTTCCTGGATTTTTTTTCTACTTCTTTAATTAAGTTATATTTGTATTTTATCAATTTTCCTTACTGGTAGGAATGATTGAAAAGAGCTAATACATTTGACACTAAAATTACACATTTTTTAACTTCAAGAAGACTTACAAAAGATGCGATAGTTTAGGGCAAAAAAGTTTCCCCTAATTATTGTTGGGGAGTGCTAGGTGCTCTCATAATGTTTTCTTAATGTTCTTCTGGTTCTAAGTTGATACTATATATATATATATATATATCTTATTTTCATCACTTCGTTTTTAGAAAATAATATACACCTAAGATCAGGATAATACTAGAAGAATACAAAAAGAGTAGTATTTCCCACCTATCACGGTTATCTAGCATTTAGAATATGTTTTTCACTACCATATTACTAAAATCACACCGATCGAGACATAGATAGCAACCTAACTTAGTAGGTCATAATTGAGAAAGAGAACACCACCAGAGTTAGAACACAAGTGTCAACCTCTCTGCCACCAGCACAACTGCACAAGTGAATAAGAGAAGATCATGTCTTCGAATGTGATGGTATCACTGTCTATAGTTGGAGCCATGAAATTTCTATGAGTCCCTTTCAAATTTCTATCTATCATAATATGTAGGGGTGTTCAAGCGGTTATAACCGGCGGTTATTTGCAATAACCGCAATCGCCTCCGCTTTAGGCGGTTATCGGATTTTCAATAACCGCAACCACCTCCGTCTAGGCGGTTAGCGGTTATTCAAACCGCTAACAAGAAGTTATAACTGCTTTTTTAAACGCTTTTTAAAAAATGGGCTTTTGGACTTTTTTTTTTTTTTATATTTTCGGCCTTCATTTTTCATATTTTTTGGGTTTATTTCACACTACAAACCAGTCATTGAAAGTCTGAAACTAAGATCAAAACATACTACANGGATTTTCAATAACCTCAACCGCCTCCGCCTAGGCGGTTAGCAGTTATTCAAACCGCTAACAAGCAGTTATAACCGCTTTTTTAAACGCTTTTTTAAAAATGGGCTTTTGGACTTTTTTTTATATATATTTTGGGTCTTCATTTTTCATATTTTTTGGGTTTATTTCACACTACAAACCACTCATTGAAAGTCTGAAACTAAGATCAAAACATGCTACAACCAAAACCTAACGAGTGAGAGTCTGAGAGACGAAAGTGAGACAGAGACGGAGACAAGTGAGAGAGGGCTAATGCTTCGGAAGAACTCAAAGTTAAGATGAAACCTAACGAGTGAGACTCTCTTAGAGAGAGGCTGCGGCTTGTGTGAAATGTGAATGTCTGGGAGAACAAGATAGGGTTTCATCTTATAGACTTATATAATATAAATAATATATAACGAGTGAGAGAGGGGATGTGGCGTCTTTTTGGTTTGTTTGTTTTTTTTTTTTTTTTTTAATATTTAATTAATATATATATTTATATAATTATATATAAATAAAAGCGGTTAGCGGTTATAACCGCTTTTTCATACTCCTAAAATCGCTAACCGCAACCGCCCTAGGCGCTTAGCGGTTTTTAATAACGGCTTTACAAAGCGGTTAGCGGTTAACGGTTATAAAAAAGCGGTTATAAGCGGTTAGCGGTTGGTGAGGCGGTTATAACCGCTCCGCTTGAACACCCTTAATAATATGAAGTGAATAACAGAAACAAAATTTGCTCTCATATTATGTTAAATCACTACTTGTTACAAAAAACTTAAGCCGATAGGATGGTTAATTTAATCATTCTAATAGCAAGCAAGTAGTTTGAGTTGAACTTAGTTTGCTAATCAAATAAAAGCAGAAAGCACCTTGGCGATGTAACTACTTGCTTAATTATTGTCTATACAATACAATGCAAAGTCTCTCTGCTGTCTCTTATGAGCAGAGATCGACTCAAAATGATACATTTGAACAACTATTCCAAGGCTCTCACTTTGGAGAAACAATTTCTTACTTTGTTTAGCTTTCAAATTCCAGGGATCGGATCATGCCAGTGTTCTTCAACCTCTCATTCGAACTATCTGGGCATTCTTTATTGATAACAATGTCTGTAAGTTTGTGTGGCTCAGCCTCTTCCAGCATCTGAACTACTATTCTCATGGAGGGTCTTAGGATTGGAATTTTTGCTGTGCAGTGGATTGCTATTCTCAGCACCTTCATTGCATCTTCCTTTAGAGCCTCTGAAATGATAGAGTCCACGAGGCCAAACAAACTCTCTTTGCTATTCATTTTGCTTTGTACCCACCAGACTATGTCCTTGTTCTCTCCAAACTCTGGCTCAATCGGCCTCTTTCCTGTCACCAGCTCCATTAGAACTACTCCAAAGCTGTAGACATCACTCTTCTCATTCACCTTGTATGTGTACGCATATTCTTCACCACCAAAATAACAAGGAAAACAATTAGTTTTCATATGATAAACAGAGATGTAATCAATATTAGGCTACTGTGTTTTTAGCAATTTCCAGTATCCTATTAGCCATCCTAAAGCTGATCCAATTAAGCTTTGCATCCACTTGGATTTCACGATACTTTTGTATTTGTCACGAGAGAGGCATAGAAAAATGGTCAAACTACTCATTAAAGTACTATATTCTCAGGAAAAGGATACCATTTTCCTCAACAATCTAGCTTGTTTCTTAAGCATTTTTACCGTTCCAATTCGTATTTGCATATCAGATTTGAATCATGTCAATGAATGGATATAGGATTATATAAATCAATTATAAAACAACCCATTGAACTAAATAGTTCAAACTCCTAGACCTTAACTTCGTCAATCTTGTGTTGATTTCGTGCCTAGAAAAATGTAACAAAGGAGGAGAAGGAGCTTACCAGGAGCCATGTATCCAAGTGTCCCGGCGATGACATGGGTCCAATCCCCTCCACCACCAGCCTGCAAAATCTTGGCTAATCCAAAATCAGCAATCCTTGGCTTCCAATCCCCATCCAGCAAAATATTACTGGATTTCACATCACGGTGGATCACTGGTCTATCACATCCATGGTGGAGATACTCCAATCCCCTTGCAGCCCCTAAGGCAATCATATACCTCACCTCCCATCCCATCTCAATCTTCTTACATGTATGCAGCCGATCCCACAAGCTCCCATTCGGCAAGTACTCATAGACCAGCAGATTGCTGTCTTCGCTGGTGATGCTGCAGTAGAGATCCACCACGTTCACATGCCTCACTGAGCTCAATGTTGCCACCTCTGCTTCATACTCTGCTGACCGGAAATTCCTTTTTGTCAGCATAGCAGAGCTGCTCTGGTAATTTTTCCGGTCACTGGAATCCGATATCCATATGTGCTTCACAGCAAGCTCTTTCCCATCAGCAAGCACAACCTTGTACACATTCCCTGACCCTCCTTTCCCAATCACATTCTCTGTCTTAATGGCGTCGATGATCTCTTTCTCTGTGAAGCTTAGCAGGCGATACCGCTTCATATCCCAAGAATTAGGCTTCAATGGAGTTTCAAGATTATTGGGTCTTAGCTTAACGCATAGGAAACATGCTAACGAAGCAAACAGAATCAAAGCTCCGGCAGTAAAACAGATTATCAGTGTCCGGACGTGGCTGGGTGCGCTGGAACCTGATGAACATCGCCGGAAATGCTCCAAATTCTGGCTGCATAAGCCTGGATTTCCATTGTAGCTGGTTTGGAAGGCTTGGATGGACAGAGACGCGGGTATTGGGCCGGTCAGCTGGTTGTTTGACAGGTCGAGAAGGCTCAATCTCAGTGATGACAAACTGTTCGGAATTTCACCGGAAAGTTTGTTATTTGACAAGTTCAACGAGTTGAGAGTAGGCAAATATCCAAGACTCACCGGAATATTGCCGGAAAGTGAATTCCCGAAGAGGTTTATGGCTGACAGGGAAACACATGAGCCTAATGACTCCGGTATAAACCCAGAAAACATGTTACCATCTAAATTAAAACTGTTTAGTTTCTTCAACCCACCAATTGTTGCAGGGATTTGACCGGAAAATTGATTTGAACTCAGCTGCACCGAGACTAACGATGAAGCTTCGGAAATCGTCAAGGGTAATTCACCAGAGAAACGATTGTTAGCAAGATGTAATTGTGCAAGAGATTTTGCTTCTCCGATATTGGACGACAGGGGACCTTCAAAATTATTCATAGCGAGATCAATTATGGATAAGTTCGGCAAACTCCATATCCCCGCCGGAACAACACCGGAAAGGGAATTGTTATTTACTCGTATCCGATTCAAAGACAAGCAATTGGCGTAGTTTTCTGGGATTCCACCGGTGAAACCGTTCTGTAGCAGAAGCATTTTAGTCATTTTGCCATTCTTGCACATGTCAGGCGGTATAGGACCTGTGAAAAAATTCTCCGAAGCATCAATGTAAACAAAGTCGCCGCTGGAGCCAAGCTTTTGAGGAAGAGGACCCGTAAACTTGTTTTTGTGGATTGATAAGTTCACAAGCTTGAACTCCCCAAGCTCTTCAGGAATCTCCCCTGTGAACTGATTCTCATAAAGTTGTATAGAAGTAATGTTCGTCATGAATCTCAGCTCAGATATATTTCCATGGAGGCTATTATTCGCCACATCAAGATTTAAGAGACTCGTAAGATTTCTCAATCCCGCCGGCAGTGTTCCGGTCAAGAAATTAGTGTAAAGCTCGAGTTGTCGAAGATTCTTGAGTTTTACAATATCGCCGGGGATTTCACCGGAAAATTGGTTCCAGGAAAGCTCAATATTTTCGAGCAGAGTAAGGTTTCCTAGACCCGCGGGAATTCGTCCTTCGAGGCTGCAGTTTGACAGGTAAAGCCAGTACAATTTCTCAAGCTTGAAGACCTCCACAGGGAAAGGACTTTTTTCAAAGACAATGTCGCCGATGCTTAAGAAAGTGAGACTCGTAAGATTTTCCAACGATTTCCATGGAAATTGCCCAGAAATCCCACTGTTGTTTAAACTCAGTAGCTTCAATTTGCCTAAAGAAGACAAATCAGGCACTTCCCCGGAAAATGAATTCCAACCCAAATCTAACTGTTGCAAACTAGTACAATTCTTCAAGTCCTCAGAGATGCTGCCATGCAAAAAATTGTACCCCAGAGAGAGTTTCTCTAGCGCCTGAAGCTTGCATATTGAATCAAAAGGAAGAACCCCAGATAGATTTTGATGGCGGAGATTGATTTCTGCGACAAACCCATTGGAGTTGCATACAATTCCGGAGAAGCTGCATGTTGAGTTACCTGGCGTCCACGAACTGAAAACATTGGGGTTTGATTTTTGTAGAGCAGACTTGAATTCTAGAAGTGGCTGGAGCTCGTCGGATTTGGAGAAAGATGTCAGGCTGAAAACGACTAGAAAGACAAGCAGCCCGCGTCGGAAAAATTGATCGGCCGACATGCCGGTGAAAGAGTATGGGTTTGGGGGCGGTGGAGTTGGTCAGTGGTGGAGTTACAGAGTAAGAGGTACATGGAAATGGAAGAGAAGGGGGACTTGATTTGCATGAGGTTGGCGCGAGAGAGTTTGACTAAAAGTGGGAAAAGGAAAGAGCAGTGGAGAATTTTTGCACGTAAAGTTGGTATTTTTTTAATATATTTTATTTTCTTTGGTGAAATAATGATGATATGATCCAGAAAAAGACATAATAATAATAATAATAATAATAATAATAATAATAATAGACAATACCCCCTTTCATTGTAGCAGTGCTTGATATCTTCTTTATAAACTCATTTGATCTCCGTTTCTGACGGATTACTTTATATCTAGTTTGTAGATCTAAATCTAAATTTAGTCTCTTTAACCCTATATCTGATCATCTTTTTCGGTCAAGGCGTGTGTCAAGAGATGTCTATGATGTCGTGTTCCTCCGCTGCTACTTGTGAGGATTTTGTTTTGTTTTTTATGTTTTTGTCCTGGCCTTTGAGTTGAAGATGAATTTGTTGTCTTGGACTTCAGGTTATGGATGGAATAGATTGGTGTAGGGACTTAACTCTCATAATTGGATTTTTAGTTTTTAGATGTTTTTATTTCTGTTTTTTTTTTTATTGTGGTTACTTATGTCTTAGATCTAGTCTGCACGAAGCATATTTATTCCTTAAATATAATTGTAATTTGTACATGGGTTAATGAAAGCTTGAAATTATTTTTATGACTTTGTAATCTTCATAGCTTTTGGTTATGATTTTTTAAAACTATATGCTCAATGATGTAAGGGTTTTATACTCGTAAAATTTCATCCATCAAAGTTTCATATTTTTTCAATAATAATAATAAATTATTCATGAAGATCTGAATGTCGTTAAAGCAATATGAGCATGGACTATTCACTTTTGTTTCACATTGGTAGAACACAGTTTGTTTTAGTGACTAGTATTTGACTAAATTGCACTTGCAAACTAGAAAGTGAAAGAAAGTAAACAAGCACTACGTAAAAAACAAATCATAAAATAGAAACTCTTGAAAGATGACGTTTTAAGCAAAAAAAGAAAAAAAAAAGAAAAGGTGGGGTCAGTATTGATGTAGTGGCATTTGTAGAGTAACATTTGGTAAAAGACTCTAAACATAGTGACTAGATTTAAATTTGAAAATGTATATACAGTGAAAGACATTTAGGACCACACGTCAATGTTCTCCCACAAAACGACGCATCTCAAAGGCGTCGTTCATTGTGCAAACGACACCAATTTAATATTTTAAAAAAAAAAACAAATAATATATCGTACCGATACGATATATTCTCTAATTCAAATAAATTGGAGATGATCTAAATTCTTTCGATTTGAGATCAAACTCTAATTCAATAAATAAGACTTAACATATAAAATATTTAATTAAAATATGAAGTAAATTATTTAATTAATATTTTACCATAACCATATCTAAAAAAGAATTAGAAGTATACCCTATTCACTTTTTTTATGTGCTTATTTTTCTCGGACAAGACAAGAAGAAAGAAACATTTTCTCCAACTTGGGGGGTGGTTGTTTGGTTTTGTTTGTTCCCCACCAATTAAAAAGAACCATCTTTGACTTGAATTTATGAAGATCTTTACCCTCTGTCATTATTAGAGGGTATAACCGTATAAGGGGAATTAAGGTTTAAAATATGTTAAATTTATTAATTTAGTCGTAGGAGTAGAATGTCATTTAGCGAAGAAGTGGATGACTTCGGCCACCGATGTTGACCACAGTCTCCCCGTGGCTGCAACGTGTAAGCATCCTAGCAATTGCCTGGAAACAGAGCCACGCCGACTTCAATAGACCACCACAAAAATATATATATATATTTGACCAATTTTTTTTTTCTTTTTTTTTTTTTAAAAAAAAAGAAGAAAAAATTTGACCACAAAATTGTCATTTGGGAGATTAAAGAGGATTATACTATAAGTTGATTTTGTGGTCAATTGGCCTCGTGCCTAATTGAAATTAATTTATGATGATTGTTTGTGTAATTGCTTATGTAATTGAGCTACAAATTAGTTTAATAAAGTGATATATGCTCTTAAAATATGTGAGAAATTAAGAAACACATGTCCTTAGTATGTGAGAAACACATGTCCTTAGTATGTGAGAAACACATTTTTTTATGACATGTACTTCTCACATGCTTTTTTAATAGCATTAATAAGAAAACATGTGTTTCTGTTTAAAGAACACATAACATTCTTAGATGCTGATCTGTAAAAAATTTATACAAACCAGTTTGTAGGAAGTTTTTATTTTGCTTGAACCCCTTCAACCTACCACCATTTATTTTACCACTTAGATCTTACGTTAATTAGCATTTGCTATTCCTTGATTTTTTTTTATTCATTTTAATGCCAAATACTAACATATGGTTTTTTTTTTTTTTTTGATAAGTCTGCATAAGGAGAGGGGAAAAGGAGGAGGCGTTTTAAATTAGTGACATTTATTTAATCTTATGAGACATGATTTTCAACTAATTAAACTACCTGATAATTAGAGGAGCAAGTGTCATATTTTAAAGTTATATGATCTACGTGGCCAATGGATAGTAGCTTAGAAAGTAAAAAGTATATTTTTTCCTAAATAAATTGTTGATATATTATTTTTGAATTCAAACTCATCCCTTCCATACTCGGAAACTTCCTTCAACTCTTGATCAACTCAAATCCCAACACATTCAAAGTTTCACAGTTTATTAATTCTGGCAATATATTCCATACTCCATACCATGATAAAATGGAGAAACTTGACTTATCCTTATGAACTTTGGCCGTTTTTGTAAATATCATTTTAATGTTCAAAACATTTCATTTAGGTGTATTAAAATTTAGTTTTCTCTCACTTTGCCCATTCCGTACAGAAAATTATAATGGAATACTAATTTTACTTCTGACTCCAAAACTAAAACTGCATCGTTTTGGAAATGGTGTAGTTTTGGAATCAGGGGTAAAATTGATATTTTATGTACGGAAAGGGCAAAGTGAGAAAATTAAAGTTTGATATATCTCACAGAGGTTTTAAACATTGGTAGAGTATTTACAAAAATCGCGAAAATTTAGAGGGATAAGTGAAGTTTTCCCAAATAAAATTAAAAATCCAGGAAATTTATTAAAAAAAAAGTAAACTGAAGAGAAGAGAGAGCTTAATGTATATTTGGGAGAGACATGTTTGGACCACATTTCTTTGATGTTGCCTTCTGCAATTGACAATATATATATATATATATATATAAAGGTCACTGTTATTAGATTTTGCCAGGAAGGTGGTAGGCTAATGTGATAGAGAAGTTTTTGAATGTGGGTGATTGATGGATCATATATTCAAGAGGATAGAAAATGGGAAATTAATTAAATAATTTTACAGAAGAAATGAAAGGAACAAACACCAAGCACAACTTTTAAAAAGAGTGATATTCTAGAAGACAATGAACTGTTTGGTGTAGAGATAATGTTCCTTGTAAATTATAACTGAAGTAGCCATCAACTTTGACTAAGGTTGTTGATGCCAATTGTTATAAGAAAGCAATCACCAAGCAACTCCAACAGAGTAATTAAAAGATTCCTTTTTATCTTCAGCAAATGCTTTAAAATAAAATACTTTTACACTGTAACATTTAAAAAAAAAAAAAAAAGTTATATTTTGAGCAACTAAAATAGCTAGCATCGTTGAATTTGCTCTATAAATCTATATTTTGACATTTCATAATAGTTATTAGAACATCTACGTCTTCAAATAGTTCATAATAGCTATATTTAGACATTTTACTTTATTGACTTCACATATGAATGCTCATTGTAGTACACTAAATTTTTTATTATTATTATTATTATTACAATTTTCTCTCCTTGGAAGGAGATGCTCTACATACCTTGGTAGTGATTCATTCTTCTTTTCCTTTCTTTTTTTCACTTTTCTTCGATTTTTTTTTTTTTTTTTTNTCCTTTCTTTTTTTAACTTTTCTTGGATTTTTTTTTTTTTTTTTTACTTCTTTAATTAAGTTATATTTGTATTTTATTAATTTTTCGTTAATGGTAGGAATGATTGAAAAGAGCTAATACATTTGACACTAAAATTACACATTTTTGAACTTTAAGAAGACTTACAAAAGATGCGATAGTTTAGGGCAAAAGAAGTTTCCCCTAATTATTCTTGGGAAGTGCTAAGTGCCCTCATAATATTTTTTTAATGTTCTTCTGGTCCTAAGTTGATACTATTTAAATATATATATCTTATTTATCTCACTTCGTTTTTAGAAAATAATATACACCTAAGATCAGGATAATACTAGAAGAATACAAAGAGAGTACTTAGCATTTCCCACCTATCACGGTTATCTGGCATTTAGAATATGTTTTTAACTACCATATTACTGAAATCATACCGATCTAGACATAGATAGCAACCTAAGTTAGTAGGTCATAACTGAAAAAGGGAACACCACTAGAGTTAGAACACAAGCGCCAACCTCTCTGCCACCAGCACAACTGCACAAGTGAATAAGAGAAGATCACATCTTCGAAGATGGTGGTATCACCATCTATAGTTCGAGCCATGAAATTTCTATGAATCCCTTTCAAATTTCGGTCTATCATAATATGAAGTTAATAACAGAAACAAAGTTTAAACTCGAGACATTTGCTCTCATGAATTGGCGCGTGTAGCGCTTGGAGAGAGTGGGGCGCATGTATCTCACACGCAGATAGAGTTTCAGGCGCGTGGAAGCGCGTGGTAGAGCATGGTGGTGGTGGTAGACTTTGTTTCTTCACAATATTTCCAATTTTGAGCAACACAACCCCTACAATTTCCGTCACGTACAAAAACAGCCGCAACAAGCGTTTGGTGTGTTGTTGAAACAAAAAAGAAACACCAAAAAGAACGCTCAAACGAAAGAAAAAAAAAAAAAAAAAAAAAAAACCTGTACGGACGGGGAACGGAGGCTTAAAAGAGGCACCAAGAAAACGGTGGCTCTGATACCATATAGGAAAAGACAACAGAAAAATAACTGTAGGGAAAGAATTTTGTATTTCTAATGTGATTTCAACTGTACAACATAATGGCCTATTTATAGTTGAATAAGGCCTTAAAAGAAAGGAAATACAATAAATACAAAATCACATAAAATCAACATATTTACAATAATGAGTACGATATCAAATATTTCCGTAATATATTGAGAATATTACAAGAATATAATATTACGGAAATATAATCTTCTAACACTTATTACAAAAATTAAGCTGATAGGATGGTTAATTTAATCATTCTAACAGCAAGCAAGTAGTTCAAGTTGAACTTAATTTGCTAATCAAATAAAAGCAGAAAGCACCTTGATGATGTAACTACTTGCTTAATTATTGTCTATACAATACAATGCAAAGTCTCTCTGTTGTCTCTTATGAGCAGAGATCGACTCAAAATGATACATTTGAACAACTATTCCAAGGCTCTCTATTTGTTTTTTCAGCATGGAGAAACAATTTCTTACTTTGTTTAAGTTTGAAATTCAAGGGATCGGATCATGCTAGTGTTCTTCAACCTCTCATTCGAACTATCCGGGCATTCTTTATTGATAACAATGTCTGTAAGTATGTGTGGCTCAGCCTCTTCCAGCATTTGAACTACTATTCTCATAGAGGGTCTTAGGCTTGGAATTTTTGCTGTGCAGTGGATTGCTATTCTCAACACCTTCATTGCATCTTCCTTTAGAGCCTCTGAAATGATTGAGTCCACGAGGCCAAACAAACTCTCTTTGCTATTCATTTTGCTTTGTACCCACCAGACTATGTCCTTGTTCTCTCCAAACTCTGGCTCAATCGGCCTCTTTCTTGTCACCAGCTCCATTAGAACTACTCCAAAGCTGTAGACATCACTCTTCTCATTCACCTTGTATGTGTATGCATATTCTTCACCACCAAAATAACAAGGAAAACAATTAGTTTTCATATGATAAACAGAAATGTAATCAATGTTAGGCTACTGTGTTTTTAGCAATTTCCAGTATCCTATTAGTCATCCTAAAGCTGATCCAATTAAGCTTTGCATCCACTTGGATTTCATGATACTTTTGTATTTGTCACCAAGAGAGAGGCATAGAAAAATGGTCAGACTACTCATTAAAGTACTATATTCTCAGGAAAAGGATACCATTTTCCTCAACAATCTAGCTTGTTTCTTAAGCATTTTTACGTTTCCAATTCGTATTTGCATGTCGGATTTGAATCATGTTAATGCATGGATATAAGATTATATAAATCAATCTTAAAATAACCCATTTAACTAAACAGGTCAGACTCCTCGATCATAATTTCGTTAATCTTATATTGAGTTCGTGCCTAGAAAAATGTAACAAAGGAGGAGAAGGAGCTTACCAGGAGCCATGTATCCAAGTGTCCCGGCAATGACATGGGTCCAATCCCCTCCACCACCAGCCTGCAAAATCTTGGCTAATCCAAAATCAGCAATCCTTGGCTTCCAATCCCCATCCAGCAAAATATTACTGGATTTCACATCACGGTGGATCACTGGTCTATCACATCCATGGTGGAGATACTCCAATCCCCTTGCAGCCCCTAAGGCAATCATATACCTCACCTCCCATCCCATCTCAATCTTCTTACATGTATGCAGCCGATCCCACAAGCTCCCATTCGGCAAGTACTCATAGACCAGCAGATTGCTGTCTTCGCTGGTGATGCTGCAGTAGAGATCCACCACGTTCACATGCCTCACTGAGCTCAATGTTGCCACCTCTGCTTCATACTCTGCTGACCGGAAATTCCTTTTTGTCAGCATAGCAGAGCTGCTCTGGTAATTTTTCCGGTCACCGGAATCCGATATCCATATGTGCTTCACAGCAAGCTCTTTCCCATCAGCAAGCGCAACCTTGTACACATTCCCTGACCCTCCTTTCCCAATCACATTCTCTGTTTTGATGGCGTCGATGATCTCTTTCTCTGTGAAGCTTAGCAGGCGATACAGCTTCATATCCCAAGAATTAGGCTTCAATGAACTTTCAAGATTATTGCGTCTTAGCTTAACGCATAGGAAACATGCTAACGAAGCAAACAGAATCAAAGCTCCGGCAGTAAAACAGAGTATCAGTGTCCGGACGTGGCTGGGTGTGCTGGAACCTGATGAACATCGCCGGAAATGCTCCAAATTCTGGCTGCATAAGCCTGGATTTCCATCGAAGCTGGTTTGGAAGGCCTCGATGGACAGAGACGCGGGTATTGGGCCGGTCAGCTGGTTGTTTGACAGGTCAAGAAGGCTCAATCTCAGTGATGACAAACTGTTCGGAATTTCACCGGAAAGTTTGTTATTTGACAAGTTAAACGAGTTGAGAGTAGGCAAATATCCAAGACTTGCCGGAATTATGCCGGAAAGTGAATTCCCGAAGAGGTTTATGTCTGACAGGGAAACACATGAGCCTAATGACTCCGGTATAAACCCAGAAAACATGTTACCATCTAAATCAAAACTGTTTAGTTTCTTCAACCCACCAATTGTCGCCGGGATTTGACCGGAAAATTGATTTGAACTCAGCTGCACTGAGACTAACGATGAAGCCTCGGAAATTGTCAAGGGTAATTCACCAGAGAAGCGATTGTTAGCAAGATTTAACTGTGCAAGAGATTTTGCTTCTCCGATATTGGACGACAGGGGACCTTCAAAATTATTCATAGCGAGATCAATTATGGATAAGTTCGGCAAACTCCATATCCCCGCCGGAACAACACCGGAAAGGGAATTGTTATTTACTCGTATCCGAATCAAAGACAAGCAATTCGCGTAGTTTTCTGGGATTCCACCGGTGAAACCGTTCTGTAGCAGAAGCATTTTAGTCATTTTGCCATTCTTGCACATGTCAGGCGGTATAGGACCTGTGAAAAAATTCTCCACAGCATCAATGTAAAGAAAGTCGCCACCGGAGCCAAGCTTTTGAGGAAGATGACCGGTAAATTTGTTCCCGTAGATTGACAATTCCACAAGCTTGAACTCCCCAAGCTCTTCAGGAATCTCCCCTGTGAATTGATTCTCATAGAGATGTATAGAAGCAATGTTCTTCAAGAATCTCAGCTCAGATACATTTCCATGGAGGCTATTATTAGCCACATCAAGATTTACAAGACTCGTAAGATTTCCCAATCCCGCCGGCAGTGTTCCGGTCAAGAAATTAGTGTAAAGCTCGAGTTGCCGAAGATTCTTGAGTTTTACAAAATCTCCGGGGATTTCACCGAAAAATTGGTTCCAGGAAAGCTCAATATTTTCGAGCAGAGTAAGGTTTCCTAGACCCTCTGGAATTCGTCCTTCGAGGCTGCAGTTTGACAGGTAAAGCCAGTACAATTTCTCAAGCTTGAAGACCTCCACAGGGAAAGGACTTTTTTCAAAGACAATGTCGCCGATGCTTAAGAAAGTGAGACTCGTAAGATTTTCCAACGATTTCCATGGAAATTGCCCAGAAAACCCACTGTTGTTTAAACTCAATAGCTTCAACTTGCCCAAAGAAGACAAATCAGGCACTTCCCCGGAAAATGAATTCCAACCCAAATCTAACTGTTGCAAACTAGTACAATTCTTCAAGTCCTCAGAGATGCTGCCATGCAAAAAATTGTACCCCAGAGAGAGTTTCTCTAGCGCCTGAAGCTTGCATATTGAATCAAATGGAAGAACCCCAGATAGATTTTGTTGGGGGAGATTGATTTCTGCGACAAACCCATTGGAGTTGCATACAATTCCGGTGAAGCTGCATGTTGAGTTACCCGGCGTCCACGAACTGAAAACATTGGGGTTTGATTTTTGTAGAGCAGACTTGAATTCTAGAAGTGGCTGTAGCTCGGCGGATTTGGAGAAAGATGTCAGGCTGAAAAAGACTAGAAAGACAAGCAGCCCGCGAAGGAAAAATTGATCGGCCGACATGCCGGTGAAAGAGTATAGGTTTGGGGGCGGTGGAGTTGGTCAGTGGTGGAGTAAGAGGTACATGGAAATGGAAGAGAAGGGGGACTTGACTGGCACGAGGTTGGCGTGAGAGAGTTTGACTAAAAGTGGGATAAGAAAAGAGGAGTGGAGAATTTTTGCACGCAAAGTTGGTATTTTTTTAATATATTTTATTTTCTTTTTTGGTGAAATAATGATGATAGGATCTGGGAAAAGACATAATAATAATAATAATAAATTATTCAAGAAGATCTGGATGTCGTTAAAGCAATATGAGCATAGACTTTTCACTTTTGTTTCACATTGGTAGAACACAGTTTGTTTTAGTGACTAGTATTTGACTAAATTGCACTTGCACACTAGAGAGTGAAAGAAAGTAAACAAGCACTACCAAAAAAAAAAAAACAAATCATAAAATAATAACTCCTGAAAGATGACGTTTTAAATCAAAAAAAAGACGTCATTATTGATGTAGTTGCGTTTGTACAGTGACATTTGATAAAAGACTTTAAACATAGTGACTAAATTCAAATTTAAAGACGTATATACAGTGAAAATGTCAGTACAATGTGACATTTAGGGCCATGCGTCAATGTTGAAATGATGTTGCCCAATAGGGCGACATCGTTTCTCCCACAAAACAGTGCATTTGAGAGGCGTCATTCATTGTGCAAACAACGCCAATTTAACAATTTTTTTTAAAAAAAAACAAAAAATAAATAAAATGATGTATCATACCAACATGATATATTCTCTAGTTCAAATGAACTGGAAATGATTTAAATTCTTTCAATTTGGGATCAAACTCTAATTCAATAAAAAAGACTCAACATATAAAATATTTAATTAAAATATGAAGTAAATTATTTCATTAATATTTTACCATAAACCATATCTAAAAAAGAATTAGAAGTATACCCTATTCACTTTTATATGTGCTTATTTTTCTCGGACAAGACAAGAAGAAAGAAACATTTTCTCCAACTTGGGGGGTGGTTGTTGGTTTTGTTTGTTCCCCACCAATTAAAAAGAACCATCTTTGACTTGAATTTATGAAGATCTTTACCCTCTGTCATTATTAGAGGGCATAACCGTATAAGGGGAATTAAGGTTTAAAATATGTTAAATTTATTAATTCAGTCGTAGGAGTAGAATGTCATTTAGCGAAGAAGTGGATGACTTCGGCCACCGATGTTGACCACATTCTCCCCGTGGCTGCAACGTGTAAGCATCCTAGCAATTGCCTGTAAACAGATCCATTCCGACCCAATAGACCACCACATAAAAAAAAAAAAAAAAAAAAAAA